>JARYHS010009186.1:229703740-230247532 GCA_031002005.1 Vandiemenella viatica
TTAGGTCTAAAATTTGGAATAATGTATTGGCTCTCTAATTTTATTCCGATCGAAAAATTTGTTCCCGTAAGGTTCGAATACGAATACCTGTATGAATGCGTTATGAATTTCATTCGAGCAAAGCCGCGGGCAGAAGATAGTCTTTATATATTAATAATAACTCAAACATCATATAGACAGCAGCGGTATGAATGAAAAATAACAGTAAAAAGAAACATTATATGTTTGAAAGGTTTACTTAAGGTACTATGGAGTACACAATGCTCACATCACGTATACGTCAAATTAGTTTTTAATAAGTTGTTTTTAAAATAAACAAATGAGGAAATAAAGTCATAAATACAAGTCCTAGATCACCACCTTCCTCGCTTTTGCTCTTAGGCAATATTATTTTCTATTGATAAAATTGCGAGATCTGACAGTCTATCATGAGTCTAAGTTTACTGTAAATATGTTTTGATAAGTTTTCATTTACTTCTCCTTTAGCGACAGTTACAAATATAGACTATGGTTAGAAAAATTCGAAGTTCTGTCCACACATTCGGGAACATATCCTGCCAAACATTTTCTTTCATAAGCTGAACTTTTATTGGTTCTCCTGATTCAGGCCTCATCAACATTAGTTTCAGTTAGAAAGTTTCTCAACCAACTCACATTGTTCACCTTGAGTTAAACTTATTCTAAATCTGCACAGCACTTTTCAGGAATTGTTTTGATAATGTGTAAGAGCGATACTGTATCATTAAATTTGCACAGTTGTTTAAAATTAGTGACCAACGCAGTCATAATTTTATCAATCATATGCTGAAACACGTTCATTGTAAACAATTCTTCTGGATCTGTTGCTATCTCATCTACGGCCCCCTAGTAAAAAAATCTCTATTTTCGTGGGGATCTGATAGGATATGTCCCAGTTTGAGAAGCAATTTCTTTAGCTGTTATGAGAACGGAAGAATAAATCCGGCACTCTTCATCAAATTCCGAGCTGTTTTCCAGCAATTGTGAAGCATTTCATAAATCAACTTTCAGTCTGCGTAACCTTGCTTACGATATTTACTTAAAACAATGTATTAAACCAACTCACCATTGTAACTATGAACACAAATTGCTACGTGATCTTGCCCAGAGACAAGCTTCTGTTGCTTCAACTGAATAATTCGTTTTCAGAAGGGCGTCACGAACTGAAGAGTGTGTTAACGAACTGCAGCGAGGCTAGAAACTCTAGTTTCCAAACGAATTTCGCAAATGTTTTTTGGTTATTTTCTTCCAAGTGCTTGGATACCACTTCCCATCGCTATGTTGATCGAGAGAATAGAACAAATATTCTTTAAAGAAAGCCGGACAAGTAAACCGATTTAACTGATGTTTCGGCGGCACCTGCTATTACCTAATTTAATGACAGCTACATAGATTAAAAATGCTCGAAGATATCGATAAATAGGTCAGTGAGTCCAGTTACCAGCTCTCAAAAAGTCACATACTGGCTTTCAAACATCAAAACACTCGTGCACTTGGACTTCGTCTACATTAGTGTCAACAAAAGTGATGTTTAATATAATTGTTCGTCGTAACAGACATTAGGAGTTCAATTCAGTGTGATGGTTAAGTATTTAGATGACTTAACCACAGTCAAAATTTTATTATGAACTTTATTCGTTTTGAATACATTTGCCAAAATAATAGACATTACTCTCATTAGTAATACGGCGGAGATGCTCCACCATTACAGGGTAATATACCCAGGAAGTTACTATTATTAGAAGTATTTAGTGTTTTAGATACAAAGCTTCCTCTGAACAAAAAATTATTGCATGTTAAAAAGAATACTTTGGGCATCATTCATTCGAGGATAGCAAACCACTGTGATTTTTTTTTTTTTTTGCAAATGCTTGTATGATACACTCATTTTTTTTAATCTAATCAATGCTGCAGTTTCGTGAGTTTTGAGACGCTCTGACAAGTAGTTCCATTCATCAAATCCTCCTTTTTCCCAAATAAGAGTGAGACCTTCTGTTGAATAAACAACAGTAAAAACTAATTACTTTATCTGCAGATTTAGAGTAAACAAGCCATCTTCTTTTATAAGTTTCTCCATTTGGCATTACTCTTTAAAAATGCGTATTCGAAAAATGACGTAGATGATTTGTTTCTTGGATTTTTTCATTGAGCTGATAAATATTTCATCTCTAGCCGCAGAGTCAAAGAGTGACCATTTTGAAATATCATCATAATTTGTACTTTGAAAAGGCGACAGTGGTGGTATGTCTTTGACACCCCATTCTGTAATATTTTGAACTGCATTGCTAAATACATGCTGCTCTTTATCATCATGGGCCTCGCCTAAAGAACTTTTATTAAATAAGTTGTCTTCCGTCGCGTGTTGAGGTAGTCCCGGGGTCGACGATTCAGATGACTTCTAAACTCTAAACAATTTTGAAGCCTTCTCAGCTTCGCATTGGTTTTATTTTCTTTTTAAGTATTGTGCATCAGGCAGGTTTTCTTATAGGTAGCGACTTGTCTGTAAACGACACATTATGCTTTGTAAATATTTATGATACCAGCATTAATTGCAATCACCTAAGGTCCAACATGGCAGAAATGGATTAGTAGGTTGAATTTTGCCCCAGGCACATGCACCCACACGAGAACTCCAAGAGTAGAGCCGAAAAGACAGGAAACAGATGCGGGAGGCGCGGCGCGGCATCGGAGATAGTAGTATGGGACGAGTTGTCATTTTCTTGATTACAGTAACTCGAGTTGACTCGAAATCTATGAGGACATTTGACTAAGCATTAAGCTGAAACTCTTACGTTTATAAACTCTTCTGGATGATTAGTATGTTAATATAATATGTGAACAGAAAACTGGGTTATTATAGAATTTCTTTTTCACTGTTTGCGCAGACGATCTCTCGCTGCATTTTCGGCGCCCCCCATATGACGGCGCCCGGTGCGGTCGCACCGCTCGCACCGCCCTAGGGCCGCCCCTGATTGCAGCCAGCTATCATTTGCGTCAAACTAACTCCATTCAGGCTGATAAACTAAGCGGGAGAATTATGTGATTTTTTTTTAATCTGTTTTAGATTTAAGCCCGGAACTTTACGAATTTATTGTATCAAATCACTAAAGAAAGGAATCTAAAATAAAACCATGAGAATATTACTCTTGAGTTGTATTGAGATATGGCACTGAAAGCATTATGACTGCAAGGTAAACTGCAGCGAATAAAATTACTTCAAAAACTTTGAATTATCTGACATAAATGTCCGATTATTTGTTGATATAAAACTGTCTTAACTTAAATATCAAATTAATTGTATCTAATGTATTCTTTTTATAGTGGCTAGCTAAGGACTTGCATAAATTGCCAAATCACGTCGCTACGTGGTTCAGTATGCATACTGGAAGAATGCGATCCTACCACGAGGCTGCGCAAGGGATCATAATTACGTGGATAGGTTTCCACTACTTCCTAATTTACTGGTTGTGTTTCAAAGCTCCATAAAACACTATTTACTTAATTCGAAGTGACAGACTAACAGACAAACGAGTTTCTGTTAACCAACTCTGCAAGAGCCCCCGCGAACTGCAGATAAACAATTTAAAGCTATCGATTCTTCTCGAACAGTGAATATGCCTGTTGATTTGCATGAAGGCATTAACCAGTCGGAACACTACCCGAAAATAGTGGTCAGCATCGATGATTAAATGATAGCATTATCTTTAGAAGATAAAAATCCACGAGAATAGCGCCTGTGAGCCATCTATTAAAATAGTAAGTCGATTTTTTTTTATAAGGTGGCAATACGTCATAATGTCCTCGTGACAGGGATTTTACTGGCTGCGCAATCGGCTCGGCTAGCTTATCCTACAGTTTGTGGAGTCCGAATCTCGGAAGTGTTCTGGCGAGAGGTGAAGGTCGGGTCAAAAGTGTTTGAAAATCCCAGCCGAGACCGGGATTCGAACCAGTGGCCTTAGGATCTCCGTAGACACCGTAACTACTGAGCCATCAGACAGCTTTAAGGTAGCGATTAGAATGCGTAGTTAGGTAGATAGTGTTCTGCCTTCGAGCAGGTCTTGGAATGTCTTCTCCAATCTTCCCTTTTCTTACCGCCATCTTTGTTTTCCGCATTTGAAACATCTTCGATTTTCTGAAATCTTCGAAGTCTTCTTTATTAATTCATTCCTAAACTATTTGAAGTCTGGAGCATAATCCTCCAGTGGCAATTTCTCTCGTCACCTACTTACGTATTCCACGATTCTTTCTCGAATATTCTTTAAGTGTAATTTCTTTATACGTCTTTTATCTTTTCACGAATTATATATACAGGGTGGTACAAAAAGGTACGGCCAAACTTTCAGGAAACATTCCTCACACACAAACAAAGAAAATGTTATGTGGACATGTGTCGGGAAACGCTTACTTTTCATGTTAGAGCTCATTTTATTACTTCTCTTCAAATCACATTAAACATGGAATGGAAACACACATCAATAGAACGTACCAGCGTGACTTCAAACACTTTGTTACAGGAAATGTTCAAAATGTCCTCAGTTAGCGATGATACATGCATCCACCCTCCGTCGCATGGAATCCCTGATGCGCTGATGCAGCCCTGGAGAATGGCGTATTGTATCACAGCCGTCCACAATACGAGCACGAAGAGTCTCTACATTTGGTACCGGGGTTGCATAGACAAGGGCTTTCAAATGCCCCCATAAATGGAAGTCAAGAGGGTTGAGGTCAGGAGAGCGTGGGGGCCATGGAATTGGTCCGCCTCTACCAATCCATACTAACGAAACTAAAATGAGCTCTAACATGGAAAGTAAGCGTTTCCGGACACATGTCCACATAACATATTTTCTTTGTTTGTGTGTGAGGAATGTTTCCTGAAAGTTTGGCCGTACCTTTTTGTAACACCCTGTATATATATTTTTTTGGCGTTTCAGATAAATAGTTCAGAATTTGTCTTGATAGTTTAAACCTTGCTTTGAAATAAGACTTTTGACACTCCCTTATGCCTGATAGTGTGCCAGGTTGTGGTCATAATCTTGACATACTTTCCACGTACTATGGTACTTACAATACTTTCACCAGGATCCATCCCGATTTCAATGTACGATTTATACTAAACACTCCCAGCACTCTTCCCCCCCCCCCCCCTCGTTCTGTCTTCTCATTTGCAACACAGCTCCTTTACCCCAGAACGAAATCAATAACTGATACAATTTTCGCAAAACAAATTTTGCTGCCCTCCTTTGCACCCACTCTAACTCATGTTCTAGATACCATTATGTGGTTCACGTACTACTCTACAAATGGTCTGCCGAATGGTTTGTTTCAAAATTACCCACACAATTCCCTCGTTCATATCATCGAGTAAAATATTTTGACATCTCTCCCTAATGCCTGTCCAGTAAAGTTTACTAAATACTTATTGCCTTTAAGCAACTGTCCTTAATAAGCTAGCTGTTTGGAATGTCTTTTCTCCATGTTGACTTATCCAGCTAAATATCCTGTCCAAATCCCTCTCCCCCTGCAGCAGTCCGGAATCCTACTTTATTACTATTGTCGTCTGAAAGCAACACAACTTGTCAGTAGTTAACCGTGGTTGCAGTAATCTTGTTGTAGGCCATGTTCCGCAGTTGTTGCATAAATATTTTTGAATAAAAATCCGTCTTCTAACAACTGTTTTTTTTACTTTCATCTACCAGACGCGTTTCGCCCTTCTGGAGTGGGGCATCGTCAGTGGTAAAAATTGTTGCAGCTAGCACATGTCAGTCCGGAACAGCACCATCCGCAATTTTCTGCACTGTTGTTTCTTGCTACACTTTGGCATTATTGCTCACTGTATAATTTGCTGTTAAGCTGCACTTTTAACTACATCAAACTAGTTATTGTCTACAGCGATGTAGACAATTTAATCGCTATGGTTGAAATTCCCCTAGTCAAATTTTAATTTTAAATTCCTTAAGTGTTTTTGGTATATTACTCATCACTTGGTAATTTGTTCCCATCCCTGACACCCTTACCAACAAAAGAAAATTTTCCCACTCCCTTATGCACGAAATCGAGCGCAACCTTGTCATGGTCGCCTTTCCCCTTCCATGCACTATTCCTAATTCTTTGACCAATATCCTTCTAAGCCCAATCACCAACATATGAACTTGTCATTTAAATGCTTGTAGGCTACTGCAATTTAATACAACCCTGTTACATCAAAGTAACGTAATCGTTGCGATAGTAAATTTTCTATACCATACTCGTAACTTTTCAAAATTGAACTATTGGAGTTTTTTTTACAGCGTCGAATATTTCTTTAGGCTCTTAAACTGGGAGTCCCAGCTGAGGTTAAACGCTCGGCAGCACGAAGTTGAGCTGCCGCATTGCTGTGGAACCGCTTCGGCACGCAACAACGCGCAACTTACAAAGCGCTTAGATAGTACGCAGTTGATCTCGTGTGATATCGTACTAAGAACAGCGTCAGTTTGGGTATCACGCTACCGCTGACACACATTCCGTTAACTGGTTACCTGGAAATTAGATATGTTAAAAAATAAGTTTGACAAGTAACTACGTTAGTTGTCACCTGTTCTTAGTATTCACAATTTTGCAGCGAGAACATTTTCTTGGTCATCGCGGGCCAACATAATAGCCGGCACTAAGCTCATTTTCTTTCTTATATATCGAATAGCCAAAAACAAGCGCACAAAACGTGAGGATACTGAACCTTGGAGAAATTTGCGATTTGTCATGCCTAAATCGAGATTCACTTTTCTCGTGAAAATTATTACCTGTACACCTTTCGGACAATAAGCGAGAATACTGGTCAAAAGTCTACGCAGAAGGAAGAAAACTGTTGAACTAACTTGATTCATAGCTAGCCGTAATATAAAATACGTGTATTATATTGAAATTACTGGAAACTTGTTTCAGCTTCCGAAATTTGAGAAACTAACCCGAATAGAAAAAGTACAATCCGAGGTCTTACATGAAATATACATATTTGAGTGGAAAATCTCTGTATACCAACTGAACTAAGGGTTTGGAATTGACTTGAGTCACCGCATGTATTATGTGGACACGTAATTAACAAATTAGTTTTTGTGGCGATTTCCGCCTGTCGTGACTAACACAACTCCAATCATGTTGGGTAAAGGTAGACATATATTGGGAATAACTGAGCCTTCTAGCTCAAATGAACAAGGAAAACTTACATAGCGGGGACCGTAGTTATACTGTATACCCGTTTCGTGCTTCAAATAGTTCTTCAGCTTAGCGTACCTGAAATTTTCAGTGCTTTTCTCTCCAAATGACATTTCTATGCAATGTTGGAAGAAATTACTTTCTTCACCTGACCTTTGTTTCCAATGTTGGTTCCAATCTCTTATGTACGCTTAGCTGGTTCGCAGTATGGAAGTAAATCTTGCGGTCGTACTTAATGCTACATAAGACATTTTGAAAACTTTTGTTAGAGTGCTGAGCGATGTCACGTCTGCAGGTTTTCTGTCAGCAGGTTTCAAGTAGCACGCAAGCTGACGCATACGATTCCCGGGTTTCATCTTGCGGTATGAAAATATTGTCACTGGAGTACCTCTCGAGAGATACTTGGTTTGCTGTCTCGTCTGGAGCACGTCCATTGTAACATATAGCTGACTGGACTGTTTGATAAGTCGCAACGTACGCGATGTGTCCGGTACAACTGTGTCTAGTTCATTTACTGTATTCTCTGCTTTTGAACGCTTGGGAATGTTAGTCATCCGTTTGCTAGAATTTTGCTGGAATTGTATAGTACGTGCGAGTTAACCTGGTGACTCAAATTTTGGATCAATAAGCTACAAGTAGTTCCAAACTTTTTAGTATGTCATTTCTAGATCCACGCTGAATTTCCCTTACTTAACACGTAGGTTGATATTCTTAATAACCGCTCTACCAAAATTTCAAAATAAGACTTTGATAAAAGTTGGAAAATATTTTAAGTTTTTCCATTAAAATTTGTGATGCTTATCGGTAGAAGATTGTAGGTGTTGGATTCCTGCATTTTGTCACGCAGCGTTTCATGTTTGTATACATTCTATGCTTCAACGCCTCGCCTGTTCTGCCTTTACTCGCTCGTAACGGCCTTGTTTGAGGGCAAAAAATGCGAAAGCTTTATATACCTGTACGGAGTTGTTTGCTGCTGAAGCGGTTGAGGCGTGGTATATATCTAGATCTGACGTGAGAGCGAATATGCCATCACTTTAACGGTGACCTATTTAGTTTTATTTTAATACAGCATTTAGTCCGCTGGCCACCCAGATCAAACCGGCAACAACGTTAGTATTTTTCTAAAGTTGCGACTTGGTACAGTTCACGAATTGTACATACGTCGGTCACCAAGAAATTGAGAAATACATGATGGCTACTTTGACTTCTTTCATCGACGACTTGGGTATCACTAACGACTTCTGAAAATAATTACAATAGTTCGTATTTAACTGAGAATTTGAAGCTAAGTGAATTAGACAGTAAATATTACTGGGTAAGTAAGTTAGCGCTGTTTAGTATTGTCGTGAAATGGTTACTTCAATTTGTTTTGTAACTGCTGTATTCTGAGAACTGACTGTGATAATTTTCTTAATCTCTTCCCACGAAAGCTTAATGAGTCAGACAACTAGAGTGACGCCATACGCTCTTTGACCGCTACATTTTTCTTGCTGGATTTTTTTAAGCGTTCTATCAGCAAATTTTATGGGAGTGTTGGCCCAGCAAATAGACTGATTCAATAGAGGCATTAAAAAAGGTCAAATTTTTACATTTAGCTTTTAAGTAATCTAAAACCACGATATAATACATTTCTTTTTATAATCCACATAAAAAAAAATTGAAATCTGCTGTGCTTTGTTAGGGGTGGGATAAAATAAGCTACTTTTAGGTAATTCCGAAGTTCTGCGGATCCTCGATTGAAAACTTGCTTAGTCTCGTATGAAGTTCATGCTGCGATCAAAACATTTTAGCATATAAGGTGTTAACGTAGTTGCCAATTATTTTTTTTAACCTAGTTACTACGAACCGGGTAGTATCTTACAGTTTTTATATGCTGCATTCTCTTTGTAAATAGAACAGAGTTAAGATAGCGGTGTGTGCAGACTGGAATATCACTCCATTCTACGTAGAATTTCAAAGTTAAGACCGCATCGAGTAGGAAACTGAATGAGGGATTGGAAGTTAAAAGTAATACAGCTAGATTCCTAGAGTTTTAAGTGGATGATTCATTTACAGTCGCAGAATGTTCTGTGGTTTCGGTAATTCAAAGGCGAAAGTTTGTGTAAACGCTTTGTAGTTGGAAACTTTTATAACTGTTAAGTTTAAAGAATTCGAACATCTCTGAACGAGCTGGTAAATTCTGAGTTCTAATGTTAACTACAGTTAAACAAAAATGTGGTTTCATCAGGTTACAAAATTTTGATTAGAGCTTTCTTTCAAGAGAACATTTGAGCTATCATTTTGGATTTCAGACCAACAGAAAAGTACTCACATCGTCAAAATTTTCCATTTTATGCGAAGTTTTGTTTTGCTACATAGTGAATATCACTAACAGGACCTATGATAGGTCCCTCAAAGATGGCGATTTGTAGAAATTAATAATAAAGATCTTGGATTCTGGTGAAAAAATATGCGCGGTTATAGATTGTATTGCCTAAAATTCACATCAGGTTATAAGATCGATGAAACTATTTAACCGTTAATATTCGTAGTAAAGTAACCTAACTAGTTTCCTAATTGTATTCGTAAACTGAAGAGCGAGATGTTTATACTAGTTTTTTTTGTTTTTTGTTTTAATAAATGTATTGACGTCCAAAAAACTTACAAAATGAAGTGATCAGTTGGCACAACAGTTAATGTTTAACGTAACATCTTATCTTTGCTTTTAGGTTTCATCAGGAATTAGTCTTCATACTGTACTTTTATGAAATTAATGTTCTCATAAGCGTAGTGTGTGAAGGTACAAATCGTGATAGCTTTCAATGCTTTTGATGGTGGAGTGTGGTCTGTACTATTTAGGATCTACTCCCTTCTTGCTGAAATGTTGTTACAAATGTTATGGTAATGATTTAACCTAAGATTTTCTTTTCACAGCAGTCATAGATATTCGAAAAAATTTAGTTTTTTTATCTGTAGTCACTTTGTGTAGCTACAGACGTTTCTATCACCTGGGTTCTTCTTCCGCCTGAAGACTAGCAGACTGATATAACTTTTGCAAAGTAGTTTGTAGGCGAACTTGACTAAATTGTTTGTCTTGGGAGCAATGTCGGTTGCATGGCTGTAGGCGCGTTCTTGTCTGGTCAATTTGCCCGACTGGATATGACTACCTTTGCCAGAATTTTTGTGGGTCCTAAATGCGCTCTTCGTCTAATAGAGCTTTGCATACACGAAGTATACCAAAACTATACATTTCTGATTAACATATTCCACATCCCGAAGGTTGGTTGGATCCTCCAGAAGGATACTAAGCCATTTCGGATTAAATTTCGAATTATAGTTATTTCTATCTGTTGGATAATCGATTTAAAGTAAAATGGCCACGGGATTTGCGCGTATAAAATATTTTTCCAGCCATCTCACTAAGAAAATAACTCTTTACGTCGGTGACACGATTACGACGATACTGAACTTCGTATCGATTCAGTTTTCACGGCTTCCAGGTAGGTCGATGTGGATAACAGAGCACAGCGACGCAGTGTTAGCCGAATTTGGTTTAGGTCGAATTCACAACCTTCACCGGAATAAGTTCAGTTTCCTGAAGTGACTGTGTTTAAATGGTCGTGATAAACATTCTGCAGTGTCTTTTGCTGCCCTCTCGTTCCGTATTTGCGGCTCTTTATTTGTCGCAGTTCAAAGAAAATCCTGTACCGCCAATTCGACATTTCACCAGTCGGCTTTGTTCTTTCTCACTTCCCATTCTTGATAGTGTATCATTAGTCGTATGAAATGATATTCCCATAAGTAAACTATTTTTCTACCAAACGACTTTTATGATTAATACACAATGCAATATAGTCTTCAGTTTTGTAGAGTTTGCCTCTCAAAACTATTTTTATCTAATCCGTAGACTTCTCGCAGGAAATGGACACCCTTAGAGCATCTTCCTTAACGTAAAATTATCACTGAAAGATCTTTTGAGATTAATATTACTTCCATTTTGCTTCCTTTATGCTCTTACGAATCTGTGATCGCTGCTGACGTTGAACTTGTTCAGAACGGAGCCGCCTTTAATGTGAGATGTAGACGAAAGAAGTCTTGCGCTTTTAGCACAGATATTAAGAATTCTCACTCGAACTTTGTTATGATACTTCTTGAAAAGAACTTGGGTGATGTGAAATTTCTAGTAATCACTGTATATTTCTTAGCCTCGTTGGTTACTCTCCTCGTTTACAGGTGCTAACCTGGGCATTTTCCTATCACGGATTGGTTAAGGCGCCTGTGGACGAAAACCTTCCCTACATCGAATCCTCGTCTGGCAAAACTTTTGCACGCTCTTAACAAGATTTTCCATTTAGATTGGTTCGTGTGGAGTATGCCGTAACGATCCATTGTTCGTATTCGACGTTAAACTAGAAGTACCTTTTATTCGGCAAAATAAAACAGTTCATGTTCTCCCGCCAAAAAAAAAACATACGCATTTACTTTTTACCAATTTAAAGTGACTGAAATACTTGATCTCTCGTCTAAATAGATTGAAATGAGCGTAAACTCGCACAGCCCTCAAACCTAAAATTAAATGTAATTGTATTTTATAAAGTATTGGTAGTAAGCTAGAGTTTTGTTGAATATGATCTGGTATGTTGCAATTTCTTGTAAATCAGTGTATATAGACTTTATTTTATGAAAAGAAATTATTTAGAGGCCATTTAATATGTTTAAGAACAGAATTGTGAAAAGAGAATTGCTTAAATGTTCGTAATTCCAAGTGTTAATGCAAGTTACGATGTCTAAAGGACAATTTGCTACAGTTTAAAACGATTTCTGTGAATAATTTTGTGTTTAAGTATCTTTAATTTCCATTTCTGACCATTTTGTAAATGATTTGGTATTAATTCTGATTGTTTTTAATATGTTTCAATTGTTTAAGTGTTGTTAATGTTCGAGAAATATCTGCCGGAAGCTTTTGAAGTGTTCTAGAAATTTCGGTAGAGATTATATAAAGCGAACATCCGAGACAGAGAAGTAGTTTAAACACTCAATTTACGACGGCGAAGTACTGTATTGTCTGTGGAAAAAGTGTAGTATGCAATCTCTGGATTGTATGAATGCATGTAATCGTTGACGTCGTTTTCTTTGAGAATAAAAACAAATGTTAAATTGAACATTATCGTGGACTACTTAATTATCGTATTAAATAAACCACGAAGCATCTGTTTGAATGTAGTGACATAGGTCTCCAAATTCTGATACGGATGTAAGTTCCGCGTTAATCCGACAAGAGCAGTTAAAACTTATTGGAGCTCACAGTAGGTATGACATGTTCGGATATAAGCTGTTGGCGTGTAATTGCGACGGCGTCGTGGGCGTTGCGTGAGGCGCCCGACACTGCGTGGGGCGCCGACGGCGCCGACATCGATTGTCTGGGGCGGCAGACTGCGCGTCGCGTCTGGTGGGGCGATGCCCTCCGCGCCCTAGGTCAATACCTGCCACTCCGCTAGGCTAGGCGGCTTAGTCACCCATTCAAATCCGCGTTGGGGCACGGGTCGTTTGACAGCGGTAAACTCACAATGAATGAATGTTATATATACTGAGAAAAAATGGCAGTTCTATCATTACCGTGGCGCCAAAATCTGATGATGAATTCTTGTAGAACTCGAAGCAATAAATCGAAAATAAAATATATTTTTTTTTTTGATATCTCGCTTGGTTTTCGAGACATAGCATGTTAAAAATCAGTCATAGATATAGTGCCTTCTGCTTATGGTGTTTCTTCTTCTGGTCCAGGCCATATTTCAACCTAGCAACAATCACTAGAAAGAAAATAAAACACCTATAGTGAATTTCCACCAAGTAGATATGGTGGTTTTGGTGGAAAAAAAAATTTCTGGTACAGGCCGGATCTCACCCTAACCTCCTTACTTTTCAGATACAATATCTAGAGAACTAAGCGAGATAGCAAAAAAGTTTATTCTTTATTTTCCGTTTGTCTCGTCGAGGTACATAAGAATTCATCATCAAATTTGACTATAGTGAAATTTTTCTTCTGGTCCCGGCCGTATTTCAAACTACGTCAATTTTGAGATACAATATCTTGAGAACCAAGCGAGATATCAAATTTTATTCCTTATTTTTGATTTGTTTCGTCGAGTTCTATAAGAATCAATCATCAGATTGTGGCGCCACGGTAATGATAGAATCCCCGAAAAAATGAATCGAAATTAAGAGTTGTAAGATTCCTCGTCAGTAATCTGTAACTTCATATAGTTTACTAGTTTACGTGTGCAATAACGAGCAGAAAAATGAGGTGCAATCAAAATCGCTGTTGCTGAGAATTGTGGATAAATAGAGCCATATATATCAAAAAATCTAAATAGATTATAATTTGTAAAAAAATTTCAATACTCAAAATGTAAAATGTTGTAACATGTATACCCACACAATCAACAGGAAAAACACGAATCATCATGAACCCAGCTGGTACTTCGTGGGGAGCTGATGCGGACACACTACGAACAACCGCTCTCACCATGGTTTACCCTGTCGCTGAGTACTGTGCTCCAGTGTTGCAGCGTAGTGCTCATACTAGAAAAATCGACTTCCACCTGAATGAGTGTATGAGAGTAATAATTGGCACCCTAAAATCCACCCCAGTCCCCTGGTTACACCTAATTAGCAAAATACCACCTCCAGAGATAAGACGCAAAGAAGCAACGGCACGTGAATGGATAAAACTACACCATCTTGATCATCCACAGGATCTCCCAATCCACGACGTCCTAAATGATTTACCCCCCCCCCCCCACTCGTCTTAAATCCAGAAATCCGGTATCGCAAGATGTATTTGACTTTGATGTCACGGAAAAATGCCGACAAAGCTGGAACTCCGCATCTGTAAAACATCCAGATATTAAAGATCACACTACTGGACTTCCATCTAAATAGAGACCAGTGGGTCACACTAAATCGCCTAAGAACAGACCATGCGAAATGCAACGGCATGTTGTATAAATGGGGTCTTCAGGATTCTCCTGCATGTGACTGCGGTGCTCCTTCCAAGAGTGTGGAGCATATTATCAGGGAGTACCCTCTAAGCAAGTATCATGGACCATTTGAAGATGTTTTTGGAGCTACAAGTTCCTTCATACAATGGCTGGAAGAACGGGATATCAAATTGTGAACGCTACCAATGTTCTTGTCATTGTATATATTTATATGTATTGTATTAGTTGCTTAGCCATACAACAAATCTTATATATAACATATATTTAAAAATAGACGTGTGTTTTCATATATTTCACTTTTCAGCCACCACTACCTAGCACAGGTCACTGGTCTTTGTGTGTGGAAGTAGCATGGATTTTGTCGTGCACAACGTTGGCCGAATGTCGATAGCTGTGGGGATGTGGGAGATATGATGATTAAAGTTGGCCAATGCAGGGCGTTTTCATATTTCGGCTAAAAATTTCTTCTTATACTTCTTTCCTACCGCAACTACATAGCATAGACCATTGGTGTTTGTGTGTGGCAGTAGAATCGTGTCTCCTGTCGTGCACTATGGTGGTTAGATGTCGGTAGCTATGGGGGTGTGGGAGATATGGGGGTTGAAAGTGGTCGACCTGCGGCAATTTCATATTTCTGCCAAAGACGCATGTGTCATGGTGTATCACTTTTCAGCGAAAACAATCTATCGCAGATCACTGGCGTTTGTGTGTGGTGGTAAGTCGCCCATCGATCACAACGTTGGCCCAATTTCGGTAACTGTGGGAGTGTGGGAGATATGGTGGTTTATTATTTCGTATCAGAAACATAGTTACACAATCACAATCATCAAATTATACTGGACCAGTACTTCGCCACTTCCAGTGCATTTTCTGAGGCTTCATACAGTTCAGCTGCTGAACAGGATGCTGGACACAGTCGACACTGGAGCATGTGCTCGACAGTCTGGTATATGGTGGTTGAAAGTGGTAGATCAAGGATATTTTCGTATTTCATCCGAAGACGTGTGTGTTCGTAAATTTTACTTTGCTGCCTGAACTACATAGTGTAGATGACTGGAATTTGTGTGGTAATAGCATCGCGTCTCGCATCGTGCACTATCGTTGTTAGATGTCGGTAGCTGTCAATACAAATTATTTACAAACACGAAATCGTGGGTACCAGCTGGTAAATAAATACGGTAACAGAAAAACCGCTCAGGATGGTTCAGTTAACAAACTAAACTCGTTCGGAAAGTAAATACACGTATACGTATTAAATTGCTAAAGCTGTATTTATTTATTGATGAGACTTTATATATTGAGTGTTCCTCCTATCGTCTCTTCGGCTTGATGTGGAATCCTAGCGATTGAACATTTTACTTTTAGCGTATGGTTCTAATGTCTGGGAGACTGGTGCGGGTAGCTCGGCTTGCCTTGACGGAGTTTTATCCCGCGTCAAGGGAAGTCTGCAAAACTGGTAACTTGTCTACTGTACGATAATTGTATTTTTGTTTGTGAGATGTTCAGATTGGGGTCTGTCGGGCATTAGCCAACGTGATTGCGAGAAGATTTTCCGGGACCGGGATTTGTACCTGGGGCCATTGTACTTCCCGGAACCAGTCTGGTCGAGCCTTCACGCGCGTATCCACCCTGACAGTTTTTTTTTTTTTTTTTTTTTTTACTTCAGTTAATAAGAGACTGTAGCAGGATGCTGAGGTAACTTGAAACGCTCGGCTAAGTTCCATCGGTGAACTTCGGTTCTTGATCAATGCAGACATCACTTTCTACACAATCTGTATCCCTCTAATAATAATAAAATTCGAATTACAGATTTATTTTCCATGAATATCCCAGAAAGCGCGTTTGGGTGAACGCTTGAATGAAATGCGGCTCCTTGACTCTTGTCATGCGGGCAGCAGCTGCTACACGCACGCAAAAAACCATCGCTGCTGCCTCCCAACATCCGGCAGCCACCCCCTCGCCTACAACTCAAGTTCTAATATACCTTACAACTGAAAGTTGGTTCATTAAGTTGAAATTCAACTTTCTAAGCTATTTAGTATAGTCCTTTCAGACCACCCGCTACTTTCCCATAGTCTTGGTTGTTTAATTTCTGGCACCAGTTTTGCTGCAAATACTCTTCTAAATATTTATTCAGTCCCCCTTTTCTAAATCGATTTTATTCCTGAGTGGTTGGCATGGGATGGGAGAAATTATAGCTTGCCATCTGACTGCTAAAACAAAGTTCCACAAGATTGTGACATTATGGTGGCTTAAGATACGTAGCTATCCCGCCGAACATGACATTCGGTGCTATTGTATTCGCTTGATTTCGAGGAATCTTGGAAAACCGTAATCTGGATGGCTGGACTGGGGTTCGAATCCGCGTCGTTCCGAATGCCTTGGCCGATCGTTACCGCTCATCCAACAGGCTATTTCAGCACCCGAAAAAATAAGTAGCTCAGTTGTTATGGCGCTTGCTTACAAAACGGTCGCTACTCTGGTCCTGGATTCGAATCCCGGAAGGCACAGGAATTTTGAGTTTGATCATGAGTTAAGATTCTACGTTAAACTGTAGGTCCTATATGGCTAACAACCCTAGTTGTATGCTAACACGATGTGTACACATCCATAGCAAAATTCAAGCCAAACAAAGGCTTAACGTGGTCCTACTTGACCTAAACGAATATACATACAAAAGTTCTTTCCAAGACTTTAGTTTTCTACTATATTCTCCAGAAGCTAAGGAATCGTACAAAGTTTTCGCGGGGTTGTAATAATTTCACTATCCTGGGAAGGGCACCAACTTGTGAAACTAGCCATAAGTGGTGCAACTGAATAATACAGGTTTAATTTTAAAAGTTTCCTTTGCCATCTTCCAAACCAACATTTCCCCCCAGTTGTGATGCGTATTGGTTTGTTTGACATGGCCAAGAGTCGGATTTCACATTCGTACCGTTTAATAGTTCAGAATACTGAGTTCATTTCTTTGTAAAAACTGGAAATAAACTTTTGACGGGCGTCTGTGCCATGTCAACGGAGTACAGAACACAGTATCGCAGTTTTGATAATTATTGATGCTCAAGTAATCGAAATGGCGGTCAAATAGATCAGTAGAAACAGTGAAGCTGACGACAGTTCACCAAATTGGATGAATTGCATGCAGACCGCGGGGTTATTTCTAGTTCCGTGTTGTGACTGACAGAATACGGGCGCTGTTTGGTGCGTGTGTAGAATTGGTCGCTTAATCGATCTGCGTGCGAGACGCAGTTTGGACTCGTCCAGACATGTCACGCCACTGGGAAGTGCGGCCTATACACAGTGTACTCAGAATGAGATACCAGTAGTATCCACCAAATTTTTTTAGAGTAAATGTCATACACGGACACAATCTACAAACCTTTGCCCAATACCAATCAATTACTCCATTAATATTCCGGGTTTTCGATATTGATTTCATCCGGATATCTATTTGAAAACTTCATTTTCCTTCCCAAGGTTTGCTGTTCATCCTATTTAGTTTTTTTCTATTTTAACTCTCTAGTTTGTGTTTTCACCTTAATAGGCATGTAGCAAAGTCCAGACGGCAAGAAATGAACAGAATTGACATTTCACGGGTTTGAAGGAGTTTGCATTTAGTTTTATCGTCTGATATATATCTGAGAGGGGTTACATTTTGATTCGAACATGAAAATATATACCATTTTTGTTTCGGTTTTTGAAATGAATATTAACTATTCAAAAGTTAAGTTTTGTTCCGAAAATGTAGGACACGGGAAGAAATAGCGAACTCATTCGACCAGTTTGATATACGTCGGACGCCAAATGTCTCAAATTTCTTGCTGTTTGGTTCCTGACACACGAGATTGCCAGTCAATTGAACCCTAAGATTAAAACCGACAGTGCAGTCACGACTGTTGATTTAGGTTTTTGGCATTAGAAAAGAAATGTTTCTATAACTAATTTTTACGCGATTGTTCGGTCTTACGAGTTGCTTAGAACAAACCGCTATATTTTAGTGGTAAGGAGTGTGTTAGATTGTAATGAAGTACAGTGCGAATATTGGGCCAGTTTACGTAACACCTAATTTGTATTAACGATCACGAGGTAGTCAGATGTTGCCACACACACGATGCTACTAATGCAAAGTAGTATTACTGTCGGAGGATTAATCACCAATGACGTTAAGTTATTAAATTAAGAGCCAGCTGAAGTAGATTGAACCGGATCGTCCAACAATCATTGTGAATAGAATGTTTAAAATATGGCATTCCCCTTGAATAGTTTATACATATTCTTACTTATAATTCGGCCTAATTTATAGGGCTCTGATCTGGCTGTAGAACTGTCCTAAATCATCAAAATAGTTTTTGAATGAGATTTTAACGGTCAGATGATTGGGTAATGTTCACTTCACGATACTATCTAAAAATTACGCATTTCGAACAATTGGATAAGATGGATAATACAGCTCGTTCTGTAGATATAGATGGGAACATTAAATTTTTTAAATATTTTCCTTCTATTCCATAATCTTCTTTGAATCTTGATACATAACTTGTTCACAAAAGTATTTAGTCTGTATATTTTATACTTGAAGGAATTATGTTTAGATAGACTTGAAGTGATCTTGGTGGCATTACTATTTTTTAAACGGATTTAATTTTATATATATTTCAAAATCGTTGTGGGTTTAAGTATCTGATCGCATCAGAGTAAGATTTGAATTTCAAAATCTTTAGCGTTGACAGTTTACTCACAATTGTTGATGGAGAATGGGGAGGGGGCTTGTAACGCTCGCTGAATGTAGATCTGATGCTTAAAACTGCACGGTTGTAAGGAAGTAATGCTACTATTGATTAGTGCACTAATGTTCGGTTTATAAATAGCATAAATTTACTGGAACTTCGCAAGTACTTTTCTCCCGACCGCCTGCACTGTTCATACTGTCCAGTCCAGTACGTATATCATGCCAGTAAGACGTACTGCAGCGTTTGTCGAGGCAACTCGTGTGTGATGTGGCAGGAGTCTGGATCTATTCGGATGAAACTTTTATCATAGAATGAATGAAGTTCCAAACTAACAAATGTTCTCGGAGAGTTTGTTAAGACCATAGATTTTTACAACCAAAGTAGTTATTTGTGCCACTTACGTTCCAAACATTGAACGCTTGGTGAAAGTTTAACGAAATCTCTGGAAGCAAGTAAGAAGTACCGATTTAAAAAAAAAAATTGGTATAGAGTTGTAAGCTGTATAGGCAGTCACCTCCAGTGTTACTGTATTTCTTCCAGTGATTGAATTCTAGTACATTTTCCAATAAGGAAACAACACAGGATGGACCACCCATGATCGGAGCTGGAATGGAACTAGTGACCCCAACAACGCGAGGCCAGCCCGCTAGCGTCTACTGCACCATGACTGGCATGTTTCTAGTTTCAAAAGATTTTTAAAACTGTTAGTCTATCACCGTGTTTTGTACGAACATAATGTACAGATAAATCTGCTATATCTTGCCTCAAAACTTTGTGTGCAGATTGACATCAAATGAAGAAATCTGGAAGTTATTTGAAAGTATTATGGCACTTTTTTAAGATATCAAAGCCATTTAGGTTCCAAAAAAACAAAGTTTTTTACTCACGGAAATGTACAAAGTATCAGAAAAGTTAGATTATTCAGACTTTGCACGATATACTTTCGAATTACTGCAACTGAGATCGTGTTTCTACCGAACTGGATTATGAAACTCACGTGCTGATGCGCGAATGAATGAAAGCCAGTTATCAAATTCTATTTAAAAAATAAATAAATAATAAATGCCGAAGTTCTGGTCAGCATGAATTAAGGCTACTTTGCAGTGGGTGCATGGCATATTAGATGAGACTAGTTGCTCTGCGACTGTGGCTTGTTTCATGTTGAGGTGGTGACCATGAGTCATCTCGACGGAACGCTTCAACGCGTGGTGGCATGGTCATTGGTCATCGCTCGTGGAGGTTCGCTTTGGGGAAGAGATGCTGATCAGCGGATTAAGATTTGCAATACCACCGTTGAGTAACTTGGACAGTGATAACGGCAACGGGTCTCATAATCGCATTATTTTTGACTCTTTGCTTTAGATTTGCGCCTTCAAAGCGAAGAGTAGGATTGGTCCACCGCAGTCAATTTTCAGAATGATCGGCAATTATTTCATGAATGTTTCGCCGTACCTGTTGGGACGTTACTGAATGAAAGTTCCAAACAGTAGCGGCCAGCACACTAGGTCACCTATATCAACTTTAATTTTCTTCAGTTTCTACAATCTTTGGGCGATCATTAAATTCAATAATGACTGAAAGTTTTTGGATAACATTGATATCCTTTAGTGTATCAGTTACACGCTTGGCGCAACCATTCATTCGGAAGTTTCACGCAACATAGATGGGTTTGGTATGGATTAAATCACTTGGCGCTTGGCATTCTCACACAGTTCCATTCCAAGTAAGCTGATGAAGTCTGTTTGCAGAAATGATGTAGGTTCGATTATACTCCGCGCGTCAAGATTAGAATTTTCGAGGATTTTCCGAAATCGTTCCAGGCGAATGCAAAGATGATGAAAGGATCCTATCCTGGCTCTCTAAACCACCTGTCGATGAATCGTGGAGGAAATAGCATTAGTCTTCAGTCTATATAAATAACGGAAAACTTGGATAATGAAATCCAAACATAAACTTCATAATAGACCTTAATTACATACTGCTGGCTCCATTCTCCTATTGCACAAATGACGCGGGGCAATTCAATAAACCCAGATCTGGATCCATTTACCAATAGTTTTCTGAAATCCTCAAGGCGAGTGGCGGGATTTTTCAAGTAGCTATGGCCATATTCCTCCCCGATCCTTGCTCGTGTGTATGGTTCGTAACACAGGGTTTTGACCATTCATTAGTCACTTACAGGACATCGGCTTGTGCGTTTTGGTAGAAAATTAGCTGTCTAGAAAGTATCTAGGTGTAATACTTCGCTATAATTTGCTAATAGATTGAGACAAAACTAAGAACAGTACGCCCCACTTCTTACTCCTTGAGAAGCTAAATCATTGGCGGTACAGAGCATTAGTGAGTACTTCAATGGAATTTAAAGTGTATTGCCTATATCAAAAACTGACGGGTTGAGTAAGATTAGAAATGTTTAGTTTCTGGCCAAGAGGATCGAAACGGAGTGCATAAAATTCTTGAGTTGAGCTTCGAAAGATCTGGAACACTAAAAATATAGGTTCTCTAAACATTTTCAGCAAGTGAAATAAAATGGTAGAATTATTCTTCGAAGAACTTTTAATTTTAAAGACATTTTCTGTGAAGTACTAGGACTACGAAATTTCAGTTGAATCCCGATCTAGGTTTATTGAATCACCCAGCGTCATTTGTGCATCAGGAGATTAGAGCCAGCATTAAGTAAATAAGGTATCTACTCTGAAGTTTATGTTAGGATTTCCTTATCTAAGTTTTCCGTAATTTATACAGACTGAAGACTAATGCTTAAACGATTTCCTTTTATCCTCGGTGAGCTATTCCCTCCACCAACGAAAAAGTCTGTACGTTTTAAGAGTTAGAGAGAGAAAAAAAGTTACGTACACTGTTCATAAACTGCAGAGAAGGAAATTACTTGAAATTTGTCGCCCAAAAGTTATTGGTCGAATTTAGTTGAGTCTCGGACAAAATGTTTATACTTATTTCAGCGTACAATTGCCATCGTATTACTCTGAGGGGTTTTCTCTGTTAACGGTGACATCGGCTTTGAGAAGTTCTCACTCTATAGGCAGTGCCACACAGAACGCGTTCTCGGGACAAGACTGAACCTGCCGACGATTGTTTTAGAAGACTGCATCATCCAGGCCACATTAGTCTCGTTACATCCTGGATAGAGTCGCAAATTTCTCGCGCCTCCCAGCGTGCTACTACATAAGGTTGAACGAATTTTCTGAAAAGCTTATTGGAAAAGTGCTGGAAAATCGTTTCCTATGATACGGTCCATAAGGACCATAAAAAATGTGATCTGTTGCAGTCGGGATGAATGTAGCAGAGACTAATACAGCGTTGAGAAATGTAATTTAGTGAAATACACAAGTTTTGTAAGACAACGTTTTTAGGTTTGTATTTAACCACCCATTAAATTTGTCCATATGTTTAGAAATTGTTTTAAAAAAATAGTAAATTTTATAGACACTTGGCAATAAATTATGTGAATCATAAAATACAAATCTCGAGCTATAAAATAAGAAATAAGAGTTTTCTGAACTTATTTGCCTTTAGACAAATCGTTAGTCTTTCCGTTGTCAACTGGCCGCCTCCAGTTCGTTGCGGTATTCATTCTTCTTTCTTTTTTTTGGGGCCCTTTGAAACTAAATCGTGATATCCGAAAATACTAAAAAAAGAGAACGTTCAATGGGCAGCTACATTCCTCCATCTACCGTATTTCTCATATCCCGTAGATAAAATATTCAATTTCTCTCTTAAGACTTTGTGCGAAGAGGTCAGAACGCGTTCTGTGTTTCATCACACATCGCGGCGAATATGTGGACGCTGCATTCGAGGAAGACATCTGTGTGGGTCGGCCTAAACAGGCTGTGACAGAAGTTACGGGTGACAGCTAGTCAAGAATGTGTTAAACCTCGCAGTTAGTCCGACAATATGCCGGAAATGGAAGACGGTGAATCCGGATTGGAACCTAACCTCTGTCCCAAACTACCTAACACCAACTGTTACTATTCTTTGATGACAAAACTGTATTACATTATGAAATGGAGTGTGTAAATAATGAAAAAGGAAGTTTAATTTGGAAGTAATGGGAGAATTTCTAGGAATATAAATGCAAATTATAGCTAAGATTTCATACTTCCGATACTTTACAAACCAGCAATACGTAAAGTTCAAATTCTTTCAATACAACTCTCACTTGTATCCTGCATTTTGTACTCTATAGTTTACAAAGAAATCGTGGTTTCTTTAAATGGGGTGTTTGCCGGGTCACTTTTTGCTGAATAATGCTACGAAAATTTGGCATGCGTTCCCAAATGTTTTGTTCTAGCACACAAGACTTAATAGAACTGGGAATACTGGGGCACAGCGCCACAAAGCTAAATATTAAGCGTAATGACTGCTGCCTTGCAATTTGGCGGGGGAGACTAGATTAGAGCTTGTCGATACTGTAATCGTCGGCCTAAATACAGAGGGGGAGCAACAGTCGATAACAGGAAAATACGCGTAGAGGGAACTGCCAGTGACGTGGCACGCGCGTAGTCATGGGCGAAATGCTGATTCCTGTGGCCCCTTATTAAACTACTGAGCTTTTTACTTCGGAATGCCAGCCAATCCCGTAAATTGCACTTTTTTGTCTGAACTATTTTAAGCGTGTTTTTCTTGCTGCATTTCGATATTTCGTTTAAAAAATTGTTTGCAAAACAAATGAGAAGGTATTATAACCAGCATTTTTCTAGCTGCCATTGTTGACCGTTCTTTTCGCTCCGTTAATTTACCTATCACTGAAGTCAAACTAGTTGGCCTGTAATTTTCAACTCTTCGTATTTCAGTTATGAACCGGTACTGCGATAAATGGGATACACATGAACTTAAGTACAGGGGTAGAAGTTTCTTGTGAATGCAGTGTACGTATCGTGGTAAAGTAGGGTAATCTTGCAATATTAATTTATAACACATCTGGTTATAATAATCTATTGTGAAATAGCTATTTTACTTCATAAACTGCAGTCTGCATTAGTCTAAAGGAACTGAACGCTGTTGCTGCCAAACCCTTACACTGCTAAAAAAGGGAGAAAAATTGTCTAACATAATTATTTGGATCTCCCTCTCACACAGAATTTAAGCTGCTGGAGTCTTAAAGGATAATGATTAAAGAAAGTTCAGTGTAGGAATTTGAACAGGCAAAGAACAGTAGAGTGATGGGTATTTAGATTGCTACTGTAAATTAATTTTTTAAAATAAACTTAAAAATAAATTCCCAAATTTGCAGTAATTTTTTATTGAAGGCATAGATCATTATATAATTTTAGTGCTAATTTTAAGATTTTAATTTATTCACTTGTCGGTAAACTATAAATTAGTATTAATACACATTAGGGATTTGTACTTAATTGTTTATAAATTACGAATAGGAATTGCTTGATGTGAACAGTATGTACAGATGAAACAAGATATAGATGAGCCTTTGTTGATCTTATCCGTAATTTGGAGTTTAATCAGATCTTTCACTTAAAAACTACGGTGGCGTCTGTATTTTTTTACTGAGGTGTTTAACCTCATAGATGTTTAAATACAGAGTAAGATGAGAATCTCGCTAAATTGAAGTTGTTTTTGAAATTATAATACAAACCACCATATTGCATAACTCTAATCATGCATATTGTTAGAATTGAGGAACATGTCTACTTATTACGCCATCAACACTGAACTAATTTCATTGTTAGCCTTGAGCTAGACTGACAGGCTGTCCTGTTGTGATTACAGTACAGGCTGATAACAGGAGGCACCACTATCGAAACAGCCGAGGCAATGTTCATTCTATCATATAGAAATCTATGGCTTCAACTGTTGTAGTTAATCCAACAGTGTAGAGCTAAAACTCCTTGAATCCCTCTTTGTTCACTATGTGTCAAATTGTAAAGAAACATGACACCAAACCAGCCAATACAATATAATTTAAATGATTTGCCACCTTGATTTTTGTGCAGGAGTTGGCTTGATTCTTTAAGGTCTTATGAAACTGGTATTCAGTTAGAGAAACTAATACCGCAGAAAAAAAGTGGGGCTAGATTTCAAAAATAAAAGCATTATTGTAAAGCATAAATGGATGTCTACTTTTTTGCAACATGAGTAATGCATTTTTTTTTTGGTGGTGGTGACCCATCCTACACAGGCCAACTTTTTTAATTTTATGTTCCAGTGGACTCAACTTCCAGGACCTGATGGTAAGGCAAGGAGCCATTGACTCTCCTCCAAAGACGCCTTTCATTCTGGGATTTGAATGTGCTGGAAATGTGGAAGAAGTAGGCCCTGGAGTTGAAGGATTTAAGGTATGTTATATGGTTTCAAAATTAAATTGTTGATAAATAATGGTGTTTAGGTTTTCAGAATTCCTGCACTTAAGACATTTTGCTGCTGAGAACTGTTTAAACTCTGGGGAAAAGAAATCTTAACTTTCTTAACCATAGTGCAGATGGCTTCAGTGGAAACAGGAAGTACACAGGATCTGACAGATTTAAAAAAAAATCTCCGTGAAAAAGTTGGTATGCATTGAAAATAAAGGAAGGATTACTCAGATGGAGTGGCAAACGTACTTAACAATATTCTAGTATAAAGCCTAATACATGCATTAGAATTGCCAAGGGGACTCCATTTTCAAATCATTGAATGTAGCATCACATACCAACTTTCACTATAATGGTTGTGGTTTAGAATTTATATCCCTTAAAAAGAGTATTCCAAAACTACCTGTAATTGCATTTTTAGAACACTGAAACTGTTTCAGATAATGATATTTTTTCTGTACACCAATTAGAATGCGACAAGTTCGTATTTAGATTTCCACTAAAACAGCATTGAACTAGTTTATGTAACTTTTTAGCTGTTACGTTGCAGTCCATTTTGTACTGAATTTGGCAGCATGGTATATACAATACTTGAAGGGCGGATCAAGAGAAACAAAGATACGTTTATGGCATTTGTTGATTTAATAAAAGCTTTTGCTATTGTTAGGTGGGATAAAATGTTCAAAATTTTAAAGAAGTCAGGTCTAAAGTATCGAGATACTCTACAAACTCTATAAGAATCGAGTGGCTATAATAAAAGTAGAGAATCATGAGACACATGCATCAGTTAAAAAGGGTGAGAGACAAGGTTGTAGTCTGTCCCCGTTAATATTCAACTTGTATGTAGAAGCAATGAAGAAAGTTAAAGAAAAATTTCCATAAGTAATCGGGAGAAATCAGTATGCTAAGATTAGCTGATGAGTCTTGATAGCAGAAAGGACTGAGGATATTGAAGTTACTGAAGGGCATGAACAAAATACTGAAGGAAGTTGTTGGACTGAATATAAATCAAAGCAAGACAAAAAGTGATGAAATGTAGCAGAAATGATACCAATGCTAGTAGATTAAATACAATAATAGGATTGGATGCAATAGGAGAAGTAAACGAATTCTGTTACTTGGAAAGCAAAATTACAACCGATGGCCGAAGCAGGAATGATGTTAAAAGCAGAATAGCACTAGCAAAAACTGCCTTCATGAAAAAGAGAAACCTTTGTTTCAAATATTGATCTAGGAATTATAAAAAAAAACTTTTTAAAACTCTTTGTGTGGAGCACAGCACTTTATGGTAGCAAAAAATGGACTTTAGGAATACCGGAAAGAAAGAAAATTGAAGCATTTGAAATGTGGTGCTAAAGAAGAATGCTGAAAATTAAATGGACTGACAAAGTAAGAAATGAATGAGTTTTGGAAATGATGGATGAGGAAAGAAGTTTGTGGAAGAAGACAGGCTGGTAGGTCATATTTTGAGACATGCTGGATTGGTTAATTTGCTGGTGGAGGGAACAGTCGAAGGTAAGAACTGTAGAGGAAGACAGATTAGAATATATGAAGCAGATAATTGAGGAAGTGGGTTGTAAGGGGTATAAAGAAATGAAGAGGTTAGCACAGGATAGGAAGAGATGGAGGACTGCATCAAACCAGTCGAAAGTCTGATGACGGGGGGAAAAAAATAAATATAATGAACATCAGCACTTGTGCAGTGTTTTGTAGTAATTGAAATTGAGAGTAGGTAATTTGCCCTTAATTATTAATTTACATTCTAATGATAATGAAAGTGAAGAAATGTGGTCACATCAAAGCTTTAAAAATGCACCCTTAAATCTTTTTTGTATATGAAACACTGATTTCATTTTGGTATAGTTGCATGTTGGGTTATAGATAGTTTCATGTTTATATAGTTTCACATACTTATTGATATACATTGTATCGGTTACATGTTTCAGCTCTAAAGGAAAATCTTATCTGTAATATGTAAAATGTTAGGTTGGTTAGGTGATATTTTGTAGTGCTAGATTGAATGTTTTTGGTTGGGCCACTGAAGTGTATATACTGCTGAAGGGTCAGTGGCAATATTGAATAGTTAAACATAGTGTATACATATATAGAAATTTAAAACAATTTACTAAACTGAGTGTGGTGGGTGAGCAGTTAACGCTTGGGCCTCACATTTTGGAGGATGCCGGTTCGAATCTCTGTCCGGGCATCCAGATTTGGGTTTTCCATGATTTCCCAAAATCACTCCAGCCTAATGGAGAGATGCTTCCTTCTAAAAAGGCCATGGCCAAATCCCTTCCTGCTCAGTCCCATTCCACTTCTAATGACCTCAATGTTGATAAGGTGTAAAAAAAATTATGTAGTATAATTTCCTGGAAATTCCGGAATAAATCGGTTTCGCTTCTGTTTTTCCCTAACTTTTTGATCTTTCCAAGACATTTAAATGTCCTCTTAATCACAGCATTCTACAAGTTACGTTTGCTTACCTTCTGTTATATGGGTTTTAGAATTTGATACACCACATTTAACTGTAGAATGTTATCTCGCCATATTTTTCAGATTCAGTTTTCACTTGTAATTGTACATGTTAATTATCAATCCTCTTGGTGAAAGGACTGACTACGTGTCCTAAATCACATTACATACTAGAGGATTGACTAAATCTCAGTTATGTAATGTTGCAGGTTGGAGATCCAGTGGTAGCTCTTCCCGAGTACAGGGCGTGGGCGGAGCTGGTGGCCGTTCCTGCCAAATACGTGTTCCCTCTGCCGGCGGGCATGACACACCTGGACGCCGCAGCTATCGCTATGAACTACATCGTGGCCTACATCTTGCTGTTCGACCTCGGAGGCCTGGCACCTGGAAAGAGTGTTCTTGTGCATTCTGCTGGAGGTGGTGTTGTGAGTATTGATGGCAATATATTTTTGTTTTTTGTTTATGCAATTCAAAATTTCATTTGTCAGTCTTGCAACATTTGTTTTTTAATGTTGACCATTTTGTTCAGTTTGTGTTCATTCTGTCAAAGGTACAAACTATAATTTTCTACCCGTGTTAAGTATTTTTTTTTTTTTTGATGTAGTGAGCAAAGGATATGTTCTGTATTAATTAGTTGTAAAATTGAAGCCAAGGGTACTTTAGGGCAGTGTTGCCAGGGTTACTTCAGAAATTGAACTTTCCATTTAAAATGCCATGTAAAGAGTGACACTGTAAATTGGACTACCTTCACTGATCAATATACTGACTAATGAAATCAATACTATATTCTCTTGGTTTTCTGGGTGGAGCCACATCTATTTCTTAAAATTTAACATTTCAGCAATTGTGACTCATCATAGGACAGTTCTCTGAAATGTTAGGTTTTAATAAAGTAGCTTTACCCAGAGAACTGAGAGAATACAATGTCCATGGAAATCTGCACAATAGTTCAAATATTTCATGACTGTTATTTGTCTAATATTGCGTACAACTCTGAATTCAATAAGAGTGTAATAGGATACAAAATATATTTGCACTTCGTTTTTTTGTTTGAAGGTACACAAATGGACTGGTACAGTAATTTATGTAATTACACACGACTTTAATATTTCAGCAATAATGGAGTAAGGTTATCTTAAACATTGTTTTAATTGATCCTATGCCTTCAGTTACCAAGTTCCTATAAAATTAAAATTCCCTGTTACAATTTTGGACTTACTGGATTTGTTAATTTATTATCAAGTTATTGTTTTGAAAGAGTACTGGAAATCTCCAACCTGGACTTATTTTCAGGGACAAGCAGTTGCTCAGCTCTGCAGAACAGTGGCTGATGTTACTGTGTTTGGAGTGGCTTCTAAAGGAAAGCACGAAGCCCTTAAAAGCACAATAAACCACCTTTTAGAACGTGGCAGCGACTATGCCAGCGAAGTCAGGAAGTAAGTATTTCTAATGTCGGTTAAAAGCAAATGAAAGATGTGAAAGACTGTTTACTGAAACAAACTATTTTTAAACTATCAAATGGTTATAAAAATATTTTCTTTGGCATTATAAAAACATTTCTTTGGTTTTTGAATATATAAATTCTGGCTTTAAGGATGGAGAAAGTAGACCTATTGCTCACCACGGATGAAGGCAGAAGGGCTGATTTAAGCACACAAAGATGAATACACTTTACAATATTTTGGTTAAAATCTTTATCGATTAAGAGGTATGGCCAAGAAATCAAATGACTGAAGCGAGAGATGCGAAGGGTGGGTATGTCCATGGTGGCAAGTTGGTGGGGGAAGTAAACAATTATGGGAAAGTTGTCTACAATCCTCTAATTCACTGCCTCCACATGGCCATCCCCACCCTTTACATCTTGTCCATCTTTGGCTAGTGCTGCACCAGAGCAGTTTTCAAAGGTGTTTGCACCTCTGGTTATTTCTGAATACTCCATATAAACATCACGGCAGTATGAGTGCTAGTTTTGTACGTGGTCTAAATTTTGTAAGAGGTAAGATTATATGTGGTGGTCTAATAATTGATAATGCTTCAGTTTAATATTTTAGAAGCATTATTTAATATTAAATAATTTAAAAAAAAAGTATATCCCTTGTTAGCAAATTCAGTAGCCAGAGGTATTTTGTGGTATCCTAATATTCTTATAAAATTGTTCAAATCTTTTTCTTATTAAATTTAAGATGTTCTTCACTAGATTCTCTTGGGTTTTGTACCATTTTGCAAGTATACCTACAAACTTTTCAAATGGATCAGTACTAATAAAGGAGCAATTGAATTATCCACAATCCTTTGAACAAAGATAATACAATTCATGTTAGAAAAGCAGATATCCGTTTTATACCCTACGTTATGGATAACTGTACAGAAAGTGTTCACTCTTCGTATTTAGTAGATTGTGGCTTTAGTTCAGTTATTGGTCTCATTATAAAAATAGAAAATGACTGGAAATTGGTGCGCATGGAGACTTGCGCGAAATTGAGTAACATTTGTATCATTCCATCAGGTTCGTCCATCTTGATGAAAAAATATTTTTATATTTTAAATCAAGCTACATTTTCAGTAAGTACTACTGTAAATACTAAATTATTTTAGACTTCATTTTTACTATTAAAAACATCAAATTTATTTCACCTGGGTGTTAATGGTCAGGTTTTTGCTTTAAAAAGGTGTCTATGGGTATACTAAATTTTTAGACTACTGGTTTAAATGCATCTTCTATTTCTGTTTAAGGGGGTCCAACATATTTGAGGTTTCTCCCCCAGTTGAGTACACGTGACGGCAAATTTTACACCTAGCTGATTTGCTATTATCTGGTACAGTTTCTAAGAATTTTCACACGTCAGGTGCTTGCTTAGGTGGCATTTTTTCAAATAAGAAAAGCAATAAACCAATTCAAGACAAATAATAATAAAAAAATAATAAAATATAAACACTTTGAGATGTAGCTCTATTTCAGTTATTTTAATTACCTAAATCACAAGCCGAAACTCAATCAACTCGAGCTAGCTCAGACTGAGCAGACAAGCTGCATCGGTTACTTACGGAAATCAGAATAGGGATGAATAGAACTGTCCACTGATCCTCAGCACTGCCTCCCACCATCTTGCACAACCTCAGACAGTTGAATTGATCTCCAGTAGTGGCCGTCCAGTTTCTCAGATTGCTTCATTGGTTGCACTTGTCATTTCCCAACTCTATCTTTGGCTTCATATATGTTTTCTCGGTGTTTAAAAATCTGATCCCTTTGCCACGTCTCGCATACTTTCTAAAATTAAAATATTTATGCTAAAGCTTTAAGCATGTTTGTCCTCCTGTCTTCGTGGTGAGTGAGTGGTTTACTTTCCCTATCTGTCCTTATTTTAATTACCCAACAGTATTTTCACTGGCGGTTATTAAATTCTGAATTTTTTAGTGTTCATTGCAAATTTTTGAAAATATTCATTTACAGGCTTTCGCCAGAAGGTGTAGACATCTTTTTGGATTGTCTTTGTGGTGAAGAATGTAACAGAGGATATTCTCTGTTAAAACCAATGGGAAAATACATTTTATATGGTAAATTTAAAGTTCATCTGTTTACAATTTAACTAGCCTGACTTAAATTCTTGACTAATTAAAATGTTTGTAAAAGTAAATGATTTTAACAGTAACTTAAACTTTTTACAGGTTCATCCAATGTAGTGACTGGAGAAACTAAAAGTTTCTTTAGTGTAGCCCGATCAGTAAGTGAAATGTACATAAATTCGAAAATATTTGAAATCCTTACTGAAAAATTGTTATTGCTGATTTTTTTTCTTCCACTTATTTTTAGTGGTGGCAGGTGGATAAAGTTTCACCAATCAAGCTATTTGATGAAAACAAGACACTCTCAGGGTTCAACATACGTCATCTCCTTTATCAACAGAGTGGAGCTTCTTATATCAAAGGTGTTGCAGAGTCTGTGTTCAAATTGTGGAAAGAAGGAAAGATCAAACCTGTTGTCGATTCAACTTGGGCACTTGAAGATGTATGTATATAAAACATATGCTCTGTATAGCTGTTAAATTTCTGTACGTCTACAAATTCTTGAATTCTGGTCCTTTGTGTGGAATAGTTTTGTATTAAAATCGAAGTAGCCTTCATTAGGATAGCGATGAAGTCTTCACGGGTGTACAGGCGGATTGTGTTGTGAAAATATTTCAACGACTAGCTCCATCATCTTGTTTTCACAATGCAATTCAGCAGTATACCCATGGAGACATCAATGCAATTATACACCAGGAAAGTCTCTGTTCTTACTTCATTTGGTTAGTTCATGTAAATTTAGTACTGAAAGACATGGTAAAGATTTTAAAAAACTTCAATGCTTATGTGCATAAATACAAATTTTCTAGGTTCCAGAAGCAATGCAGAAGATGCATGATCGAAAGAATATTGGCAAGATTGTACTTGATCCTGGAATGGAACCAAAACCTAAACCTGCCACTCCAGCAAAAGGGAAAGCTAAAGGTGACAAAGATGACAAGAAAAAAGAGGAGGAGAAGAAAGAGGAGGAAAAGAAAGATGATGATGCTGGAACAAATGATGGAAGTGGTGATAATGCCACAGGTAGCCTTTAAAGATTTATATTATTTTATATATGTTTACAAATTATTCTTCAAATTGAAACTTTTTTTTCTGCTTTTCAGAATCAAAGGAGGAGAAGAATTCAAGTTGAATGGGAAGGTTTCTACAATCAAGTGCTTAAATTCAGATTGACCACATTGAAAGTTGTGCTGTGTTATATTTTTGTGTAAAATATTAGCATAATTATTTTGTCTGTCATATACACAATTAAAGAACATGACTGTGTGCATGTAAGTGTGTGTAAATGTTGTGTGTGTTTGAATGTTGCTACATTTTTGAACTAAGTTATTTACACAAGTCACACGGGTTTCACATAAAATTCCAGTTCATGGTGATGGCTTCAGTCACTTGATGGAATCTTATTTTTCAAAACTACTTTTGAAGTACTATAGATTAGTTCTCTTCTACACTTCTTAAATACTGCCATAGTGATATTTTACAGCATGTTTGGAATTGATTGAAACTTTTATGTGTAATTAAAAATTGTTGAATGTTTGGAGAGTGGGAAGCTAATTAGAGATTAATTATACAAGTTAATATTTGAAATTCATCTGCCTATGAGTTAACAAATTTGCCATTCTGAGCTAACGCTTTTCATGTGATATTTGGGCCAATATATGTATATGTAAAAATGAGGCCCGCTTATATGGTCTATTTGGAAAGTTACAGTGTTGTCTTTAATGTAAGTATATAGTTGTTTTTCAATGCAGAAAATGCTGATTTATTGAAATGTTTACCATATTAAGCTTATCAATGTAAGACTGATTGTGTTGCTTTTCATGCTTTATCATTTCTGTTGCAAAGAAATTGATGTACAATTGATCATACCATTTTTGAGTGAAGTCATTTTTAAACTCTGTGGGATAAGCATTCGCTTATACAAGCATGTTTGAGACAATGGATCAAATAAAGTCAATTCAAAATGACTTAATGTTTTATTTAACTAAAATTCTGGAAAAGTGAACTTTCTTGACACTGTTTATACTGCATTTCTAAGCTCAATAACTGTTCCATAAACTTCACCTACACTTAATCCTACAAGTTACCTTCCTCAAAGTGGACATTCAGCTGCTACCCTTCACTCCGGAGTGCACAAAACCCACAAATTTACTTCTAAACTGCAATTGCTTCTATACCATACATTCCTTCCTATTAGGTTTTTTCTTGTGGCTTTATGCCTCTTCAACATTGGTATTAAGGGGTGAGAAAACTTGAAGGAATTTGGCCATTCCCTTTTGAAGGAACCATTCCAGCATGCAAGGCCAGTGTCTTACTGCTCACCCACCACGCTCGGTTTTCTTGATACCTTTACAATCCATCAGTCATGTCGTGATCCATTCATGAATCACTTTAACATAGTTCAAAAAACAAACAAGCTCTCATTTTCTGCTCTTTTCCTCTAATTTTGTATATAAAAAAAAATCTTTTTTGCCAATAACCAGTTTGCACAACTCCCATTCTGTACTTTCATAAGCTAATCAAAGCCCAATTTTCATGACTCAGTTATCAGTCCTTTAAGCAGATCTTTTGAGGTGGGCATGGTTTCTGCCTTCCTTGAAATGTGCATCCTCCTTCGCATAATGTGTTGGCCTCGCATTTGGGAGGACGGCGGTTCAAATCCCCGTCTGGGCATCTAGATTTGGGTTTTCCATGGTTTCCCAAATCACTCCAGGCAAATGCCGGGATGCTTCCTTGAAAAGGCCATGGCCGAATTCCTTCCTATTCCTTGCCCCCATCCTTTCCCATCTCTAAAGACCTCGCTGTTGATAAACGTAAAGCAGTAAAAAAAAAAAAAAATGCCTACTATGTTGCAGTAAATCATACAATTTATAAGAAAATGTCTACAAATCTTCACCTTGATTTTCCTAGATTCCCTTGAGGTTTTCCCATGCAGTATACTTGCTGTGTGCATCCAGCCACTATTCCAATCCTACCATGGAGAAATTTTCCTGTTGGATATACCACTTGCTAAACTACTGTGTTTATAAACTTATCAGACTTAACTGCACTGCTTCTTAATGGTTTTCAGCATTAACTGCCTGTAAGGATGAACAGCCACAGGCAAACATTTTAGCCTGGCACTCTAAACCATCCAGTGGCATCCCATGCCAACTCACAACTAGTGTTTTACAAGGAGAGCAGAGTAGTAATTATCCTACCAATATATCCATCACACCATACACCCTCTTGTTCTCTACTTCCTGTAAGACCACACCAGAAAATATATATAAAACTTTTTCCTGATCCAAATTTTATTACTTCAAGTAAACTAATAATGAAAGTATATCAGGAAAGTCTCTGCACATCCATTCCATCTTAAATTCTTTAAATGCAATTTCAAAATCACCGGGATGCTTCCTTTAAAAGGCCATGGCCGAATTCCTTTCCAGTCTCTAAAGACCTCACTGTTAAGAGACGTTAAGCAGTTTAAAAAAAAATCCTTTTCGATTTATTCCAATCCCTGACTCTTACCAATAAAAGGAAAAATTTTGTCACTATGACTGAAATTAGTGCCAGCATGTAATTATCAACTTGTTGCTTTCGTGCACTAAGCCAAATGTTTCTATCAGTATCCTTTCAGGTCTCGTCACCCCATCTCCTTTGTACACTCTTCACCCTCTATTTCAATGACCGAGGATGGTGGACGCATGGCTAATGCTCTGGCCTTGCATTCAGGACTATGCCGGTTCGAATCCCTGTCCAGGCATCCAGATTTGGGTGTTCCATGGTTTCCACAAATCACTCCAGGCAAATGCTGGGAAGCTTCCTTCAAAAGTTCCACGGCCAAATTCCTTCCTATTACTTGTCACCACTACCATCCCACCTCTAATGAAGTTGACAAGGTGTAAAGCCATAAGTAAAAAAATTAAATAAATCTTTCAGTGAATCCCAATCAAACTACTTTGTTACTGACACTATGGTATTCCACAAGTCTAGCTGCTTTTTTTTCTCATTTTTTCCTTTTTTTTTATCCCTCCCCCCTTTCTCCTACCCACAAAAAGAAAAAATTGAAACCAAAATAAACCTCGATGGCAAAAGTCTAGATCAAGATAAAATAAGATTTTAGTATCTCTCTTAACAAATTCAAGAGTAATAGATATGCTTTTCAAACTACAAAATTACAATAGATTTCAGAGTTTAATCAAATGTGTTAAAACCAACTAAAACCACAAAGACTTATTCAATTTAAGCATGTTAACTTACAGAAAAATGAATTAATATTTGTAGTTCTGAAGCAGTAAAGATGCAAGATAAGTAACTCGCTACAATGTAAATGACATGAACACTATATATATATATATATATATATATATATATATATACACACACAACCAAACGATAATGGAGATAAAACAATGAACAAACTAATCATAACCCCTATTGTGGAATACATCCACAAGAAAAGAACAAAGTTATTTCAAAACTAGTGAACAAAATGGACTGAAGCCAAATACCAGGAAAAAAAAGTAAAGGGAGACTGATCTGTAGGCCTAAAATGGGATGTTCTGATAATGGATTTTATCGCTGTTCCATATTCGTATTTCTGCCCCACCTGTCAGTAATGATGGTTCTTATTTTTCCTAATCAGACAGGTAATTTGTAGATCTTAGTCTAATTGATAAAGCAAGAAAGCCTAGCATCACTAGGACTGTTACATTCCACATTTAAATTCTTAGTTTTTGGAAGAAGAAATTATATCAAAATTGATTTTTCACGGGCGTATGTAAAATTATAATGGTATATCAGAATAGAAATATAGCAGTAATGCTTTATCTTATGGAACTAGTACTTTGGGTATCTAAAACGACTGCATTGCATCAATTTTAACGAATTAAGGGATTTCTCCTGGACAGTTTTGTAGATGATAAATGTTATTCTGAATACAAAAGGTAAATTAGCTTAGAAGGCAACAGTAGTGTTAATGAATCTGTAAAACATTAAAATATTGTCATTCCAGTTTAGTGAAAGTTCATGAGTGTTGGTCTAGTTTGTATAAGGCAAATATTAAAATTAACTAACCCTGGTAAATGTGTATTATCTGGAATAAATATCTCACAATGTAGTTTAAATCCCACAAATACGTCAGTCTGTGGAGACAGAAGCACAGAGTAACTTCATTATGAGAGTATATGTTTCACAGGCACTTAAGATCATTGTCCCTCCTCCCAGCTTCATATTTAATTGGAAGTTTTACATCCTATGTAATGAATGAATGTCATATGTCCTTGCTCCATAAACACTGTGGACATGTTGGGATTCAAGCCAGGCGCTTGGTACACAATCATATGGCTAGATACTGTGTGCTACCATCTTTCTTACTACACTGGCCAAAACCTAAATACTGAATTTCTTTCACCACTGGGACACGAGCTAGCGTATACATGTGGAATGCCAGATGCCATCTTTGTTAGCAAGGCAGGAAGTGGGGGAATAATTTATCATGAAAATAAATACACCAAGCTAGACAAGCCTTCACCTTTTATAGTCTAGGCAGTCTGGGTAGATGTGAGGCCACTGGACTATTAAGGCTGACTATAGGCAAGAAGCATGCGAGATCACCTGACCCTTTGTTGAGGACATCGTCAAAGTGTTCACCAGCTAGTGCAACTGCAGCTACTCCTTGCACCATCCTCATGATGACTGTAATGTGGACAGCGTCGGATTCACATGAGCAGCAAGTGAGAGTGGATACAGACTTCTATCAAAGACAACGCTGAGGTGAGCAATCCCTCATAGTTGCACACTACACTGTCAGGCGTAGTGGCCAAAGCTACGACAGTGCTAACACTGTCTCGCGCTGTTTGTTGATTCTTGGTGGTAGCGTCTGGCCACTGAGCCACTGCAAATTCTTGGGTCGTGGTGGTTGCGTGTTTCTTGGGTCGCGATTTCTATTGCATCCACATTTGTTGCTGAAGGGTAAAACACTGTCAATACATCACTCACTCTTCTATGTCGAGAAGCTCAGGTAAGTTCTCGGCTATCTCTTAATCTGAGAAACAAGAAGTCGATAAACATTCTCCATTGTCAGTAAGAAGAATAGGGGCAACTCAACGACTTGTTCGGTCACTGTTATCCAGTGCCGTGCTCGTATATTAAAACGGACATCACCGAGAATTCTTCTAAAAACCGCTTTCATCCTTCCTTTCTGCTTCCGGAGCATGGCGGCACTTACCTGAATTTAAACGTCCTTGAATAGTAACAAGGCAGACCTACAGATCAAATCAACCATCTGAAAATACACAAGAATTCTTTAGAATATCTATCTTCAGCCCATATTTAGACTCCATAATTACTTCTCTGAGAATATGATTTTCCTCTGCATATATATATATATATATATATAAAAAGCATTTTCGTTTTTATAGCCACACCCAGAAAACTGGACAAATGTTCATTTTCTGCCATGACAGAAAATATACACAATTTTTATGCAACGGCGGCCTTAACCATTGAGAATCTCTGGGCGGCATATTTTTGCGAGGCCCTTGTCCTCAGGGCCAGATTAAAACAGTGCGGGGCTTGTAGAATGGACAGTAGAAGAGTTAGGAAAAAAGAATCCTAGGCGTGGGGCCCCCAGAAGGCGCGAGGCCCGTAGCATTTGCTAACTCCTGCTACGTGGCTAATTCGGTACTGAACTGGTCTATAAATCCTAAGCAAAAGCGGGAGAAGGGAATTGTGGGCATGAAAGTAGTGTGACAGTGACGACTTAAACAAATCATCCATTTATTGATAGTTTCATCATCAATTAGCATATTTTTTACCCTAATTATGATGATTTACGAGACATGCGTCTGGAACAATCCCAGGAACTAGTGCATGAGCAGCATACTATAAAGAGCCATCACTATGGAGCTTTTCTTGGTCTCATCTATACGGAATCATAGCGTTGTGACTGTGATGAATATGTAAGTGCCGTTTAACTGGACGATTTCAAGTACTTCAACATTACAAACTCTGTGAAAGCGCTTCTACAAGAGGGTATCCAGCTACCATTTAACATGACACACTGAATAGCAAGTGAAAATTTGTGTCTATATCATCTCATCCTCGCACGCTTCAAAATTAGCAATCTAAAAGTTTACAGGAGAATATTTCCATGATAATTTGTTAGTTTCAGCTTTTTAGGAACTAGATAAATACATGAAGACTGCAAGTTCTATCTGCCAACTATGTGGACGTCATTCATCAAAAGTGACATACAGTATTTTACTATGTGTGGCTGTATGACCGACTTGTTAAATGCTAATAAATAAGCAAGTAAATAGAAATGTCATTCTTACTCGTCCAGCAAATTTCCATTCCTCCCTAGATGTTGACGTGCCCTAAAGCCCTAACAACAACAACAACCATTCCTCCCAAGACGGGATGAAATATCGAGATCGGTCTTCTCTCCACTTCAGAACATCTGTACAGTGATGATAAGATTGATCGGCCATCCAAAGTCAGCTGTTACAGTGCCCGCGTTATGATGGGGTTATGCTGTTGATTATGTTCCTTTTTTTCCCTTTTATAACGTAGAATTTGTTGGTGTGGTATCCTCAGAAGGGAGAATTTTCAGTCTAACATATCAAAAACCCTGGAAAACAATCGAACTCTTATTTCAGTTTTCGGACAGTTACCAGCAAAGGTGGATTATATGTCAGGACAGGCACAACACAATCTCAACATTCTAAAAAGTCTTTAGCTCCTCATGATCACATTCAATAGTCCCCTGAAACTACGAGTGTTTTCCATACCTATCCAGATTACGGTTGTCCTCAATTATAGAGGAGGTAAATTTTTTCTGGGACATAGTTTCGTTCATAACATTATGTTCAAAATTTGTATACAGTCGGGATACGCGTGAGTGTGTGGGACTCTAAAGAGCGAAGTATCTAGGAGATAACACTTATCAGTCACTTATTATCCCATTAGTGTGCAACATGCAGATGTGCTTTTTCAGCATGTGAAACCCACGCACGTAAATTTCGTGTAACACAGCAACATCTCAACAATTTCAGTAACCAGTATACAACCGACCAACATGCACAAAATAATTACACCTTTTATTTTTGCTTACTTCACCGCTCGTGTATTACTAATCCTACCTCGTACCGCTGTACCTCACACCTATTACAAGACTCGGAAAATGGTCACTCCTTCGAGGAACGGCGCTCTTTTTTTATGCCAACTGGAAATGACTATCGTGGGATAAACTCTGTCTTATCCTTTTCCTGGAAATTCTAGATTTTTGCTTGGTCGTCATGAAAGTTGGGGTTTTAGTTTATACTCGCTTATAACTTTATACAGTGGGAACACATTTAGAATATTCTTCCTGCGGACCTGAATCATCTTCTCGGCACACACTTTGAGAAACTCTGATTTTTTTTTTTTTTTTTGCCTGTCTTAAAATGTGACCGGCGAAAGGAGCAAGAAATAATAATACATTCTTACCGAGAACAGATAGGCGCCACGGGTAAATCTGCATCACAGATGAATACAATTTAACGAGATACTCACCAAAGATCATGCTACAACCCAGAAAAACGTTCTACCTTTTGGATTCTGTTGGTAATGTTTATTGACGTTTATTGACGTAACTTTGGTTATATATTTCTTCGGTTTTCTGAAACATTTAACATTAGATTACAAGGAAAACGTTAAGCAAATAAATAAATCAAAGATTATCTAACACACAAAATAGCGTAACAAAATTGAAAAATTTAATTTATGGAAAAGATTACAAAGATAATAATACATAATGGACTTTTATACTTTACTGCTAGAAGAGAAATAAAAGGAAAAACAAATTATTAAGCGCAGAGGTGGATCTACGAATTTTCCGAACCGGGGCGAAAACACTGTGCCCGCCATTGTCATGCCACCCGGAGTACAGCCGCGTGGGGCAGTAGTGAAACTAAAAAAAAAGATTGCCGCAACATAAACTGCCGCCTTTCAATTAAGATTTTGCCGCCCCACTGATGTTGCCGCTCGGGGCAAGCACCCTGGTATGCCCCCGTAGATCCCGCTCTGACATCGCGCACACCAAGGTATGCATAGCGAAAATGCTAGTTACTGAATAAGGAATATTCCTGCATATTTATTTGGTCTGAAAAAAGATTTCCTTCTTTTCACGGCCTCCCCCTCCCACCCACCCCAAAAAAAAGATAATTTAAATCTTTGGAGAAGGGTAGGGATTAATCTGTCTAAATCTAACTCTTATGTACTTAACTATGGAGGAAATGCATATCTCGGAAGATTAATATTCTTTTCTGATGACAATAACATCATAACTCAAGCGAAAACGGAATATAAAACCTATCACGTAATACAACAACTGGAAAGTTGTGCATTATGCAACAAATTAAATAATACTGTTGGTATAAACAGCCTCACGAGTTTCACGTTTCTTCTTCTTCTTCTTCCCAACGTTTCGACCAGGTCTTAGGTCTTCCTCAGGGGACTTAGCCACTTGCTGAGTCTACTAGAGACTGTCCAGAAGAAGAAGAAGAACAAGAAGGAATATTTGACGCAGCGTGAAACTCGTGAAGCTATTTATACCAATATGACGGCTGCGAAAACGGCAAAATCTTTTATAATAATGTTGTACATTATCTTTCGCACGCTAGTCACGTTGTCTGAGATGGTTAGGCAGGGCCAGAGCTAGGATTCTCGGGTTCCAGGGAAGAGTTCTTGGCAGTGATGTAACCAGTAACCTGTTGTGGCAAATTCATCGGACGGGGCCCTCCCTGAGGCCAGATGAGCAACCTTTTTTTTTATTGTAGCTCATCGCTACCCCCCCCCCCTCCCTTCCCCCTCGTCCAGGGGGTCAGGGGTACATTTCCCCGCTTACTCCCCCGCCCTGCCCTGGGTGCCTGCACCTGACACAGGGTTAGCTGGTTCTTAGCTGAGTCTTTCGGCGTGCTAAGATATGTGCTACACATTCCTAATCTTATATTAATATATAAGGCCAAGAAAAACTTCCTTGATATTTTATAATATTAATATTTCCATTCGGAATAGCTTGATATTAATTGTAACTGACATGTTTTGACTTCGATGTATAGGGAATAATATTAGAATCACCGCTATCCTTTAGCTCGACGTTTTAGGATATATTCCTCGTTTGGGCCTCTAAGGACCACGTGATTACTCACGCAGCTTAGTGTGAATCATAAGAACTGGAGGCTGGAAGCCCCTCCGTGCCCAGAACAAACTTGTTAGGACTGGGGAACTTAATCCTAGGAGAGGAATATTTGTGTTGCCATCTTTCTGCAAAACCTGTAACTTAGATTCTGTCCGATGCGTGTATTTTTTGTTTGTGAAATGTGCAGTTTATGAAGTGGAGATCAGCGTTCTCAACTTCTTTCAACCAGAGGATTAGTAAGATGTCAAAAATAAGTCTACAGGCCACTAACATATAGGCTTAATTTTTTGCCCTTATATATACACTCCTGGAAATTGAAATAAGAACACCGTGAATTCATTGTACCAGGAATGGGAAACTTTATTATACACATTCCTGGGGTCAGATAAAACACATGATCACACAGACAGAACCATAGGCACATAGACACAGGCAACAGAGCATGCACAATGTCGGCACTGGTACAGTGTATATCCTCCTTTCGCAGCATTGCAGGCTGCAATTCTCCCATGGAGACGATCGTAGAGGTGCTGGATGTAGTCCTGTGGAACGACACGCCAAGCCATTTCCACCTGGCGCCTCAGCTGGACCAGCGTTCGTGCTGGACGTGCAGACCGCGTGAGACGACGTTTCATCCAGTCCCAATGGGGGACAGATCCGGAGAGCTCGCTGGCCAGGGTAGTTGACTTACACCTTCTAGAGCACGTTGGGTGGCACGGGATACATGTGGACGTGCATTGTCCTGCTGGAACAGCATGTTCCCTTGCCGGTCTAGGAATGGTAGAACGATGGGTTCGATGACGGTTTGAATGTACCGTGCATTGTTCAGTGTCCCCTCGACGATCACCAGAGGTGTACGGCCAGTGTAGGAGATCGCTCCCCACACCATGATGCCGGGTGTTGGCCCTGTGTGCCTCAGTCGTATGCAGTCCTGATTGTGGCGCTCACCTGCACGGCGCCAAACACGCATACGACCATCATTGGCACCAAGGCAGAAGCGACTCTCATCACTGAAGACGACACGTCTCCATTCGTCCCTCCATACACGCCTGTCGCGACACCACTGGAGGCGGACTGCACGATGTTGGGGCGTGAGCGAAAGACGACCTAACGGTGCGCGGGACCGTAGCTCAGCTTCATGGAGACGGTTGCGAATTGTCCTCTCTGATACCCCAGGAGCAACAGTGTCCCTAATTTGCCGGGAAGTGGCGGTGCGGTCCCCTACGGCACTGCGTAGGATGCGACGGTCTTGGCGTGCGTCGCTGCTGTCCGGACCCAGATCGACGGGCACGTGCACCTTCCGCCGACCACTGGCGACAACATCGATGTACTGTGGCGCCCCACATGTTGAGCAATTCGGCGGTACGTCCACCCGGCCTCCCGCATGCCCACTATACGCCCTAGCTCAAAGTCCGTCAACTGCACATACGGTTCACGTACCCGCTGTCGCGGCATGCTACCAGTGTTAAAGACTGAGATGAAGCTCCGTATGCCACGGCAAACTGGCTGACACTGACTGCGGCGGTGGCCAACCGCTGCGCAGCTAGCGCCCTTCAACGGCCAACACTGCTGTTCCTGGTGTGTCCGCTGTGCCGTGCGTTTGATCATTGCTTGTACAGCCCTCTCGTAGTGTTCGGAGCAAGTATGGTGGGTCTTACACACCGGCGTTAATGTGTTCTTATTTCAATTTCCAGGAGTGTATATTATTAATCAATCGGCTCGCACCGCGGTCTCGTAAGACCTACATCTACAATGCAGTCACATCCTCACTTCCTGAAAATAACAGATTTCTGACTTTCAAAAAAATTGGCTTATAGTTTACACTCACCTGTAGCCTTATACAGTACACATTTTATGCGACAGTTTTTAGTAATTTATTTTTTGCTTTTATGTCTCTAATTCAGTGAGGATTAAATTTTATAAACTCAGCTTGCGGACCACCTGACCTAGATGATTGGACTCGAAACTGGTCTCGTTGTACCTTCGCCTTAACGCGCAGACACACTGGTGGGTCAAATACTAGTTTACTGATGTTTCGGTACCAACCTACTGGTATGAATTCAACCATGATTTTTTTCGCTTCTAATTCAATTTTTCTTCATGAAATACATCGTTGCGCCTTTTGCTGCATTGATCTGCTACATTAATCTTAACTCAGCTGTTCTTACACCAGACATATATTTTGTAGATTCTTCACTCTAGGACGTAGACAGGATTATCTTCAGGGTGGGACAAAAACAAGGAAACTTAATAAAAATATATTTAAGCACTGTCTGCGAGGGTTCTGCCAAACTTTTGACGAAATTTATTTTCCAATATTAAAAGTGGAAATTTTTATTTTCATTTATTTTTCTCTCGACTACTTGAGGAGGGATCCATTGTAGGCCAAGCGCCCATGCCCTAACCCAGTGTTACTCAACTTTTTTCCTTCCTGGGCCGCATAGGTTCTACTGCTATTTCACGATGGATAACAATAACCTACAATACAATAAAACTCCACTTTTAAAAGTAAACATTTATTTTAACACCAATCGAACTGTTACTTTATTAAATAAACATTTTTGTCAATTTGCGGTAAATTCGACTTATAATTGCTGGGTTTCGGGCCACATGGAAAGGGTAGGAGGGCCGCAGGTTGAGTACCCTAGACTGTTTTTGTTCATTTTGTGATATATCCGGTTGGACAATTTCCTGTGTTGTCTGCGAATTAGGCGACCTTCGTTTCTTGGGTTATTAGCATGTTGTCTCTGAACGTGATGCGTACTCTTAAAATTATATATGCATCCATACGAAATCAGTAGTCAAAGGCAGGATCAAGCATCTGTACAAGGGGAAGACATGGATTGGATTGTATCCAACCAGTGGCGTAGCTATGTCAACAAGGGCCCCGGTGCAAAAAATTTAGTTTGGGCCCTCAGGCCAGACGGGCGACATTTTTTTTTGCTTTTCTTTAGGGGCCCTTGAGCAGCGGTTAGGGCCCCCCTGAGGAGCGAGAGGGCCCTTAAGGTCGCCAGTTGGCCCTCTAAATTGCGCTTGAGGGCACCTAGAGGTGCGGTTAGGGGCCCCTTGAGATATGCTTGGGGGCCCTCTGAGCGTGAGGGCCCCGGTGCACTGCACCGCCTAGCCCCATAGTAGCTACGCCCCTGTATCCAACTTATCGAGATACTCGTAACAAAATAAAAACACGTGTTTGCGATAGTAGTTTGGCAGTTCTTCTTCTCGTGTCGATAAATAGCTGTTGTAGAAGCTGTCATCGTGGTGCAAGACAACTTGCCTTCTGTTACCGGGGAACGCCGGACGTTACAAAATATAACGCCGCTCGTGGAGGCACCTTGCTTGGCAATTAAAAAAATAGAGAAAAATGGCGAAAAAAAAGAAACAACATATTAGAAACCAAAGCAAAAAGAAAAATAAGAAACAGTACTTCTTAATATAACTAACATTGTCTCTCAAGCCTGTTTATCCAAGGTAGCATCTTTTAATTAGAAGTTATATTACTTAACTCTGTTGTATGATTATAAATTAAATAAAAAATGCAATGGTAGGTATGTAAGGAAATTGCCATATGCTCTATCGCAATTAAATAATAATAACTTAACAAAATAAAAGTTTAAAATATAATAAAATCAATGAAATTCAAGCTTTCAAAGATTTATGTACAAAAACAAATTAATTATTATGACGTCCTTTCTTATAGAATTTTGGAGGTCAACCGACATTTCTCGTACACGATACTGGTGTCTTCTGAAGTTCTTGTCATTGAATACATATTAATCTCTGCATTATACTGTGTCGTAGTGTTAAACAAATTCAGAGAATATAGTTGAATTGAATTGAATTTTATTTGAGCCATGAAGTCATAATTTATGACATAGGACAAGTCATTAGTAATTACAATAAGCATTACAATATAATTTTTCACACAATACAGGATCACATATCATTATTATAATTATCATACTTAAAATTGCACAGTCAATACAAGCAGCATATGAAATACATATGTTCAACTGAAGTTAAATTAATATTTCAATCTTTTACAAGTTAGAAACTTATATTTACTTTTGGAAATTGCCGAAAGCGAAATTGTTAATTTTCGTGTTTAGTAGTTTGCCGATAGCATTACGATTTATTTAACAAGACTAAGACTTTTTCGTACCAGCCTTATTCAATGCAGAATATCCCCTGGGATGAAAAACGTTTCAGCTGCAAAGATTGTATAAATGATCAGTTTGGGAGCGAAAACTTCATTTCGTGATAACGGTACACTAATTAAAAGAAAATTGAGTGTAGCAGACCTTAAGAAAATTCCCCTTAAATCTAATTCTATTTTGTAGTTGAGAATATTTAACATTCAGAGCACACTTTAAATTTTAACATCGCAGTTTCTATTTCTTTTCCACCCACTTGTAAATCGACAGAAGAATATCGGTTGTTCAACTGAGCGCAATAGTCAATTTATTTAAAGGATGACACTTCTGTTTTGATTTTGTGAATACTATGTGATAACTATTATTTAATATTAGTTTAAACGCAAATACTGATCTTCAAAATACAGATCGATAGCCCTGTATATCTCTGCTGTAATTATTTATTCCTTGATGATAAATTATTGGTGTCATAAGTTGTTTATTCTATACAGTAGAGGCAAATCGTCTTAATGAATTTCAAAAGATTTTTGAAAATAAGAAATAACGTTAACACATAATGGAGCCTCGGATCATCGTCGTCTGTATAGGTAAGTTTATATTTAAAACATGAACGAATAATTAGAGGTCTTTAACGCCGTTGTGGTCAACAAAAATAATGTTTATAGCTAGGATTACCGGTTCAAGTTTACGTCGCGATACACGACGTCGCTAACTTAAGATAAAAATGATTGTATCAATGCGCGTGTGATTGAGGCTTTGATATTAGAGCGCCAATACTAATGGAGATTGTGGTTAGGTTGAAATTCAGCCTGGACCAGAATGAAAGCTGAACCTTCTTGTCACAGCAAAAGGCACGAGGAATTCAGTTATTTAATTAATTCTCTTAAGCACTATGACACGTTGTGACGTTATGTATCGCGACGTAAATGACTCCCCGATTACCTCCACACGCTTTATGAAATCTACGCGAAAAATACCATACATTTCTCAGAGCTAATTGGGACAACTTCAACCTTAACTCGTGCAACTTATATGGCGGGAAAACTGAACGCGTTCTGCCCATAAGAGGTGACGTGGTCCAAGTGTCGCAGTGTACCACTCATCATCTGTATTTTCTAGGAACGATGCTGTAGAAACACAATTATTTTTAACAGCTGAAGCAAAAAACAAGTCATGCTCTTTCATTCTTCCAAGGCACAACTCTGACATGAAATGACACTGTCACATCGCCAAGTAAATTAATATTTTCTTCTTGATAACTCTATGGGAAATTCGCAGTTTTTGGGGCGCTGTGAAATGTTGGTAAAATTAGGTGCTTGCACGACTTTTTCCACCTATCAAAAAATATTACTAACTTTTTAGGATTTAGATTTACTGCTTCTATACGATGTGTTTTCACGTCCCCGCTTCCATTTTGCGTGAAAGTATCCGCAAATTAATTTAAAAATAACGAAATATAAGACGGCAGCGCAACTGTTAAATGACAGCAAAGGAAAAATTATACAAAAGTTGTCAATAGAAATACGGCCCGGAAAAGCACAAAAAAGTATTCGCAAATTCCCTTCTGCGGCGTCCGTTTCGGAAATGTATATGTTTACAAAGAAGACAATCGATTTCCTCTGTCGATACAACATGGTGGGCGTAGCTGAAAGAAAGCAAGGACAAAATTTCCTGTTTTTGAATTTCGAGTTACTTTTTATGACGGATAGAAGCTGAAATGCTAAGAATACAATACAATGGAGGAATTATTAATGTTTCAAGTGGTTTGTATTAATTTCGCAGCGCTGATAACTGCGCGACACTCGCATATTTGGGCATTATTAACTTAATTTGTGGCAAATTTTCTGTGAACTGTGAGTAGAGAACGTGAACAGTAGTATATCATCTGGAACTGATTAGTAAAAATCTATCTTTAATAGGTAGAGGAAATCGTGCCATAGTCAAGTTTTAATTATTGAAATTGTTATATTTCATAAAAAAATTTAATTAATTTCTAACTGCGATGGAGCACATGCTGCGGTGGCAATTCCCCTAGGCATCTACTTAACCCTTTCTTATTATTTTTAAATTATCTTATATAATTTGAATGTTAAATTCCTCCCGCGTCTAGCTGGCTTGATGCAATCATCCATCCTTTCTCTTCCATACAATATTCCTAATTTGTCGGCCAATGTCCTTCCAAGCCCCATCACCAGCATATGTCTTCTACACTCCGAGCACTCTCTTCATCTTACAAGGGCTCCAAATGCAGCTCCTTTATCACATCAGTTACTGACTGAGTCCTGCGATAATTTCCACAATTTCTTCTACGTACGCACTCCAACTCCTGTATTTGATACCCAAAATGTGGGTCTCAAACTACTCCACCATATTCAACCAATGGTCTGATCAAAGTTTTGTAAACCAATTCCCTAACTTCTCTGGTACCTCCTCTCATCACCATCTTTTCCTACCACCTGCCCAATGTGCTCTGCCTAGTTAAGTTTATTATCAAATGTTATGCCAAGATATTTACACTTCATGCCTTCATCAAGCAGTTCCGACCCCACCCTATTATTATAAACAACCTTTAATTTTTTAACTATGTACCTGATAAGCTGACACTTCTTGGCATTTATCTTCATTCCATGCTGACCTACCCATTTAGATATTCTATCCAGTTTGCCTTGCAGCTGTTCACAGTCTTCTCCTGTTTTGATCTTATTTAACAATTATTTATTTATTTAATGATATTCAGTAAATGAAAGAGATAATATTTTACACACTCATTTTTAATTTAATTTTCCGTTTGCGATGGAGCACACGCCCCGGGGCAATCACTCTACTTATCTACTTTCGTATTACACAAATTTTTAACTTAAATTCTTTGAGTTTACCAACTTACTTTCACGATGTTTTCTTTATTATCATATTTCTTACTTCATGTGGTGTAATTAGTATCATGTTTCCAGAACTACGCAGTCTCGACTTTAGTTATAACTGACGTCACTTAACGAGGTACGAGGATTTCAGTCTATAATTTTACGTTACTTTCTTCAGTGTCACGTTACCACTGAAGAGTAACACAATCCACAATTTCGCAAATAATACGTATACATACATTTGGTTCTTCTGACGTTTACGATGCTGACTGTATTGATTTGCTTATACGGAACATACTGATTTGATCAGAATGAAATATATTAAACTGCAATATTTAAGCGAAAAGTGGATATGATCCATGGACCAATTTCACTCATACATGAAAATCGCAACGTCTAATGCGTTGGCTGTCACGTATTACTTTCGTCCAAAAGCACCTGCACGGAAGAAGGAAGTTCTGACTCTATCGTATACTTCAGTTTTATCATATTTTTTATAGCTTAAATTATAAATGCGAGTAAAATTTATATCTCCTGTGGTTCGGTTGATATGCTGCTTGGGCCAAACGTTGCAACATAGAAACAAGTGAAACGTCGTTCAGGCAAGTACACTACAATGAGCAGCGATTGACACGATCACACTGATATTACTATATCCAAAAGTGCTGTATTTTGAGTCAAATACCGTAGTTAATTTTAAAATTAATTGTGATGAATTGGTGCAAAACCACCGTTATTATCATACCAAATAAAACTGGTAGAATTGCGTGGCTAAAGGGAAGACTGCGGACATAACGAGACTGATGAATAGATTGTACTATCCTGTTCAACTCTGGATGATTTCCTTCGCTGTAATTTCTTATCTGTGTTTACTCTTCGAAACATTCCGAAAAGTTAACACAAAAACATAATTATTTACCTCATACTGTTGCGTTCACGACAGTTGAATTTCACCTTCGTTAGCAACGTTATTCAGAACAGAACTTAAATCGCACTTCGTAAGACACGGCACAATTAAGGCAAAGTTGCTGAAATATTAGATACCTATCCAAAGTTATCTCGAGGTATCTTAGGGTGATGCAATGTTCTACCTGCTGACTTCAGATGTCTTCTTACGTCTCAGATGAGCAGATAGAATGCACACACATGGGTCTTTGAAGAGTCGGTGTGATGAAGTTCTTATTGTAGAAAGACAGTAATCATGGCCTTTGTAATGGAAGCTATTTCTCTTGTAGCATCTACACAGATAGACTGCCTTGTCACTTCGTAATTAGGTTGATCATTTGTATTGTATCTTTTTTTACCCACGATACTACACATTTTTATGAGGCTGGATAAGTCTGTGTGGAAGTTATTGTCTCTTCAGAGAAAGCTCACATAGAACTTTAGGTTCTGGAGAAAAGTGCTAATGAAAGATATCAAATAAAAGTATGTTATAGTTCTTGCAATAACTTATTACTATTAACTGTACTATATATGGCAGACAGAGCAAGTGCAAGGCTAGTAGTTTTTCTTCCACAAAACGATATTTTATATGTTGGACTAGTTTGTCCATAGCAGATTTTTACAAACCTTAGGCCAGCTTGTTCGCAAATGAAATTTACCTCAGTGGTTGCTGATATTGTGTTCAGAATAATCCGTTCTGAAAGTCTGGCAGAGTATAGATTCTGGAAGGAAATTCTCTGAGTCATCTCTCCAATATCAATTATGTAATGACACAGGCTCGTGCATTAGCCTACTCCCATTAAAAAGTGAGTTGGCTCTATAGAGTTGTAGATAGTTTAACCTGTGTCTCAATTCAGAAATGTACACGTTCTGCATATCACTCTTCTGAATATTCTTTTGAATATTGTAATGACGTTGCCACCGTATTTTTGCTGATTTACTATGACGTTATCGAGTTCGCATTTGATGGCATCCGATTTACCTTTTTATATGTATTCCTTGTTACTGATGATTTATCACCACAGTTTTAGTGAAGCTTACAATATAACAGTGTTGAATTTTGGAACGTGATCGGCACATTTCTTTCCATTATGCAGCCATGCCACTGGAATTAAAAAAAAATATGTATGGTTATATTTCAATTCACTTTCACTGGCTTTAAAAAACGAAAAAAAGTTTACATTTCATAATGACAGCTATGAACAATGAAGGCGACCGTACAGGAACTGGGCCTTTTCCAGCTAGAGACTTCCAGGTTTTTTTAACAACGATCTAACCTCGTGTACTTTAGTGAATACCATCTATTTATATAATGTAAGCTCTACGAAAAAATATTTTTGCATAAAAACTTCTCGGGTTTCAAGCCGCGTCAAAATAGAATCGTCTGGCGACGTTTCGGGAGCTTGCACCACTTCCATTGTCAAGCCAGTAATTGGATTATTGCAAGCTACACGGGATCGAGCCATATTAGGGCATAGAAGTGACGCCATCAAGTGAGCCCATCCACGCGCTTTCTCCTTCGGTCCCGGCTGGTAGTGGTTCCCAAATGGTGTGGTCCGTGGAACCCTGGGCTTCCGTGCAAGGGTCACAAGGATTCCTTGTTCCGTCCGAGAATTAAATAAAATGTTATCTGAAAAGAGTCATAACCGCGCCGTGAGAAGGCTATCATGGTTCTGCTTCCGTTTGTGACGACATACCGATGCGAGACTGGTTTTTCAGCTTACGCTTATAAAAATGGTGATCCGCCAAAAAATGTATGATCAATTGGGGTTCCGTTGCCAAACAAATATTGGCAATCGCTGTAATATACTACCGTGCGGCAGGCTTCAGTGATGTTAAGCAAGCCTTGCCAATGGAAGTGGTGCAAGCTTCCGAAATGTCGCCAGACGATTCAATTTTGACGCGGCTTGAAACCCGAGAAGTTTTATACAGCATTGCCGCCGCGAAAATGTTCATAGTGATCTAAAAATATTTTTCACTGTTATTCTGCTTATGTAACATTTCTTTCAGGTAGATTTCAAGACCATCACTGGATTTGTGACTATAGGAAAAATCTGTAATAAGAATAATTTATGCAACAAAACCCATTTAAGTTCTCTATTATTCATGTAAATATGTTTTAGAATAGAGAAACACTTTTTATAACACATACTAGATCGTTTATCATTGCTGTAAGTTTTGGAATCATCAATCTAGTATAAGTGTGAACTGTGTTACAGTGGCGGATCTAGGAATTTTCCGAGCCGGGGCAAAAACTGTGAAATGTCGCCCCTTCGAACATTATTTTGCCGCCTCCAGAGTGTCGCCGCCCCAATTATCGCAATCCGACTAAAATCACCGCCCTTCAAACACGATTTTGCGCCCAGGGCAAGCGCCCCGGTTTGCTTCCTCCCCCCCCCCTTTTTCCTTCCCAGATCCGGCACTACTGTGTTAATCATATTTTGTAGAACATAAAAGACAGTGGCGTAGCTAGGGGGGGGGGGCGGTGGGGGCGGTCCGCCCCGGGTGTCACCCGTTTGGGGGTGACACCCACATTTCGAAAATAGTAATCGAAATTAGTGTGACACAAAAAAAAAACTTTCTTTTATCCTTTGGTGTCAAAACACGTCTACTTTTATTGTTATGAATATTTGTTTTTAGGTTGATCTAGCGCTTTTTCAAATGCGATCCAGGCGGCTGTGCTCATTCGTTGTAGTAGAATATAATTGTTGGCAATACCGTGCGCTTAAACAAAGAGAGCACCGCTCTGTAGCTCCAACAATCACAATAAATCGTTCATTGTTGTGCTTGCCTTCCGTCATCTGTTGTTTGGGTTGTTAGAAGCGGCGGTGGATATAATGTAAGTTTTCTTGTATAAAAAGAGGAAGTTTTAAAATTAAAGTTTATATATAATTGCTAAAATCATAGTAATTAGACAGTTAAATTGTAAATCCTCGAAAATATTTAGAGAAAATTTGGAAATGAAAACCAAGCGTATGTCGGAATTACGCGTAGTCTAGGTTTTAAAATTGTTTTGCTTATTTAGAATTCCATTAGCTTTCAAGCTAAGATTTACAAGTGCTTTGAAGTTTTTCTAGTAATTTTTGAATTTATTATCTGACAGATTCGTGATGTACAAACTGAGTACATTTCGCGTTATCCGATTTACACTCTGCGTACCTGCCTATTATCGACAGTGCACCTATATTCGACATGAAATCGTATCATGTTCGAATTTATGCTAGTAAAAACTGTGCATTAAACTAGCAATACTGTCAGGTTTCAAATCAATCTGAACGGGTCCAAGTGTTCGTTGATGGTATCGTCCGTCGTTGGTAATCAGTTTTTGTAAAGCTTGTGTTTAAAACAGTCGGAACCGTAACTGTTGTGTATAGAACTGTAATGTAAATTATATATATTTAAAACTGTAAAGGAAATGAAATGTAAATTGTTAAACTATGTAAATAGAACTGTAAAGTAATGAAATGTGAATTGTCATAAAACGCAAAGAACTTGGCTGTGTGGCTGATAAGGCCGAAAGCCATTTAAATAAATAAATAAAAAAAAGTCGGAACCGCGTATCTTGCTAGCGAAATCGTAACATTAGTAAGCACTTAAATTCTAGGTTCATGTAAGTTTGCTATGCTTTCTTCTGATCGAGAATATGCAAATATGATCGCGATGAAATAAATAAGCGTATGATTCTCTATGAATTTTCCATAATAAATTTAGAGAAGAAGAAAATTTGTATTATGGGTAACCCCTCTGTCGAATACAGGTGTATTCCTTAAATCGACAGGGATGTCGAACTTTTGTTCCTGATCAAACTGAGCGAACATTCAAGCCGTTTACAACATTTTTATTTATATGCTACATAGCGGCGCTAGAAATGTAAAATTAACACGTGAAGACGGTCTTCAGTACTACATACAATGTCATATTTAGAAGTCTGTAGCTACGTGTATCTTAGGCGGATAGTAAAATACTTCACTTGTGAAGTACTTCATATAAAGACGGCAGATACCGCAAAGGCATGTTCTTATATTACCTAAGCCGTTTTTTTATTTTTTTTTTTTTTTTTTTTTTTTTTTTTTAAATCGTTGTTTTATATTTTATATTGCATTTATTGCTCTATTTTTATGAAGGAACTTAATGTAGAGTTGCTTCTCTGACTATACAGTCTTTCCCAGGGTCTCATGACTTGTGGCACCCGGATTCTGGGTTTGCACCGATGGAACCCCATTTGGGTCTGGAATTGCTTCTACTTGGATCAAGCCACTTCTGTTAACTTTCCTCTCGATATCCCTTGCGTAAGTCATTTAAATACAACCTATGTTAACGTTTCAACAACAAATGATTGGGTAGTTTTCGATTTTTTTAAAAATTTATAGCGAAATATTATGGTCGCCCTATAGTTACACTGGCAAAAATTATAATCTCACCATGCATACAGGAATGGTAGAATTTTAGGAAACTTTGAAGATATATCCAGGGCCATACCCAGAAGAAATGATAGCAAATGGAAATGGATCAGGATAAGTTATTACCTTTAGATACTGTTTTCAGTAAGAAATGCGTCCAACTTGAGCACCAATGCATTCGTGGATCCTTGCCGGCATTGAATCAACAAGTGTTTCGAATGTCTTCTTGGGGTATTTCTCTTTACGCCTGCATGTCTTTTGCAGTCAGTTATTGCGCAGTTTGTGCTGGGTCACCATGTGATCAAATGTGTCTACTCCTGGTATCCCAGACATGCTCTATTGGGGACACATCTGGGGACTGTGCTGTTCAAATTGTGATCGAAACTCCTTGCAAGGCTTATGTAACGATGGCCGCAATATGAGGACGGGCATTATCTTGTTGCAAGATGCGATTTGAATGGTGAACATGAAGGGTATCACAATAAGATGCAGTACCCTGTCCACATAGTGGTGGGCTGTCATTGTGCCATCAACAACAGCCGACTCAGTCATGCTGTCGAAACTGATTGCCGCCAAAAAATGACACCGGTGACTGCATTTGTGTGATGTTCTGAAATCACAGCAAGGTAAGCCGTTTTCCAATACGCCTTCCGAACATGTCGTGAATTATCACTTTGCCACAGACAGAATCGAGACTCGTCTGTAAACACGAATGTACCCCATTCACATGTCCTTTTATGTTTTGCATTACGTCAGGTTAGATGATGCTGGCAATGAAATCAGATTAATGGGACACATTGCATAGGGTTCAGAGAGCGTACTCCAGCTTCAAGCAATTGGTTTTCAATCGTCCGGAGAGGGGGGTGACTCTCTCTGTAACCACTGTTTGGATTTGGCCTGCAGTCAACCATTTGCCAGCAGCAGCCAGCAGCAGCCACCCACACAATTTGGCGGTCTTCACGTGCTGTTATCCATCAGTATAGACCTGGAGTATTAGAGCTTTCTTTCATCACTGTGTAACAAGTCTGTATACTGACAATGCACTACGGCCAATCCTTTGGGAGATTTCACGATATGATGCACCTTTTTAAAACACGTCAATTCTCCGACCTCTCTCACAGTTAGACATTTGAGTGTATAGAGTTGTCACTCTTCGCCTGGGCATACTTAGACAACAAGAACTCGTGGACAACAAAGTATCATGTTACACCACACTGTACGCCACTAGTACGTTAAAAGAGTATAAAAAAAATGGCAATTTACATAATAGATAGCACCGCAATTCTCATATTATTACATGTAAAACTTTCAATTTTAAATCATTTAATACTCTTCATGTGGGCATACTTGGGGCCAAATTTCATTCATTTATCACAACATCGTATGGGTGTTGGGATTTTAATTTGCGCCAGTGTGTGTATCAGTTGCTACGTGTGAAGGTCGAGCTCTATTTTGCCAATACTGGTCTGTACCGTCACCGCAACGACAGTCGTCCGAGTGGCAGCTCGCCCCCTTGCGTCCACACTTTTCCATAGCTCGCCCGTGTTCCTACCCGGTCTTTAGTCTCATTTAACGTTTTCAAGTGATTGTTACAGGGAATCAGTGTTGGGGATGACAGGTAAGTTTGATACCTTTACTTTATTTTGCACAATTTTGGTACGAAAGTACATTAAAATACTTTTTTTCTGACTCATGTAATCACCTATCTGGTTGATCTTTTATGTACAAAAATAGTATCACAGCGCAGCAGTACCGGATTAACCACGTAGCAGGAGGTAGCAAATGCCACGGGCCTCGCGCCTTCTAGGGGGCCTCGCGCCTCCTAGGGGGGCCCCGCACCTAGGCTACATGGGTGACCTTTTTTGTTTTTAGCTCCACAATTTTCCCCAGGACGGCAAAAATCAAGGGCCTCTTCTTCACATTTGCTACGGGCCCCGCGCTGTTTTAATCCGGCACTGCAGTGCAGTATTAACAAATCATTACCACACTGTACCGGAATGAAAGATTCTCGCATATTTCAACGCAATCGCAATGAAATTTCAATCACTTCGCACTTGACGTGTTTGTTTTGCTTGAGGTTCTTTTCGATTCATTCAGTTTTTTTTTTTTTTTTTTTTTTTTTTTTTTTTTTTTTTTTTTTTTTAGCGAAGAATGAGGTTATAACATATTTTAATTTAAATTTAGGTCGTAAAGATTTTGTATAATAAATATAATAATTTTATGTTATCTCAAAGTTCTAGTCAGAGTTTCTTATTAGGAAACTCGCAGTGCACCTATATCGTAGTCACCTAACTTCGAAAGGAGACCTACAGATTAACGTGAAATTCGAACACGGAGCGCCCTAAAATCCTCGTATTAACAGATAAAAGCATTGCCAGAGGTCAATTTTTAGGCCCGCAAAAATTACAGTCGAGTGCGGGATTTGAACCGGGACCTTCAGTATCCAAACCGCACGCAGTCATTTGAGTCACCAATACAAATGTAGGTGTAATGAAAAATAAGTCTGCAAACATAATACAATGAATATACTTTTTTCTATACCATCTATTTTTGCTATCAAAAAACACGAATCAACTTTTATGTGTTTGAATACCAGTACATATTTTTCAGTACTTCTAGATTAGTCTGGCGTATGGTTACGGCATGCGATTCGGGTGTGGAAGGTCCCCGTTACAAATGCAGATCTCGGCTGCAATTTTTGTGGGTCTTAAAATTGATCTTCATCTCTGGTAATGTTTTGATTTATTAATGCGAAGATGCTAGAACAATTCCTACATGTTAAGAACATCTTATGAACATGGATGAAAAAAAGACACTTGTTTTAAGACCAACAATAACATGAAAACAACATTTGGTCGTAAGGGAAGAGAAATTTCCGAACTCTCTCTATGCGTTCTCCACATCCAGCAGACCGACACTGGTCCACACCGTCAAAACATAAACCAATCCAATGATGGCCGCGTGTCGGACGACACATCGTGTCCTTTGGACAAACTTCGAGCGAGTGAGCGCCAATAGTAAGAAACGTGTCGGTGCGGTGACGGTGCGGAACAGTATCAGGCAAGTGAGGCCCGATCTTCAGAGGAGTTAAAATTAATCTAAAACCACTTTCGATCACCATTGATCAACACGTGGCTAAAATCTTGCCATATTGATTATTGCAGTTGTTAAAGTTAGAAAGAGGGGATTGTGAAACAATTGTTTTTATTTTATTTGTATATCTTTTAAATGTTGTTATTAACTATTATTTTTAAATAACAATAAATTTTTATTTAATTATGTTTTATTAATATCATATTTTACACCTAAAAGATGATATAATATACTCAATTTTGGATTTAAGTTTTCAAGGGGTGGCACCATCGATATCCGCCCCGGGTGTCACCCACGCTAGCTACGCCACTGATAAAAGAGAAAATATGAAATGTTTGATCCTGGTTATCCTCAGACGTGTGTTCAGTGTAATCTCAGGATGATTAGAAATCAGTTTTAATATCAATATTAATTCTGTATAAAGCACTGAGTTTTGGACTTACCAGACTGAGTTGATACTCGTAAGTCCATCTTTAATGTTGAGCCTGTTTGGCTCCACCTCCTATATGGTTTCAGATATTCATAAGCAAGGCCTGCCTACTCTTCTTTTGTGTCAATTCCCTCTTGTGATAAGTTGTTGTTTACTGCCTGACAAAAAAAGTGAAGCACCAAGAAAGGGAGTAGGAAACAAAATGAAGCTTCAGGGATGGAAAGGTTATGTACTGTTATCTCAGTTATTATAAAAATTGTGTCAAAATTACAAAGAACTTGTCAATATGAGCCCACTTATCACTATGGCATTACACCACCTCTGGCTTGGATGCATCCACTGATTCTGTTGTGAAGGATGTGATAAAGCCATTGTATCCTCTTCTGGGGCAAGCTGTCCAACAGCAGTTGTAAATGGTCCTTGATATCTCAGCTACTGGCACTGGGATGGAGTTGATGTCTATCGGAGACAGATTTGGGAAAACAGTTGTTGAGGATGTTCAAGCTGTGGAAACTGGTATGGGTTGCCACTGGGTGGTCCGAGTTGCTGGTGTGAACATTTTCCCTGTGGCCATAGTACAGAGGAAGCAAAGTTTACTGGATTCAAGTGGTAGTTTGGGAGAATCAGAAGGTATTTGTGGACCACGCTAGTCTTGAGATTGGTGATCTGCTGAAGCATGTATGGGACCTGTAGGCAGGATCGTGGCAAGAAGGTTGTCCATTTATAGGAAGGAACTTGAGCATTCATGCCTAGGCTTTGATTAATTGACTTGGAGCAGGCAGGAACTGGTTGATGAATGTGACACAGTGGGAGCGACGTGGCCAGAGCTATTTATTTCACCTTTCCATAGGTAAATTTTCAGATTGACTAATGAGACCTGTGTTGAAGAAAGTCCAGAGAAAGTTGATGGAATAGCCAGGGGAAATTAGGAAGTTTGGGTTGAGGTTTTCATTGTGTATAAAAATCATTTAAAAAAAGACAAAACAAAATTATCTTAAACGCTTTAAATTAAACTGTAGGTACAAATTTTCCGCAAAAAGTTTTATCATTCTTGACGCCAATGAATCTAACTTTATGTATAAAATTTTCTAATGTTAATGATAAATCTGTATGATACTGTCGTTAATACTGGAAACTACGATAAAAATGAGCTGCATATGGGAAACACATAGATTTGAAATGGGTTGGAACATGGAAACTAGGAGTAAAATTCTCTCAAAATATTTTTCAATACAAAATTATATATCTGCAAAATATGATGTGAGGCTATAACAGTAATTATAATAAATTATCGCATGCAACCAAATAGCATACTGTGGATGGTTGGAATGGCTACTCGGAATTGCAAAATGTTAAGATCTTTGAAATTTTAAAACTAGTATTCAGTTTGGAGGAATTCAACAAAGTATGATGATAGGATAAACTTATTAAGACTTTATAAATACAAACTTGTAAAGTGAGTGGAAAAAAATTTAAGATTAAAACTAGATTATAAACTAATATGTTAAAAAAAGGAAGACAATGCAAGTAAACCAGGGCCAGTGCTAGGATTCTTGGGCCCGGGATAAATTCATCAGATGGGGTCCTCCCTCAGGCCAGATGGCCAGCCTTTTATTACTGGCCTTTATTACTCTTTTTTAGCTCTACAACTGCCCAGGCGACAATGGGCGGATTCGTGGGCCGGGGTGCCCCTACAGCCATTCATCGGGCCCCCATCTGCCACATTTACCCTGCTTACTCCCCCCTTCCCTCCCAATGCTAACCCTGAAGTAAACCCAACACTTACATCTACTCACAAGACATCAGAATAATGTGTTATACATGTTGTTCCTTTTTTTGTTCATTGTTGCCCTCTACTATTGTGTTGGGTTTATTTCATCATCTTTTCACTGCCTTAAAACATTTTCCTTAAAATAATTTAATTTATTTGATGGTCACACCAATTTCCTTATTAATTTAATTTCTTCTTCTCTTTTAGTTTTAGTATTTGTGTCTGACACATGGGGAAGAGCCATAAGAGGTGCAACGCAGTCACGCATTCATGTAAGTAATATTTTCAATAATGTAAGTTTTGATATATTCAAATACTAAAGCAGGAGGATCGTCCGGAAAGTAGTACTCATTTAATAATCAAACAACAACCAGATTTTTTTTTTTTTAAAGAAACTTTTTATTTTACACCAACATAACCTACACTACTTTTCTACATACCCACCTAGTAAATACTGTGTAATGAATTTTTGTATCCCTGGTAATATTCCTTCGCCACCAGTTCATTGGAAAGAGCAGTGACTCCTTCTTCAGGGATGTAGCTACCATAGGGCTAGGCGGTGCAGTGCACCAGGGCCCCTACACTAAGGGGGCCCACAAATGTACCTCAGGGTGCCCCCAAGTGCAGCTCAGAGGGCCCACGGGCCTTCAGGGCAAATTGACGACCTTTTTTTTTTTAGCTCTGAGGGCCTTGTGAACCTAGATACGCTACTACTTAACCGTCTGGCATGAGGGCCCAAAATAATTTTTTTTTGCTCTGGGGCCCTGCCACTGTCCTTCTTCCAAGTCTTCTCATCGCTTTGTTACCATACCTTTGAAAAAGTACTTCAGTTTTGTAAAAAGATGGAAATTGGAAGGAGCTAGATCTGGGCTGTAAGGTAGGTAGCTGAAAATTTTTTCATTTAAATGTGTTCAGAAATTGGTAAGTTTTCTAACAGTGTGAGGTCTGGTGTTGGAGAGGCACAACACTATCAGACTTTGCCACCAATTTTGAATTTCCCACCACAATTTCTTTTAGGTTTCACAGCATGCATCAGCATTAATAATGGCTCCTCAGTGCATGAAATCAAAGAGAAAAACACTATATCACACAGAAGACACTGGTCATAAATCTTCAATATTTCTTCCTGAACTTTTTGGATTTGGTTGATCAATGAGCATGATGCCATTCCATTTAATGAAATTTGCTCTCAAGTGTTAAATAATAAACCCACATTTCATCCTAGAAACATTATGCATAAGGAATGAGTCTATTTCATAGTAATAATGCTTCAAAAAAACCTACACTGCACCCATAAGCTTTCATTTTTTTCATCATTAAGCACGTGAGGGACCAATCTTACATAAATTATTTTGTACATTAAATGGTCTTCTCCAGATAGTTGTTTGTATTGAGCATCAGGCATCTTGTCCTCTCATCATTAGATATGTTCCCTCTCTCCGTGTTAAAATTTCGACACCATTGCTGAACATGACAATTCATCTATTGCATTGTCTCCATATAATTCTTTGGTTTGACATGGATACACAATTCTTGCATTTAGGACTTGAATATGGTAGGGTAGTTTTATTGTTGAGTGTAATAATGTAGCTGTCAGGGCCATATTAGGATGCGTAAACTCCCCGGCTGAACCTGTGGTATGGGACCTCCCTCTCAAATATTTGGAAATTTTTTGATTAAAAACCTAAAAAGTAACATTTAAAATTTAATATTAAACTGCATAAAGTTTTTCTATAGAGTACCATATTTAGAACTTAATAAATTGATGCAATAAAGTCAGACAGGTATTTAACACAATTAGTCAATATATTCTTCGCGGGTTCGCTGCCGGATTGTGTACACAATCCGCGACGAATATATTGCAGCGACAAACTGAGAAAGCCTTTGTTCACACACAATTAATCAACTTTGCTATGAATGTTTAATGTAAAAAGGAAAGAACAGTTGAGATTCGTATCTATGTAGCCAGATAAATAAAAATTACAATTTCAATTTTAAAAATAACATATCGTAATTTTAAGTACACATATAAGACAAATAAATGCAAGATAGAAAAATGGATTGTAACAAACAAGCAATTTTATTTATATTTAATTTAAATATAGTTCATTCCAAAGAATCAGACTTAAAAGTTAAGTGCAAATAATTTTATACGAAATGTGTTGATTTCAGCTTTCATCTGCATATTGGGACTTTTGGTTCTCAAATTGGTTCATAAATAGGCTACTTCTTTTGCAGATGTTGCACAAAATTATTTCTTCTGTGGTGCATTTCAAAGGCTGAAGCCTACATATTCTATGAGTAAATGTGGCCCTGATAACTGTAAAGCATGTGATCATTTTGTGCTCACAGTCGTATTTCACTTCAAGTGCACTACTTCTAATTCTTCCACCTATCTTTCCAAGGCTCATTACCAACATACTCTCCCAGCGCTCTTCCAATCCAGTTGCTTTATCATATCAGTTACTGACTGGATACTGCAGTCATTTCCACAAATAAATCTAATTGCTGTACTTTGTACCCCTTCCTGAATTTTATATACAAAATGCAGGTCCAACACCACCATATTCGAGCAGTGGTCTGACAAAGGGTTTGTAACCCAGTTCCTTCACTTTTCTGATACTACCCCCTATCATCCCCTCCATTAGTGAATTTGAAACCTCTTCCTTCCTCCTGCCCAACTTGTCCTGCCTGGTTGGGTTTACTATCAAATTTAATGCAAAGATATTTACATATAAGCTCGTCAACAAGCAATCCCTTCCCTACCTTCTAACCATAGGAAACTTATACTTTTTTTGTCTATGTAACTAGTAAGCTGGCTGTTCACGCCATTTATTTTCATCTCATATATGACTACCCAGCTAGTTGAAATTCATATTCAAATTATGGTTTGACATAGTTGGACGGAAGATCTTCAAGGATTATTCAACTGTCAAGTGACAGAGTTTTTGATTCACCATGCAGTGCGCCTCTTATTGTGGCTGTCATAACTCAGTAATCCCTGCGGGTAAAGGGGACCTAAAGGTTAGCGTGGAACCCGAGCTACTGAAGTGTTCTGGCATACTTCACATTACACAACAAGCTTTGCCAGAAGTGAAGGTCAGATTAAGGACCTTAAAAAATCCTAGCTGAGACTGGGATCCGAAATGGGGATCTTTTGATCTCCAATCAGATACCTTAACCACTGAGCCACAAATAACTCTACACAGCTAGTTATCCTGTTCCAAGAGCTTAATTAGGATTATCTTCAGAGTGGGTAAAAAACAAGGAAACTCAATAAAAATAATTGCTGAAAATGGTTTTACTAGAAAAAAATTAAACACTGATTTAATTTATTTAAGCAGTAGCCTGTGAGGGTTTTGATTATTTTTCAATATTAATAGTGGAAATTATTAATTTAGTATATTTTTCACTTGACTACTTGCAGGAGGGAGCCAGGTTGGAGCAAGCATCCCACTTTGCCCCACCCTGGCTACGCCCCTGTCCTGTTCAGATTCCCCTGTAACTGTGTTCTGTCTTCTTCAGTTTTTATTGCAAACAATCTAACCTCCAACTTAAACCCATCAACAGTCATTCATTAAAATAGTGAACAGCAATGGTCCCAATACACTACCACATGCCATTCCCATTTTCACTTCCACCTCTTTAATGACACATTTACAACACTTACTCTTTGCTTTCTATCTTTTAAGAATTCTTCCAATTACACATCACTTTTCCATCAACTCTAATAACTTTTACCTTACCTAGCACCATTTTATGGCTAACTTCATCAGATGCAATGGAGAGATCCTTTACTAAATAATGTACTTGGCCTCCCAATCTTGCATATAACCCGATAACTGAAATACAGATGAGTGCCCGTTCCTAAATCCATGTTGCTATTTTGTAAATCAGTTCCTACCCTCACAGAAATTCCTGATGTGATTGCATACAAATCTTTCCATTAACATTCCCACCACTAATGTCAGACAAACTGGCCTGTAATGTTGTACTTTGTCTCACCTCCTTTATGGACTGATACTACAATGTCACTTTTCCAGTGCTCTGTTAAGCAGCAAGTCTCCAATCGGTCCAAATAATTTTACAAGTACATTGTCATTTCCCATTATTTTTAATACATCTGTTGTCATATTATACACCCCAGCCCTTAATACTTTTTTAGGTTATTTGGTCCCCCCTAAATTGTATACATAAGGGAGTGGGAAACTTTCTTTTGTTGGTAAGGGTGTCAGGGATTGGAACAAATTACGAAGTGTAGTGATGTATAATTTACCAATAACGCTTAAGGAATTTAAAATTTAAATTTGTAAATTGGAAAAGTAAATGGGGAGGAATTTAACATTCCAACTATTATATATATATAAAGGGGTAATTAGATGACTAGGGAAATTGCCACCAGAATGTTAGCTGCATTGCAATTAAATTAATAATAATAATAATATCTTCAGGATTTATTTCCAATTTATTTGCAGAATGTGCAGCTAAGTTTTCATATTACATACTCAGTAGGTTTAACAAATTAAGTTTTTTTCCCCAACTTTCTACTATCTTACTATTTTGAAAACATCTTACATAACTATAATGCTTTTTTGAATAGCGCTACTTAAGTAATACTATGTGAATGTACATCTAAATGGATTTAATAATCATAATCAAATATATAAAAAGTAGAAATGTTTTACAAAATGTAAGTTTTAATGTTTGTATTGTTGCAGGGATTAGCTTTTAATATATTTTTGGTGTTATTTTATTGTAGGGTAAGAGGAATATTGTTGACTACCAAGATTGCGCTGATGGCAGTTGTCTTCATCAGAATTCAATGGATCCCAGGGTAAGAGGGACAGAATTGAGCCAAACTAGAATTTTTGTTTGTTTGTTATACATGCTGGTTATTACATAGGTACAGCGTTGGTGGATAGTATGGTGAGGGATGCAAAAAGAAAACTGAGAAATAAGATTTTCTTTTACAGGTAACGGGGTGAGTGATTGGAATAAATTACCTTGAGAGATGATGAATAATTTACCAAAAATGTTGAAAAAATTTAATGTTGAAATTAGTAGAGGGCAAAAGTAGGCAGGTACAGGAAAGGGAAAAATGAGTCTACATGGAAATTGCCACTGGAACATGTGCTCCATCGTTATTAAATTCAGAAGTACACTTGACTATATCGTCAATAATTTCTTAAATCGTGTATGATACTGTTGCTATCCAAAAGTATTCCTTTTCTGCTTAGTTCATAAATCTATCATGATAAGTACAAGGAGTATAAGTCACAATTTCTTGCTATCAATTTATTTTTACTATAAATTCATGTCTATTATCTGAATATATGTATTAACAGTACAGATCAGTGCAGAGTATTTTTTCCGAACCATTCAACATCTAACCTATTAATCAATTCACATTTTAACTGGTTTGTAAAAGGAGTACAAGTCAAGTTATACAATGAAAACAATATATTCCTTGTACTTATCACGACAGAAATGTTATTATTCACTACCCAAAAAACACCTCATAATTCATTTTCTTGATCATCATAGTATGAAACAAAATCTAACTTACTTATCCCATCCTTCTCCAGTCTCACCACTGAAGATACCAGTATCATTAACCTTAACAATATCATTTTCTTACAGCTACAGGAATACTAGTTTACCCGATAATTCATCGCCATTTAGGGTAACTAATAATCAGTAAAAGATTCTATTTAAAATATATTGTTATTTTTATCATTTTAGAACCTTTTTTCCCTCGTTTATATGGGGATCGATAAGTTTGAAATCATGCTAATTAGTTAAATTAATCAACTGTTTAGTTACTATTAATACCATTTACAATAAAGCACAAATTGCTGTTCTTACAATTGGAATTACAGATACCTTTTATAAAGCAACAATTCTCTAAGCTATCAATTTAGTCTAATTTCCCATTTCTTCCCCTCTAATCCTGTATTTGATACTGATTATCTTGATCAATTGATGTTTCCTCTTCTGCAGGTTATCTGGAACATTCTGTTCCATTTTTGTCACCCTCTCCAGGATTCCCCCTACACAGTGTATCTTCAGTCAACTTCCTTGGCTTTTGTCTTTCTAGGCCTGATCCATCTTTGGTCTTCTGATAGGTTGCTGTCCCTTCTCTTTGTTCACAAGCTATAACTTCATTCTCCCTTCTCATGACTTGACCCAATGATTAGAACATGTTCTGTTGCATTTCTTTTATGATGTCAACCTATCTTTTGTCGTGATGTAGTTTGGACTTCTCAGGAATTTTATCACTGCCACCTGTTTACGTCTGACCTAGACATGTTTCAGACCCATAGTTCAATAATCGTAGGTTATACATTTTATAGAGCAAGATTTTAAATTTCTTCTTCTATCTCTGGATAAAAGTGTTCACTCTTTTCATCCCTTTTGTCCCTTTTTCATCCTCTGTTTCTCAATGGTGGTAACTTATCTTCCCAGTACCAGTCCACATATTCCAGTAGCTGATTATTGAGTGTCACCTCCTTTGAGCTTTTTACTAGCTCACCATACTTAAACAATAGTCTGACCCAGCTTCCTCACATTCTTGGTACATCCCCTCATCATCCTCTCCAGTATATAAGGACTTTGATCCTTACCTGTTCCCACACTTGGCCAAAGTGTCCTGCTAAACTGATTTTTCTATCAAATAATCCCAGTGTTTGAGGAATGCAATGACTTTAGAGATAAGACACAAGCAAATACACAATATGAATGAAAGAGTGATCAAAACTTGTTACAAGAACATACATGGTTTGTGATGTTTCATTTATTCTCTCACACAACCAAGCAATTATCCAAATAATTGTTTTTGTCTTAGGTATTTTTTTTTTTTAATTGAATGGCTGTCAAAGCTGTCCTGCTTCCAATTTTTTATAAATGTTCATTTTCATTACCCTTGTCTGAATTTAAATTGTCTTATCACATTTTGATGTACTGTTTCTACACTCAAATTATTTTTATACTATTGTTGAACTTTTTGATTGAGATTTTATGATCCTCTATATGAGGTTCAGCCAAGAAGTTAATCATTATTTGTTGAAATAAATCCTATGTAATTTTTCTAAATAAATTGAAATAATATTATTAGTATCCATAAGGATATTAGTATGATGGGAAACTTTTTTCTGGCATATTCACAAAAAATTTATAACGCAGAACGTTATATTGTGATAAAGGATTAAAAAAAAAAAAAAGAATTCTTACCAAAGTTGAAGTCAGGAGAGCTAAAAGAACACAAAGAAGAAAATGAACACAATTTACAATATTTTAGGAGAATTGTTAAACACACACTTTATTATTCTTCATCTAGGTGGACAGGTATAAACTAATTTATTTCTAAGAAGTTTGTTAAGTTTAATAAGGAAGTGAAATGTTTGCCCATGAAGCAAAGTAATTTGTAAAAGTTTTTGTGCACTTACTCATCGAGCTCCAGTTTGACTTAAGGCAGTCTGGAATTTATATTGTTACCAACAAATAAACAATTTCTGCAATTTTACTAAAAGCCCTGGCCCATGCAAATCTCTCTGATACAGTGTGTGGCCCCCAGCACACTGATCCGCACTGGTGGGTGGGTGAAAGATAAGTAAAAAATACTAATACCAAAGAAAAGGAGAGAGTGAAGTGGTTTCCAAGATATTAACAGTTTTTTCTTTGCTAATTTATTTTGATTTTTGTTTCTGTTTTTAAAATTTTCTGGCATTATTTGTACCATTTATTATACAAGAAGGCTTAGCAGTGTCAAAACATAGATCAATGTAGAAAGAAAGTATAGTCAAGTACCTTCTTCAGTAAGGAGAATGTTCAAATGGTAACAGCAATGTAGTTTCTACGGTGGGCAGGATATGCCTATCTGCGGTTACACTGGTAGACATGTCCGCCTACATGTACAGTCACTGCACTGAGGTAGTAATAAAACCAGAGGCTTTATAAATCTATTGTTTAGTCAGCTGTCTCCAACTGGCCAGTAGAAAGTGGCATTAATCTTAACAAGGTTGCAGTATGTCACCAAAAGCAGACTTCAAATTAAATTGACATAAAATTGGCTGGTTAATGAAGTAAACAGTAATGTTGTAATACAAATTCTTTCACTGCTGAAGAAAGATCTTGGGCAAAAATTACATTTTTTTCATTCAACATTGTTTTTATGACTATAAAGCATAAAGTGTTAGATTAGGTGATTGCAATCCCATAAATCCTTAGGGTAGGAAATGTAGTATCAAAAGAAGTGGAAGTAAAAATGGGAGTGCCGCAGGGTAGTGTATTGGGACCATTGCTATTCATTATTCTAATGGACACTTGTGTTGATTGTTTACTATCTGTAATTAGATTGCAGTTGACATAATGCTATATAAAAGAATCAAAATGACAAAAGATTGTAAACAGTTGCAGGGTGATCTGGACAGGATATCTAGTTGGGTTGGTAAACATAGGATGAAGATAAATGCAAAGAAGAGTCAGGTTATTAGATACACAAATAAAAGCAAAAGGTTAATTATCAGTATAAGGTGGGGAAAGAATTGCTTGCTGAAGACAAAATGTAAATATCTTGGCATTACATTTGATAACAAGCTTAACTGGGCAGGACACATTGGACAGGTGGTAGGAAAAGGTTTCAAAATTCTGCACTTGTTGGAGAGAGTGATGAGGGGATGTACGAGAGAAGTAAAGGAACTGGGTTACAAAACTTTGGTCAGACCATTGCTCGAATATGGTAGAGTAGTATGGGACTCTCATTTTGCGTATCAAATACAGGAGTTGGAGAAGGTGCAAAAAAGGGCTGCTAGATTTGTTCCTGGAAATTATTGCAGAATGCAATCAGTGACGGATATGATAAAGGGGCTGGAATGGGATTCATTGCAAGACAAGAGGAGGAAGAGGAGGGTCATGGGAGTGTACAGGGTGTATACTGGCAGTGAGGCATGGAAGGATATTGGAGTATGTATGAAAAGTAGTGCATGGAAGGGAAAAGATGACCATGACCACAAGCTGGCACTCAATTTCAGGCACAAGGGTGTGGGAAGACTCTCTTTTTTAGGTAAGGGTGTAAGGGATTGGAATGAGTTACCAAGAGAAATGATGAATAATTTACCGAAAACTTTGAAAGAAATTAAAGATAAAATTTGTAGAGGGCAAATGTAGGTGGGTGCAGCATAGGGGGAAGATGGAGGTGTAGGGAAATTGCCACCACAGCCTGTGCTCCATTGCAATTAAATTAAAACAACAGCTTGTTATGATGTAGTGATAATTCAGAATGCTCCATGTTTGAGTCTGCATCTTAGCATGATGGAAAATTCCTGCAGACTGTTTTTCCAAGTCTGATAGGCATTCAGCCATCCAGATTGACCTGTGCAGATATAACTGTCCAGTAATATTACTCTTTCAGTTGTACATTGAAGATGATTGTGGAATATATGTTGTGTTACACAGCAGTGGGGAAGTTTATAAGTGTAACAAATAAAAATTATTATCACAAAGGAAATTGTGCAGGAGGCATTTGAATGTTTATACACTTTGTAGTTGTAATTTAATCAGATAATATTATATGTTGGCACTCAATTTCAGGTGCAAGGGTGTAGGAAGATTCTCTTTTTTAGGTAAGGGTGTCAGGGATTGGAATAAGTTACCAAGAGAAATGATGCATAATTTACTAAAAATGTTGAAAAAATTAATAGTTAATATTTGTATAAGGCAATGTAGGGGGGTGCATGAAAGGGGGAATATTGGTGTGTAGGGAAATTGCCACTGGGGCATCTGCTCCATTGCTATTTAATTAAATATTATTATTATTATTGTGTTAACTTGCTTTTTACCATGTAACTAATGTAATTACTTATACTGTAATCATAATAAGCATAGAGAAAGAAGTCATCACTGGTCATCAATAGATGGCATTATGACAGTGAAGCAGTCTTGTTACACAACAGATCAAATGTGAAAAAATTCCTATGAAAATGTCCTCCTCCTCTTAAAATTGTTTTAGCGTTCTCACCTCGCATTCGGGAGGACGGCGGTTCGAATCCCCGTCCGGGCATCCAGATTTGGGTTTTCCATGGTTTCCCCAAATCACTCCAGGCAAATGCCGGGATGCTTCCTTCAAAAGGCCATGGCCGAATTCCTTCCCATTCCTTGCCCCCCATCCTTTCCCGTCTCTAAAGACCTCGATGTTAAAAAGAGACGTAAAGCAGTTACAAAAAAAAAAAAAAAAAAAAAAAAAAAAAAAAAAAAAAAAAAAAAAAAAAAAAAAAATAAAATTGTTGGCTCACTGGCCTATTAGACATCTTTCATACAAAATTTCTGATTTCATGCAAATAAATACTAACAGAAAATGTATCATTGTACTGAGATCACAATCTATATTTTTATGTAAATATCTTCATCAAGAACATAGTTCGGGAAAAGTTACTGCTAAAATGCTGAACAAAAAAGAACTGAAGAAAAGTTTAATAAGTGATTTTTAAGGCTAAGAAAAGAAACAGTGAATGGATTAAACATATTTTAGCTCTAATTTTTGTTGATAAAAAATGGATTTATCATTTTTGCAGGGACGTGAAGTAGTTCGGAATGTAGATATGGCTCAAGCTCTCCATGAAAAGCGTGACCTAAAAGAAGGTATACCAGATGACATCACCTGTGCGGCAGGACAGTGTACGCCACGTGTAGGTGGTATGTATTTATTTATTTAATTCACCACAGAAATACATTTTCACCATTTATATTCATTAATATACACAGACGGAAAAAAAAATCCCAACACCAAGAAAGACTTGTGTTAGATAAACGAAATTTGGTAGGCGTGTTTATACATCTGAAAGATGACATCGATTCAAATTTCGCGCTTCGCGCATAAGTGTGGCGCTAGTAGCGCTACTCAGAGCTTGCAAATCAGGTTTGCTTTAAATACGCGCTGTAAAGTTTGTGAACGTTATTTACCGCTGAGATTTGACATAGTGAGTTGATGTTAGCCAAGAATGCCTTTAAGAAGACGAAGAAGCCATTATCAACAGCTCACCGAGTTTGAACGAGGTCGTGTAATAGGGCTACGAGAAGGTGGATTTTCTTTTCGCGATATTGCAGAAAGACTTGGCCGGAATGTATCCACTGTGCATGATTGTTGGGTGCAGTGGTCAAGGGATGGTACTGCCTCAAGAAGACCAGGTTCCGGGAGGCCACGTGGCACTACTGAGAGGGAAGACCGCCGTATTCGGCGTACAGCTGTGGCACATCGTACTGCGTCTGCGGCAGAAATTCGAGCTGCAGTTGGTACCACAGTGACACAACGAACTGTTAGAAATCGGTTACTTCAAGGACAGCTCCGAGCCAGGCGCCCTGTAGCGTGCATTCCACTGACTACAAGCCATCGCCGTTTGCGACTCCAGTGGTGTCAAGCCAGAGCTCATTGGAGGACGGAGTGGAGATCTGTTGTGTTTTCTGATGAAAGCAGGTTCTGCCTTGGTGCCAGTGATGGCCGAGTGTTGGTCAGAAGGAGGCCAGGGGAACGCCTGCAACCAAACTGTCTGCGGCCTAGACACACTGGACCTACACCTGGAGTCATGGTCTGGGGAGCAATTTCCTATGACAGCAGGAGCACTCTTGTGGTTATACCAAACACACTGACTGCAAATTTGTACGTCAGTCTGGTAATTCAACCTGTAGTGCTGCCATTCATGAACAGCATTCAAGGGGGAGTTTTTCAACAGGATAACGCTCGCCCTCATACCGCTGTTGTCTCGCAACGTGCTCTACAGAGTGTCGACATGTTACCTTGGCCTGCGAGATCACCAGATCTGTCTCCAATTGAACACGTATGGGATATCATTGGACGACAACTCCAGCATCATCCACAGCCAGCACTGACCGTCCCAGTATTGACAGCACAAGTACAACAAGCATGGAACTCCATACCACAAAGTGACATTCGAAACCTGTATGACACAATGCATTCACGTTTGCAGGCTTGCATTCAAAATTCTGGAGGTTACACCGGCTATTAATTTAACAGTATTTCACATTTGAAATGCATTTTCTTGAGCTTAAATTAACCTGTGATCTTGAAAATTTAATCAATTAAACATGTTAACTTGACAAATGCATTGTCCAAATTTCATTACTCTACAATAATTTTTTCTTGGTGTTGGGATTTTTTTTTCCGTCTGTGTATGCAAGTGTACACAATAGGTGAAATATGTATATAGATTGCAAGGAAACGAAATAAGCTGTATAACAAAATTAAAGAGGATGGGGTATTAAAGCATTGCTTACTATTGATGATGGTAGGATGATATCAACACATTTAAAAAGATACGAACACACTTGAAACATTATAACCATCTGGTTTATAACCCTTTCTCAGCAATAGAATATGGCAAATACAAGGTGGAGTTTCAGAACCAATCATTTAAACAATCTTCGAGAAAATTATATATTAGTCAGCTTCAATGTCATGCCTCTATACTCAAGCAAAGCAGTGGACATGCATTAAACTTTTAGTACATGACCTGCCTGTTTAATGGACCTAGTTCTGTACCAAGTCAACCTTCTTCCAGTAAGGCAGGTGGAAGCAGTGGCCTCAGACTCACCCATTTTGCCAATAACTATAATTTTATATTTTTTTTTTGCTGTCGTCAGTTTTTAGACTGATTTGATGCAATCCTCCATCCCTTCCTATCCTGTCCTAACCTTTTCATTTCTACATACCCCTTACAACCCACGTCCTCTATTATCTGCTTCATATATTCTAATCTCTGTCAACCTCTACAGTTCTTACCTTCGACTGTTCCCTCCACTAACAAATTAACCAATCCAGCATGTCTCAAAATATGACCTAAAAGCCTGTCTCTTCTTCCTGTAAGCTTCTTCCATAAACTTCTTTTCTCACCCATCATTTCCAAAACTCGTTCATTTCTTACTTTGTCTGTCCACCTAATTTTTAGCATTCTTCTGTAGCACCACATTTCAAATGCTTCAAGTTTCTTTCTTTCCGGTATTCCTAAAGTCCATGTTTCACTACCGTAAAGTGCTGTGCTCCACACATAGAGTTTTAAAAAGTTCTTTCTAATTCCTAGATCAATATTTGAAACTAAAAGGTTTCTCTTTTCCATGAAGGCTCTTTTTGCTAGTGCTATTCTGCTTTTAACATCATTCCTGCTTCGGCCATCAGTTGTAATTTTGCTTCCCAAGTAACAGAACTCACTCACTTCTCCTATAGCATCCGATCCTATTTTTATATTTAATCTGCTGCTATTGGTATCATTTCTGCTATATTTCATCACTTTTGTCTTACTTTGATTTATATTCAGTCCAAAATCTACCTTCAGTATTTTGTTCATGCCATTCAATAACTTCTCAATATCCTCAGCCCTCTCTGCTAACAACACAATGTCATCAGCAAATCGTAGCATACTGATTTTTTCTTCCTGAAAACTTATGCCGCATGGAAATTTTTCTTTGATTTTCTTCATTGCTTCTTCTACATACAAGTTGAATATTAACGGGGATAGACTACAGCCTTGTCTCACACCCTTTTCAACTGATGCATGTCTCTCGTGATTCTCTACTTTTATTACAGTCACTTGATTCTTATATAGCTTATAGAGAATTCTTCTATCATATGACAGGATCAAAATGGGAGAAGACTGTGAACAGCTGCAGGTGGACCTGGATCAGATATCTAGCTGGGATGAACATAAAGACAAAAAAGAGTCAGCTTATCAGGATCACAAAAAACTAAAGGTTGTTTATAATTATAGTGGGGGGAAGAAATTCCTTGTTGAAGGCATGAATATTTAATAATAAACTCAACTGGGCAGGACACATTGGGCAGGTAGTAGGAAAAGGTTTCATAATCCTTCACTTATTGGAGAGGGTGATGAAGATATTTACCACATAAGTGAGGGAAATGGGTTATAAAGTTTGGTCAGATCATTACTTCAGTATGGTGGAATAGAGTGGAACCCTCATTTTGTGTATCAAATACAGAAGTTGGAAGGGGTTCAAAGACGGGCAAATAGAATTTTTTTTTGTAAAAATTACAGTAGAATAACATCAGCAACTGATATGATACAAGAACTGTAATGGGATTCATAGGAAGACAGGAGATGGGTGAAGAGAGTTATAGGAGTGTACAAGGCATATGTTGGTGATGAAGCATGGAAAGATATTGGTGACAGAATTAAGAGTAGTTCATGAAAGAAAAAAATATGAACATGGCCACTTGCTGGCATCTGATTTCAGGTGTAAATGAATCCATTGAGAGGAATAAATTTTTAAGAGAAGTGATAGCTAACTAAACAAAAATGCTGACAGAACTTAAAATTAAAGTTTATAAAGCAAAACTTAAGGCTGGTTCAAGAGAGTGGTGGGAAATTGAAATTAAAGTAAATTGATTTAAAAATGGTGTGGGCTTCTAAACTACTCTGAAGAAAGTTAGCAGATGCAGTATCAAGTTTGATGGCAAGGTTGATGCCATTCACAAAGCTGTAGAGAATCTAATCTGTTTTATATAACTGAAAAAGTCGTTTTGCTATCAAACTCCACGGCTATACTACAAGCTATTACCTCTCCTTTCAAACAAGAAGGACGGCTTGGACTCAGTTGCCAGGAGCAACTACCAGTTAAAAGTATGGAATGAGATATGTCTGCAGTGGGTTGCCTGTTCACTATAAACTATTCAGGAACACTTGAAAGCTGTTTGCTTGTTATCTCAGGAAGATAAACCAGTCAGCTACTTATCTATATGTAACTTAATTACCCCATGCTTTGATAATTGGTGAAGACAGTCAGGGAAGCAGCTGCAGTGAGTAAATGATGAGAACCAAAGCCATCTCTAACAGCCAAGGGAAGTTGTGGTCACCATCTTCAGGACAGCTACCGGCCATAACTACTTTCATAGCCACCTTGACTGCATAGGCTTAGCCGAATCACCCCTCTGCCCTTGTACTCCAGGGATGAGGGAAATGGCTGACCACCTCACCAGTGACAGGGTACAACCTGCGAGGATGGGCTACACTGTACTGGATGGCATGGCATCTGATGGCCAAGCAGCCACAGACAGGCATTGGATAAGGGAGAAGACATTAGCTGCTCTTGTGTCATGTCCCATAGCAACGCTGCAGATGTTAAGTCAGGCCTTTACTTTCAAACTTCTAAATGCCCATCAAGATTTGTTCATGTATGAAATTACAAATTAAAATAATGAGCTAAACCACCACTTGCCTCAGATGATGGCAGGACAGTGTGGGCACATGAAATGCACAAGAACATATGAAATATTGCAATTATCACACCTCTGATCCTTCTTTGACAGTTGAAGACTACCAAAAATATGTTAGAGAGCCAATAATTACACAATTTAATAATTATCATCCTGCTATCTCCAAGATAGATTCTCTTTTTTAGGTAAGGTTGTCAGGGAATGGAGTGAGTTACCAAAAGAAATGATGAATAATTTACCGAAAATGTTGAAAGAATTTAAAGATAAAATTTGAATAGGGCAAATGTAGGTGGCTGCAGGATAGGGGGAAGATGGGGGTGTAGGGAAATTGCCACCAGAGCCTGTGCTCCATTGCAATTAAATTAAATTAAATTAAAGATAAGCAGTGGTTTGTTACCCTATTTCACAGCAAAAAAAGGAACTATACACACATATAGAAACAAGTTGGATAGAATGGATGGCAAAATAAAGTTGGGACAGGGAAATAAACCACCACAGATCACAGTAGGAAAAAGAATGGATACACATTTCAATTGTTTCTCATGTGTTTCTTACCATCTTGCATTATCTTTGGTAATTAGTGCTGGATGTTTTGGATTCTGAGTGAAATCTGTCTGTCATTGGCCATTCATTCTTATGGCTAGTGGATTGGTAGTCAAACCAATATAGGAAGCCAGGTAGTGTTTGCGGGTTAGCTGGTATATTAAATGGGAGGTTTCACAGGTGGCGTGTCCTATGATAGGAAAGCTCTCGCCAGTTGTAGAGTTGGTGAAAGTGTTGGAGGCAACACATATTACAGCGGGGTCTATTACATGGGAAAGATCCTTGGGGCTGTCTGATGGGATGAGGAAGACTGTGTTTGTGGACTAGGAGTTGACTGAGGTTTGGAGGTTTGCTGAAACAAGTTCTGGGAGGGCCAGGGAGGATTTTTGGAAGAATGGATCTCAGGAAGGTTAGTAGGAAATCATAACCCTGCCAAATGATTCTATTGGTGGATTCAAGGCCAGGGAAGTATATATATGTGTGTGTGTGTATAGACACGTACATACACTGAGCATTGTGATTTTCAGGTTTCTGTCCTTTCATCAACGTAGTAAGAATGTAGTGGATATATTTTATCTTTCCTTTCCATATAAATATATACACTGAAGTTCCAAAAGTCATGGAACAGTAACATGCAAACATCCAGAAGACAGCCACACTGTGCAAGAAATGTATAAATGTGCTAAGCAGTGTTGAACTTACATTTATACTCTTCTGAGTCATGTGAAAGGTTTTCTGATGTTATTATGCCCATACAACATGAATCAACAGATTGTGAACCTTGAATGGTATTTAAAATTAGCCACAAAAGGCATTCAGTTTCAGAAATTGTTTTACAATTCAACATTCCTCAATCCACAGTGTTAAGAGTGTGCTATGAATATATAATTTTCAGCATTACTTCCTGCCATGGACAACACAGTGGCTGACCATATTTGCTTAATGACCTAGAGCAGAACATCTCCTTTGATAAGTTAGTGTTGGCATCAGGCAACACTGTGTCACAGAACAGCAATACTAAATGTGGAACATTCTACAGACATGTCTGTGAGGACAGTGCAGTGAATGGCATTGATGGGGTATGGCAGTAGAAAGCCAGTGCAAATGCCTCTGCTAAAAAAAGGCTATTGGCTGCAGTGCCTCTCTTGGGCTTGTAAACATATTGGTTGGGCTGTAGATGACTGGAAGAAAGTTCGCAGTCAGATGAGTCATGATTCAATTTGGTGAGAGCTGATGGGATTCGAGTGTGTTTCAGACCTCACAAGACCGTGGACCAAGATTGCCAGGATGGCACTGTGAAAGCTGGTGGTGGTTGGAGCCTGGAATGGGTTGTGTTTACATGGCATGGACAGGGATCTCTTGTCAAACTGAAACAACCATTGACTGAAAATAGATATTTTTAGCTACTTAGAAATCATTTATAGCGGTTCATGGTGTTCATGTTTGCAAACAAAGAAGGACTTTTCCAGGATGACAGTCACCATGTCATCAGGCCAGAATTGCACATGGTTGGTTTAAAGATGGGGGAAGTAGGATGAACGCTGATAGTGGGTTACAACTTTACCATATTTGGTCATATTTTTTTTTTTTTTTTTTTTGATTAACCAAGAGGATTTCACATCCAGGTTTGCCAGAACATGAGGAATCATAAATTCAGAATTTTGTGCCCCCTGCTGGGAATAAATATCCTGGGAAATAATTTATCTAAAATCCATCATTGGTTAGATGCCCTACACATATGTATGATTATAAGTTTTCCAGGCTTCCAGGCTTCAAGCTTTTTTCCTCACTAGGCAACAGAAGATCTGTTTTGATTCTCTAAATTATACTGCATTTTATAAAAATCATATTATATTTTGAAACCTATGTATACCTAAAAATTGCAGTGTTCAGTGATACATAATATTAATGGCTTCATCAAGTCTTTAGCAATATTCAAGTCACTGATTTTACTTCCAACACAGTGGATATTTTGGGTGAGAACAGATATTTGAGTACATACTTTTCTTGTCTTTTTTCCATATCCCCTTTAGAGGAAGGCTGCCTAACCCCAGGTCCACCAATATGTTTGAATTTGACTGCCAACAGTAGTGGTCTGGAATATGCTAGCTCAAATACCTCTACAAAGGTCCCATTCATTTTTTTTTTTACTTTTGATCATAATTAAAAAATACCTCTGCAATTAATTAGAGGAGTATGTTACTTTTAACAGATCCATGATACTTAATTTGGAAACATTGAACACTTTTCAATTTAGATGTTGTGAGTGTAGCTGAGTCTGTAGAGTAAGATTGCAGCTTCAGTTAAATTTTTCTTGCCACTTCCTAGGTGCCAGTGACAGTGATTCCAGCAAGGCCAAGGCTACTAGTATTGCGCAGAAAGCTGCCCAAGAGGCCAAAGCTGCCTCTGATGCACAGCAGGTTGCAGCCCAGCAGGCATCACATCAGGTTAGTTGTCTAAAGTTCTCCTAAGGATATATGCGTGATATTGATAGGAGAAAATTAATATATATGCCTGATATACTAGTACAGCAATCAAGAATTTGTTGCCTCTGCAGAAAAACATAACACTGCAGACACCATGAAGTTCTCTGTTCAGTGTGCTATTGATACTAGTCATTTCGGCAAGCATATTAAATTTCAACTCTGTTTAAACGGGATCACTGAAAAAATGCCCTACCATTTTGAGCCTGGTGGGTTAAGCCCAGTAATTTTTCATTAAACTGAAATAGCAGAACATAATTTGCTGATCTAAAGCATAACATTATAAACTTTAGTACACAGTTGTTTAACTTTTCCAAATTTTGTTATGAATATGAAATATATGTGGAGAGTTATTTATGTGTCTCAAGAAATTTGGAATGGTATCTTACAAAAAGAAAAGATAATAATAATAAAAATAAAATAAATAAATAAAAAATGTAGGAATATGTGCAGAAATAAATAATTTGTTTTTATTTTACTTGATATGAGATTATTGTGTTTGTCACAGTCTTGTTGTTGTATTAATGAATTCACAATAAAAAATTGTTTAGACATACAAATACTTAATGCCAATTTGTGTGTACAGGTGAAGGTACAACTTGCTGAAAAAGCACAAGAAGCTGCTGAAGCTGCAATGGCAGCTTTGGCAGGCAAGCAACAGCTGGTAGATGAACTGGAAAGTGAAGTTAGAGAAGCTCAGGAAGTTGTTCAGGAAGAGAATTCTGCCCTGGCGGCTGCACAGCAGGAAGCACAATCTGCAATGACGTCTGCACAGCAAGCTGAGCAAGAGGTATGATATATTTGGATTACCTTATCATGTATCCAAAATTCTTGATGAACATGTTTCCTCATGTTACAATGAAAATAGTAATAACAACTGTGCTAGGGGGAAAGAAATCATTTATGAGAGTATTACAGCTTCAAGGATCCACAATATTTTAACATGAAGGTTCAGATCAGCTAATGAAAATGTAGCAGAAACTCAAGAATGATTGAAGCAAACATTTTTTATATATGAATTCATGATACAAGAAAGTTTAATACGATTTTTTAAATTTTAATCCAGAAAGAAGCTATTGATTACCAAAGATGAGTAGCATATTGCACAAATGGAAATGAGCATAAAACAACTATTAGTTGTGGTTGTACTGTTGCATTCTATCATATCTTTTTTTCAAAAATTTGTATTCATTTTGGTTTAAGGAAAGTTGTTTTGGCCTGTTTTACAATTTTTGCCCATGTAAATAACTTACTATGAGGAATAAATACAAAGTTTATTCATTAAGATTGTTAATGTGAAGTAGACAATAAATAACCATCAGAAAGTATTACCATTGAAAATGATAGTACACATTAGTGTTGCTGCTGATCATAAAATAGAAAAATAATAGTTCAGACCAAATTAAGAAGTTTGTAAACAATGTTTTTAAAGTGATTAGTTTACTTGTAGGATTTTTTTTATTTTATTTATTTTTATTTTTTTTTATTTTTTTTTTAAACAGAAGTTGAGGCCAGGAGCATGTTTTGGATGCCAAGGGTCAAGGATACGTTACTAAACTGGTTCCCATCTGTGGAATTCAGAAAAGGTTGTAGTTTCTGGAAAGACCCTGACAGCTATTACTGCAGAATATTTGTATAAGTTTTTGTAATAGTTGGAAGTCACATGTATGGTCACTGGGTACTCAGTTACTGGCATCAACTGTTTACTTGTGATCACTCATCCTGATGGATATTTGATGAGACCTTAATATGAACTAGTGCAGTGGAAGCCGCCGTGTTGTTAAAACGAGAAGTGTTGTTGAGCATGTGTCATGTTCATCCGTAGTAGGATTGAAATAGGTAGTTGTGGCTGGATTAATGGTGAAAGATTAGCAGTGAGGTCTGTTGCACAGAAAGAAACTATATAGTGCTTTGGGCAAATTAGGATGTATGTATTTGTGGATCAAGTATTTTGAAGTTTGGGTGACAGGCTGAAGCTCTTGTGGGAGGGATCTGGGAAGTGTTTGAAGAGAAGGATGTGCATTTAGGAGAAGAACATCGGAAGTTATGCTCATGATGAAAGATTTGGCTAATGAAGACTAGACCAACAGAGAATGTATGATGGGTGGACTATATTGTCTATGGATATGTAGCAGACAACTAGGGTTTTGTTCAGGAATTCATTCTCAAGACAGAAAGTGAAGTAGAAAAATGATAAAGAAAGTGCTGAGATGGATATGGAAAAGTGAAAGGGTGCATATCTATGAACTATTCTAAGGTACTGGGCACCAAATAGTATATCTAAGGTATATTTTCAAAGAAACAAACCAGGCATAGACATGATTCTTGACAGAGAAAAGGCTTAAAATCACATTCATCTTCACAACTTATGGAAAGTATTAATTAAGAAGGATATACTGAAAGACATTGTGCAAAGAGTTACACAATTGTACTAAAATACTGAGGATTGTGTTCAAGTACAAGCTATCAGGATAGTTCAAAACCAGAAGTGGGGTTCAGCAAGGAAGTTGTTTGTCTCCACTGCATATTAAAAACATTATGGCTGAAAATATTAAGGTGGCCAGAAAGAAAGAAAGGAACATTAATGCTATGGTTTATGTGGATGATGTGATGATTTGGGGGAAAGCGAAGAAGAACTGCAACAGTGGCTAGACTGATGAAAGATGAATTTCCCAAGTTTAGATTTAAATTTAGTGAAGCCAAAAGTGTCAGTGGTCAGTAGGAGAAGCAAACCAGTGTAATTAAAATTAGCATGATATGAAATCATTGTAAACATTTAATACCTCTGTAGTGTTATGTCAAGCAAAGTATATAAATAAGCAATATGATTTAAAACAGCTACAGATTTCTTTAGTTCTGCTTCATGGATATTATGGGACAAATTTTTACCTGTGTAGCAAAGTATCTTTACATAAAACCAACCTTCATCCTAACCTATGAATTAGAAGCTGCCACTCTGACCATTAGTAACCACAGCCATATTTTAATGACTAGAATGAAATTATTTGTCAAGCAAAGTACGCAAAAGATGAGACAACATGACAATCGATTCTGTCTGATTTCAATTTGGAGTGCAAAACAGTGTTCTATTTACCTTAGAAGACTGAAGTTCCATGATGAGAATGGCACCACACATACTATATACTTGGTATATCATATGATAATAAACTCGTATTAACAGAACACACTGGGCAGACGGTAGGAAAATGTTTTTAAATCCTGCATGGAAGGGAGTGACGAAGGGGATTGGAGGAACTGAGAGACAAAACTATGGTTGGGCAGTTGCTTGAGTATGAGGGGGTAATAACGAACCCATATTATTGGTATTAAATTGAAGATTTGGAGGACTTGCCAAGTGCTGTTTTTTCATGGAACTTAACATAGAAAGGAATCAGTGACTGATATGATAAAGGAGTTGGATTGGAATGCAAGAGGCAGGTGAAGAGAATGCTGGATTTGTATAAAGAGTATGTTCACTGTGCAGTCTTGATGGTTATTGATAGACAAAGTAAATGGGTAGATATGACTATAGAGTGGCACTTGCTTGTAGCCATAAGTCTGTGGAAATTTTTGTTTTTGTCATTGGAGGAGTCAAAGGCAGGAATAAATTACTAGGGCACATATATTTAACAAATCATCTTAAGCGTTGAAAGAATTTAAAGTGAAAATTTGAGTAGTTCAAAAGGAAAATATGGTAAAATAATTTAAAAATAGAAATTCACTAAATGCATTAGTAGATGGGTCAGTAAATCGCTCAATTATAATCAAATTAAATTCTTTGTGAGGTCCATGACCACATTTATAGTTTTCTCTTCACATTTATTTGTGCTTCAATTTTTGTTTTGAAATAATGTTTGCTCTCCCCCTCCCCCCACTTCCCCTCCTCATTGGCCACATTTATGCACTTATGTTGTATTTAGATCAAGATTGGGAGAAAATTTGGTACTGGAATTCAAACTGTGTTTGTCTAAACTTTCTACAATGAAGGCTCATGTTTCTAGTCTTAATAATCTTAAATTACACATGAAAAGGGTTCATAAATCCAAATATTTACAGTTTGAAGAAAAAAAATAAAAACGAGGTCCGCTTGTGGGAAAAATAAAAAAATTCAATTCCTCTTTAAAACACTGTGGGTTCTTCTGATGTAGAAAGCAGCAGAAGTGTGTGTGTGGTTTTATTTCCGTTCCCATCTGCATTGTAGATACCGACAGTGGCGTACCTCTGGTTGCAGTGTGGACCAATGCATTTAAACTTTTTTGTTGTCAACATGATTCTACATCTTGTAGAATCAGATACGTTTGAGAAGCTAATTAAAATATTAAACCCCAGTAAGAACTCAATTTCCAGAGGGACATTGGGTAGACTTGTTGTTGATGGTTAACTTTTAACGGATAACTGTGACTTGCGTTAAATTTGTAAAAAGGTAACACTTTAACGATTATCGAAGTTAACTTTTTAAGTAGCAGATTAAGTATTAACGAAGTTAACTTTTTGATTAACTTTGCCAAGCTATGCTTATAACTGTCTGAATATCTTCTCCTGACAAATTTAAGTATTAACCAATAATGACCATTCTATACTCAAATCTGAATATGGCTTTAGTTTGTCCCAAAAGTCTCATCTTTATCATTAATTCTGGAAATCTATTCCCAGTAACTACAAATATCAGAAAACTGTATTAGTCTTTCGTAACCAGTACTGAACGCTTATTTTACGAGGAGTTTGTTTTTTTGGCAGCTGCGGGTGCTGAATTCGGCGATCCAGCTGGAGCAGAGTGCGGTGAGCAACGCAGAGGCGACCGCGCAGGGGGCGCAGCAGGAGGTGGTGGAGAAGTCGCAGGTGCTGGAGGCTGCGAGGCACCGCGTGGAGGCGCTGGTGGGCGACCTGAACGGCGCGCGCTCCGACTTGGCCAACACGAAGCAGGCGGCCAACCGCGCGTCCTCGTCGGCGCAGGCGGCGCGGGCCAACGCGTCGCGCAGCAGGCGGCGCCTGCAGCCAGGCCAGCTCGAGAGCAACGCCGTGCGCAGAGCCGCGCGCAGGCGGCGCAGGCACTACCCGCTCCAGAGGACCGCCGCACACTCTGCCTGAAGCCAAACACCCACATTAGATGCTAGTCTTACTGTCAAACTATTACAAGTGTGTGGCAATACGACAAATTAAAGTACGTGTAAAGTAAATTTTGATAATGACGGGCTCACCTTTATTATAGCTGTGACTTCGGTACTAACGGAGACCTGATATCGCGTTGAAATATTCAACCTGCAACCAGAAGTCATTAATCATTTCAAATTTTGAAGTTCTTTTTATAAATAAACACTTGTATATATATATATGTATTTTATAGCACTTTTAATATAAGTAATAAAATATGACAAGAATATTATATTTTTCAATACCACAAACTCCTATTACTGTAAAAATAAACATAGAGGCTTCCCAACTTGGCTCACAAGCAATAAAGAAGAATGTCGCCATGAGAGTTTTAAACGGCTCAACCAGTGAATTTTAAAACGAATAATATGCATCAATGTTAGGGCCAATTTCAAATTAAAAGGGAAAAATGCGTTTGATAAGTCGAAACATTGCTGTTAGTTCTTACTAAATACACCTTTTAGGGACTACGTAAATTAATTTGGATCTTAGCTGAGCAGATTTATTGTTGGAAACTTTACATTAGCGTACATAATACAGTCTTATGATATAAGAATTGCGCCATTTTGAAAAGTTTCTGGTGAACATTATCTCTCCGCATGTGTTGCCAAGATTTCTGGATCATCTTAATTAAATAAGGATTTGAAAAATGATTAATTTTTGTCAGTGTTCATGTGGACGTCACCCCATTGCGGACCAAAATAACAATTTCAGGAAGATTTGTAACATGATGTATTCAATAGGTTTCGTCGCCTGCAGTCACATTTATAATGACAAGTCATCTGCCAGATAAGATAAGACGGGTCATTTTAATTTCTTTAATTTTGATTGCGATGGAGTGCACGCTCCAGTGGCTAGTTCCCTTTTGGTTTTACTGCCTCTGGACGTCGTGGCGTGTGATCAAACCTCACCCGACCGAGGTCCTGAATTATCAGAGCAGGCGCCTTAACCACCGAACAGCCAGCTTCATTCGGTCTACGTGCACTAGTTTTCTTCAAATTGTTACTCGCAACTTGTTCTCTGTACCACCAGCTATTTTTTCAGTGTCGCAAGATTGCTCAACATCCTTCTGGTAAACACCTCGTGGAATTACTGATTCCTGTTTCCGGAGATTTGTTTCAAAATGACCATCTCTCTGATGTAACTCCCCATTAAAAGGGAACAGGGCGTCACTGGTACTGGGTTACGTGTGAGAGAGATTCGTCTGATCACAGTGAAGCTGCCAGCATTGCATTATGACGTCATGAAATTTTTCGTAAAACAGTTTTTTTTTTTCCCGGAGTCTTTATTACATTTCCGGTTTCCTGGGTATCACTTGATTGCTGGCAAACTCCCTGTTCCGTCGCTGTAGCCTACTTGTTCAGTGTTTCGAGATTTGTGTAGTTTTTTTTATTATTTTCAAATTCGACCATAACCACTCGACACTGATTTTCTCACACATGTAATTGGTATCTGTCTATTATAAATACTGTAGAACGAGCGTCGTACGTTAACTGTGTCACTTGTAATAATGCCTGAAAGTTTCCAGATGAGACAAAATGAATACAGAATGGAGGATGCAACCCAGTTAACTTCATGATCCTAACTAAGCGTAAAAAAACCTCTTTGATTATTTGGCCACCGAAAAGTAGATTTTTTATGTAGATGGTAGATTCAGAGCTGCAATTGTTTTATTCGGATTTTCTGGAGAACCAGCCATTATGAAAGCAAGTTTAATTTAATTTAATTGCAATGGAGCACAGGCTCCGATGGCAATTTCCCTACACACGCATCTTCCCCCTATCCTGCACCCACCTACATTTGCGCTCTACAAATTTTATCTTTAAATTCTTTCAAAGTTTTCGATAATTATTCATCATTTCTCTTGGTAACACATTCCAATCCCTGACACCCTTACCTAAAAAAGAGAATCTTCCCACACCCTTGTGCCTGAAATCGAGTGCCAGCTTGTGGTCATGGTCATCTTTTTCCTTCCATGCACTACTTTTCATACCTATTGCAATATCTTTCCATGCCTCATCGCCAGTATACGCCCTGTACACTCCCATGACCCTCCTCATCCTGCTCCTATCTTGCATTGAATCCCATTCCAGCTCCTTTATCATATCCGTCACTGATTGCATTCTGCGATAATTTCCAGAAACAAATCTAGCAGCCCTTTTTTGCACCCTCTCCAACTCCTGTATTTGATACGTAAAATGAGGGTCCCATACACGACCATATTCGAGCAATGGTCTCACCAAAGTTTTGTAACCCAATTCCTTTACTTCTCTCATACATCCCCTCATTACTCTCTTCAACAAGTGCAGAACTTTGAAACCTTTTCCTACCACCTGTCCAATGTGTCCTGCCCAGTTAAGCTTAAGGACGTATCTTTATCAAAATAGTCTATCAGAATTGACGGCTTGGGAAATGTCTGTTTCCAAATATTTGTTGGTCCAACTGCTTCCAACGACTGAACTCTGAAAGAACTGATACCTTCAGACAGAATTCTTACTTACCAAGACTTTACAGCAGCTGCTCGGTTAATTTGTGTGATGTATGACACTGTTGAGATGCAACCGGCGCGTCAAAATTTTTAATATGTATTTTTTACCTTTGGGTGTGATATCTGAGTCGCGTGCAGTTTCATATTTCTCACGAGTTGGGATCTGTGATGGGAATGAATGTCGCTGGTTTCCCAGCGTGGTGCGTCACAAGACAGGAACCATATAGTAGTTTTATATATAAGATGGATTTATACTTATTTCTAGATGTTTCAAAATCCATTCTACCTAACAAACATTATATCTAACTCTTGATACAAAATTAAGGTACAAGAAACACATCAGTAGCAGGAGAAGAATAGGATTCTGAGTGTCCAAAATCTTGTGCCCAATAATGTGCAGCATTAACCTGACAAATGAAACTAAACTGCGAATTTACAAAATGGCAAAGTAAATTCGTATAGTCTTCTAATCAGATGACAGAGTTTAGATTTGATGCGCATTCTGCCTGCATCTATTGTTTTCGCAGCGATTACAAACAACACTGTGAAAGTTCATGCTATAGCGTTTCGCGGTAGCATTGCAGTGTTTGTTGCCGAGAACTTTTCAGACTTTTCGTTTATTAACATGACATATGACAAAGTAAGTCGCACAAGACCACTTTCGGTGTGTATACAGAGCATCAGTTAAACGAATTGGACATCAATTCAGTGTATTTCAAGCAGGATTTGTAAAGCAAAGATCTTGTTACTCATCGTCAACATTCTCAAAGAATGAGGCGCGATGAAAAATCTTTCGCAATCACAAAAATTGTGTTTTTTTTTTTAGCAAAATCTCATTACCTTTCAAAATTAAAAGTGGAGTAGACAAGGAGATGAATTTTGAGAAAGGAGAAACCATGAGGAAATAAGACTAGTTACAGGGTCTCCAAGAAACAGTAAAGAACAACAACTTGGACGGAAGAAAGAACTCACTGACAGAATGAAAAGAGGAAAAAAATGTCTCTGTGGTAGCCAATAATTGGATCAAAAAATAAGCAAGAAAGTATATTTTCACTTTCTAGTTTAAATTGCTTCACGAAATATGCAAATGAAGAAAGATTTGCCTAAACTCCTGTCATTATTCTGAGAACAGAGTTCTCTAAACTGAAACGTTTCTTGAGTGGCGTTCGTAATTTCGCTTAACGAGGCCACGGGTAGTACTACACATTCTGTATTTCAGACGGATTTAAAACGCGAATTTAAGAAATTGTTTTACTAATAGCAACTGAGCCAAACACACTACTGTTTGAGGGCCATCACTGATTCATTCAGTCAGTTTAGTCCGTTGTTTGGCGATGAGTTCTACCATTGTCGATGTAGGTCAGATTGCGGAGTGGGCGGAGTCACCAGGGCGTTGCCCAAAACAGGAAATCGATCGGAGAGAGACAGCGTGGTGGCAAGGCACGCGGCTGAACTGGGACACGCTTCTTCCCCAATCACGCCAACCTCAGGAGCACAGACGGAGACAGAAAAGTTGCGTATGATTGTGTATATATATATATATATATATATTTACTTATTGCTTTGGGGGCGTCCATAAATTACGTGAGGTGAAATAGGGGTGGGGGAGGTCCGGCGAAATCTCACCAAGGGAGGGGGGGGGTCTATGGAAATCTCACGTGAGGTTTTGGAAAAAATTCTACAAATTGCGTGAAAGTCGATTTTAGGGGGGCATTTCGTTGAAAAGTGGGGATGTAACCAGATTTTGGAAGGGTGAGTCCTACAAAAAAAAAAGTCTCAAAAAGTTGCGAGGGCGATTTCTAGGGGGGGTTCTCACGGACCAGATCTCACCAGAGGGGAGGGGGGGGGAGGGTCTAGCCAGATATCACGAAATCTCACCCCAGAGGGGGGGAGGGGGTCCGGAAAGGAAAAACACCTCACTTAATTTATGGATGCCCCCTTTACGCGTCGTCGACGGCTAAGGTCATTAGAGGCGGGATGGGACTAGGGTCAAGGAATGTGAAGGAATTCCGCCATGGCCTTTTTGAATGAAGCATTCCGGCATTCGCCTGGAGTGATTTGGGGAAACCATGGGAAACCCAAATCTGGATGCCCGGACGGGGATTCGAACCTGCGTCCTCTCGAATGCGAGGCCAGAACGTTAACCGTTCACCCACCACGCTCGGTCGAGAATGAATGGTTTATCGGAGATATTAATCATTAATTTACTGTCATATAATTTGATAATAAACTCAGCTACACACTGAGCAGATGCTAACGAAAGGAAGTCCTACATTTACTGGAAATATTGATGAGGAGTGTACCAGGGAAGGGAAAAATTCTCAGTTAGGTCCTTACTTGAATATAGCGAGAAAGGATGGAAGCCATATCTTTTTGTGGAAATTTTGGCAGCCATTGGAATACAGGAGACGGGGAAAGAGATTGCGGGGAGTTTATAGGCAACCGAAGGTATTGGAATAAGAATTACTTGTGATTCGTAAAAGCGAACATGGCACCGAGCCTAGTCGGAAAGTAGTTAATGCTCGGGCTAGACAATCCAGAGGTTGCGTGTTCGCTACCTTGTCGGGCCTTCCTGAATTCGATTTTAAATTGTTTACGAATTATCACCCGGAGAATGCTGGGATTCTTCCTTTAAAAAACCTAAATTACTGACTTCCTTCCGGTTTCTTCTCCAATACGCTTTCTGTTCTGATAATCTCTACATTGTCAAAGTCGTGAAGTCCTATGTAAAACCGAATGATCATAAAGTAGCACCTCATTTCAGGCATAAGGTAGTAAGTGATAAGATTATGAATTGTAGGGAAGAAAGAGTCTGGAATAAACTATCCAGGGATACGCTGAACAGCTTAGCTCAAACACTGAGCTGCTCTAATGATACTTATTTCGACCTGCGATAAAGATCCAGATATAAAAAAGGTTGGTGTATACTGGTTCTGCTGTACGAATATACTGAAACCAACTCTACCTCTCGTTAATGCTTCTACAGAAATTTTTCGAATTTTGCAGAGTTATTATCATGTGCAGGTTAAGTTCAGCCATGTTAGGTTATGCGGTTATGACCAATGGCCCTAAAAACTCATTTTTTTGTCACTAAATTCGTAACCTTGAAACTATTCGAGTGACCCATCCATGACCACACGCAAAACACTTCTGCGGTTTTATACTTAGTTTATAATGATAAGTCAGTGACCTTTGAAGAAATGTTGATAAAAGTTGACACAAAAACCATTCTCGAGGTAAGTTATTGCGTTTGTAGACAAAAATTTTTCCCCCCTTGGCTGCCTTCGTGTTGACTACAATACAGTATTGTTTTATTTCCTGTTAGTTTTTATACGAATATTTGCTGGACAAATTTATTAGAATTAATTTTTATGAACACAATTCATGTGTGTTGAAAAATCATTCTTATGCTCATAAAAACTGTAACTGTACCACTACCTTTAATTTGATAATTTTCGAAAGTGTGTGTTGTTCTCGATAATTACCCCGTCACATACCATACTTAATGTAATTTGAGATAGGCACGCTAGCAATTGAATTGTGGTTAAGTATTTTGCAAGCTCGGAGTCGCCACTCTGCGAGGATTTCCTGGTTCACTTAAAACATTTGGTCGGCAATACACATTTTCAAGGAGTCCTGTGATTGGCTTCGTTCCATTGATATGCTGTTACTTGTGTACAGGGTACAGGTGTCAAAGCGGTTGCTGATAGGGCCAGTTATTAGGGAACATATGAGTTCGAATCCGCGTCGAGCCATCCTGATTTTTATTTACCGTGGTTACGAGACATCTTTCCAGCCCAACACCGGTTTGGTTCCTTCCCCCGTTTTTTATTCTCAATCCTCTTTCGTCTGTTGACAACTTTTTTTAACAAAAAAGTCACTTGGCAGTCATTGATGACAGTCGACAGAAGTTAAAAGTTAAAACTACGAATATCATACGAAAAACACGTCATACTTACAGCAGATATACTAAATATTACAATTCCGTGTGGTTGTAATGACCTGGTGACAGGGTTTCTATATGTCGGGTTTTCTTCTCCGTCTAGTGCAGCTACAAATGAAAAAACTTTGTTATGGCATATGCGTTTCGGTTTATTAGACCATCATCAGTGCCCTAGAACTGCGCATTCCGTCCCTGCCTTAGCCACCTCAACCAAACCCTGTAGTGCGACCAGGTCCAGGGAACCTAGTTTAACGTGGAATCCGAACCATGAAAGCGTTCGGGCGTACTTCACAGAGGTGAAGGTCTGGTTAATCCCTGCCGAGACAAGGACACGAACCGGGTACCTTCCGTTCCCCTCTCAGACACCTTAACCACTGAGCCACTAGACCACTGCAGACATACTGTTAACATTAGCATATCGGTGACGCGTACTAATTAGATTTTCCCCGTCCAAAAATCGCCCAACGAGCCTAAAAAAGTTTTTATTTAAGAAACTAAAAACCTTACTTATTCCACAATCCGAAGGTTGGTTGAATCTTCGCGAATGAGAAGCTATTGTGGTCAGAGGCAGGAAGGAGCCTGAACCACGGAACGTTCCGACGTAGTTCATACAGTCAAATACAACTCCAAAAAAATCCTGTTCACCACGGAGGAAGTAAGCGCATTAGCCACTGAGCTACCAGACCGCCTTCTTTTGAAGTATACCTGTGCTAAGTAGTATCAAAATCGGATAAAAACTGTGGGTTTGTATGAACAAAATTGACAATTATGAGTTGCGTGTTGTAGAGTTAGCAAACCAGACAATCTCTACATCTGCACAGACAATGGAACAACAATAAATGTTGTACAGTATATCAACAGGCACTGTGAAATTAAACATATTAGAAATGCGTACCATCTCATTTATTTATTTTCCATTTAACCAGAATGAGCCACAGCAACGCTAGTGTTCAACAAACACGTCGCAGTCGCAGTCGCTGGCTGAGGTCACCCTGTGGTCTGGTGACTCTTCACTCCAGCTACCACGCGCGAAAACACTTCTGAAAAATTTTACTTCTCGAAAGTCGGTTTGCATCAGCCCCAAAAAACCTTAATAACTAGCTAAGAAAGCAGGCCGACAGCCACAAACTTAAAGCGGCGTCTCACTCCGGAATCAAACCGTTCCGCATTTTTTTTGGCAACACAATTCTGCTCTTTCACGGATATGTAGAGCTCGAGTCTATTAAATTATACGTCCGCCTACTCGTCTCTATCGAAGAATCCAGAGTCAAACATGATATGTGGACTCGTTGCTAATTACAGTCCCTTACACTATAAGTTCCTAAACTAGGAGGGAATCCCCCCCCCTTTTTTTCTCTTCCTCACCTGAAAGGCGCAAATGTACGAGGGGGTACCCAAAAAAAAAAAAAAAAACGGAATTGTTTTTTAAAAGTTATATATTTTCAATTTTTTTTACGAAACAACCTTATCCCCCTTCAAAATACTCTCCATTACAACTAATAGACTACATTTGTATGATAAAATTGTGACTGGAGAGAGGGAACTTTTCTTTTGACGGAAGGGGGCGTGGTAAGAAAAACCTACACCTTACGCTGCCGATTCAACACACAATTCAAAGCAAATGTTATTGAATTAATGATGACAATTTATAAGTTGACGGAAAACAGACCAAGAGCTTCTCTGCGAGCCTACGCACATAGGTTTCCTTCGGTTTCATTGTTATAGAACCAACAGACAATAACTCACAGTACACCAGAGCTCTTGCCTTTTTCTGATAATGTTTCAACTTACCAGAAAGTAAATTTACTCAGCTTTTAATTCGGTCACTTTTATCAACGTGGAGATATAAGGTCTCACCAGAAACATTTCTGCTGAATTATTCTCATGTCCAACGTATTATTAGCGCCGATTTCCGGATTTTGACTGCAAAGTCATACCCCTAAGACAGAGAATCACTGCCAGTCTGCGGAAATTTCCTCCTCCTCGGCAAAACAGTTCGTCCGAATAGCCTCAATGTAGTGGCTACAAGATTCGGGACCTGTATTGTTGTATTTGCGGTAGATCTTTCAATTCCGCAGCTTCATGCATCATTTTAACTATTTGTGTACTTACGAAGTGTGAAAACTAAGTAATGAGACTTATTTTTTTACTTATGGCTTTACGCCTCGTCGACGTCGAGGTCATTAGAGGCGAGACGGGACTGGGGACAAGGAACGGGAAGGAATTCAGACAAGGCCTTTTGAAGGAAGCATCCCGACATTCGCCTGGAGTGATATGGGGAAACCACGGAAAACCCAAATCTGGATGCCCAGACGGGGATTCGAACTGGTAATGAGACTTATAAGCTAGGGCTAGATATGGTGATACTGGAAGTACGGGACTTAGAGAGGCCATTGTTAAACTAGTTATACGCATTCGGTAAGGCTGTCTTCTCACGAGGCTACTTAAAAGATACGGAACTGGTTTGTGACTGACGTTACTACAGTAACTAGTTAGTAACTGGTTGGTGACGCGGACCCAAACACGAAGCTATACAAAAGACTGAAAACACTAGTTTCTTCTGTGTAATTATTGAAGCAGTACCATTGTCTCTATCAGTGTCCCTGTCTACTACCATCGACAGTGATGGTGGCAGTGAAGATTCCAGCGATACAAATTTTTAGCAATACAAATTTTTACCATTCCACCCAGTGGCGTAGCGAGGTTAACAAGGACCCCTGTGCAAAAAAATATTTTGGGCCCTCAGGCCGACTTTTTTTAGTTGTACCAAGTCTTGTGAGGTTTGCTGGCAGGGCTCCCTGATCTTTGGGGGGCCCCCTGAGCAGAGCATGGACCCTCGGAGCTGCACGTGGGGGCCCTCTGGGCTTGGGAGCCCCGGTGCATGGCACCGCCTAGCCCTCCGATAGCTCCACCCCTGATTCCACCGTATATCTAAAGAAAGTTATTTGGAACTGGTGCAAATAATTTGCCCTGCTGTACAGAGAGAGAGAGGTATCAGGGAATGCGAGGAAGCTGTAGAAAGGATACTGGTTACGCTCAGGTAAGAAATGTTAGGCTTTACTCAAATACAATATTCAAAAACAAATACAAACCCTTACAGTATAAATTTATTGTAATGAAATAGGAACAGATAGTGAAAATGTCGTCAGAATACGAGATATTGTGAATTCTGATCGTCGGTTGAGTTTGGGTCACACCAGCGTTCATTAGGTTGTGACCAATGAATTGGGGATGAGAAATATCTGCTCGAAAATTGTTCCAAAAAACTTTTCGCAAGAACAAAAAGTCATAAGGAGGGAAAGGTGCTTTGATTTTTTTGAATCAATTGAAAATGATAAAAAAATTTGAACATGTCATTACCGGTGACGAGAGTTGGGTATTTGAGCACGACCCAGAACGGCGCATGGAATGGCACACTTCAGCCTCTCCAAAGCCCAAAAAAGCAAGAATGATCAGGTAAGAGATCGAAAGCGTGCTGATTTGTTTCCATGATAGTCAGGAAATCGTCCACAAAGAGTGTGTGTCTCAAGGCCAGACAGTAAATCAAAAAAATTTCCTAGAGGTTCTTGAGAGACTCCGAAAAAGGGTCGTTCTTGTGAGACCAAACATCAAAAACAACTGGATCCTGCATCACAACATCGTGCTTTATCACACGACTCCTCAGCCTCCTTACCCATATTCTGAGAGACTCAGGGCGGTTTTTGGGGAGGAGAAATTTCATTCCTGGGCATAACTGAAGTAAATCATAACCTGTTGAAGAACTCAGTTAATTGATTTCAGGCCTGAAAAATACTGGGTGATCAGGACTGGCTGTCGTTGGTTTTTGAGGGTTTGGGGTGGTTGATGGGCTGAGCGAGTTGTGATGTGGCATGCGAAAGTTATTTTTGAACTACATTGCAGGATATCATAGCTTGGGAGATGTTGGAATAGAGTGTGGGAGCCTGCTGCTTAGAACATATACTCCTCCCACGATTGTCAAGGCTGCAGGGGAAGGATAGCATCTATCAAAATCAAAGTAGATAGATAGATATATATGTTCACTTTGATCCCATGTGAGAATAATCTCGGGGATGTGGAACAGTACATACACTTATTAGTAATGTCAATATTACTATATAATTGATAATATTATTATATATTGACAACAAGTTAGCAACAACCCATTAGTATAACCAATATCTCCTGTAATCTACAAATACAATCCCGTGTTAATTAATAATTATTATGTGGAACAGTGTATACACTTGTTACCAGCATCTAATAACCAGTTATTTTCTTACCAACCAGTTACCATGATATGTTTCACTGTAATTTGTGACTACATATTATATTATGTTAGTTGCTATTTATGTGGAACAGTACACAAACCTATTAGCAATATCAATTATATTACCAACAACTCATAAGCAGTCAATTACTGTAAAACCTGTTAGTATGATAATTTTTCACAGCAGTTTTTGAGTGCATGCTATCCCATGTTAGTTCCTATATATGAGTGAAATTTTGTAAACAGTGTAATTACTTCATATATCATTTTAGTAATTGTGAATAATTTTGTCACCTTCCCCTTCCATACTACTATTTTATCAGTCATTCTTAGTTACCAAATTCCAAGAAGAAAATTCTTTCACAGAGTAAAATGGGTTCTGAAGCAGAAACTCTTTCAGTTTGGACTTAAAGTAGTTGGGTTTTTGTAGATAACATTTAATTTCTGTTGGTAATACATTGAATAAGGAAGCTCCAGTAAATGTTAACCCTTTCTGTACAATTGACAGTGATTTGTAATCCTTGTGAATATTATATTTATTCCTAGTATTGTGGCTATGTATGTCAGCATTAAGATTGAAGTGTTCAGGATTTTCCACTACAAATGATAGTACAGAGTATACATACTGTGCTGGCATTGTTAGTATACCCAGGTTTTTAAATAGATTTCTGCACGACGTCTGTGGGCTTGCTCCACAAATAGTTCTTATAGCACGCTTTTGCAATTTAAATACCCAATGTGCTTGTGACGAGTTTCCCCAGAATGAGATGCCATAAGTGAGCAGGGAATGAAAATATGCAAAATATACTAACTTTCTGGTTTCTATATTAGCTATTCTAGATATTACCCTCAGTGAAAATGTTGCAGAATTCAGTTTTTTAAGAAGTTGTTGAATATGCTGTTTCCAGTTCAATTTGTTATCTATATATACACCCAGGAATTTTGTGAAACTGCTTTCATTGATTGCTTTTCCTTCTGATATCACATTATAGCTGACCTTTGTTTTATTTTTTGTAGCAAACTGAAGTAACTGTGTCTTTTCTACATTAAGTATTAGTTTGTTGGCATTAAACCACCTGTTAATTTTCTTTATAACATCATTTGCTGTGTTTTCGAGGTTTTGTGCTGATGGGTCTTTCAAGGATATGCTAGTATCATCTGCAAAGAGCACCATGTGTTCATTATCACCTAGTATATGTGGGAGATCATTTATATAGATTAAGAACAGCAGAGGGCCAAGAATTGAACCCTGCGGCACACCACATTTAACTATACCCCATTCTGAGTTTATAACATCTCCTGTATTAGCATCTTTCAGTGATACACATTGCTTTCTATTTTCCAGGTACGATTTAAACCAATGTCCTGGCTTACCACTAACTCCATAGTGGTCTAATTTACCTAGTAGAATCTCATGATCAACACAGTCAAAAGTACTGTTATAGGTTGGTAGCAGTGGCGTAGTTAGGTCAACAAGGGCCCCGGTGCAAAAAATTTATTTTGGGCCCTCAGGCCAGACGGGCGACCTTTTTTTTTTTTTGCTTTGTGTGCTGGTAGGTGCCCCCTGAACTGAGGATGGGGGCCCTTGAATTGTCCTTTAGGGGCCCCTGAGCAGTGGTTGGGCCCCCCCCCCCTGAGCAGCGGAGAGGGCCATTAGTGAGGGGCTCCTGTGTTCTCAGGGGCGCCTTAGACGACGGTAGAGCTAAACAAGGTCGCCAGTTTGCCGGTGCGCTTAGGGGCCCCTTGAGGTATGCTTGGGGGCACCCTGAGCGTGAGGGCCCCGGTGCACTGCACCGCCTAGCCCCATAGTAGCTACGCCCCTGGTTGGTAGGTTTGGTGAGGTAGCCATTAGAGACACACAAATCCAGAATCTTGAGTCATTGTGACTTTTTCCTCATTCCGAGGTTGAAAATTCATCTCAAGGGACATCGTCTTGGGACAGTCGAAAAAATTCAAACAGATGGAAGAAACGTTGTGTGACTTCCTAAGGATTTTTTTTTTAATTGTAGTTTTTTTTTATCAAAAATATAAATCTCAATGCTTAATTTACACGACTTGTAGGTTTTGACTATTTTACCGAGCAACAAGAGATGATCTACAAGTCATATCGACTCTCCCGCATACATTAATACACACAAGTACTGTCAATCGAATACAGGTTTTCCTATCCTGGAACAGAAGTCAAAAACTTCACTTGCCAACATCGTAACAAGCAAACAGATCTCAGAGGGCACTTTTATGGAAAAATCTGAAATAATAACGTAACAAAGTAGTATCCAAAGAAGGGCGAGGTTATTCGCTTGCTTTTTGTCACGAGAAATGTATTTATTTTATACCTGCATAAGTGCTTGCGATGAATCTTTGGTATTTTTACAGAGTCAACTGGTCAGACAGGGCTGTGTTATTTGTTATTTTGCGAGGAACATATGGGCGTGAGACAGACAGCAGTTTTGCAGCTGGCATGTCGCCATTAAACAGTGTGTGGTTTACTGCGACTTCCTGTTTGGCGACCGCCGCAAATCCTTCTGACATCCACAAATGTTTAATAAATGGCAGTACATCTGGTTTATAACACTTAATGTGACCTGATCATGAATTATATAGTTAGCCACAATCTTTTGATAAAATACTGGAACTGTGTAGACTGTAAAGGCGACGGGTCGTAAATGGATGTTCTCACACTTGTTTTTAACCCATTCTCTTGAAACTAAGGTGAACTATCGGAAATAGAAAACTTTTTGAAATCACTGTATTCAACTCATAAAAATTGTCAGAATTAAGTGTTTTGGTAGTATGTCAAACTTGTTTCTTCCCTACTGCGTTTTATGCTTGTGATCTGATACCAGTGGCGGATCTATGAATTTTCCGAGCTGGGACAAAAACTGTGAGATAGCCACCCCTTTGAACATTACGTATAAGATTTTACCTACCCAAAAATCTCCCGACGCGACTAAAAAAGTTTTCACTTAAAAAAAAGTGTATCCAATTGTGGATTGGATCCCGTAACCTTCCATTCTATCTATCACTTTGCTGCTTCACTCCAATGGCTGCGAACTTTTTTTAAAATTAATTTAATTTAATTGCAATGGAGCACAGGCTCCGGTGGCAATTTCCCTACACACACGTCTTCCCCCTACCCTGCACCAACCTACATTTGCCCTCTACAAATTGTATCTTTAAATTCTTTCAAAGTTTTCGGTAAATTATTCATCATTTCTCTTGGTAACTCATTCCAATCCCTGACACCCTTACCTAATTTATAACATTTAATTCGACCGATTAATGTCAGATACATTACGAAAAATAACAAATCAAGTATTTTATTGTTGAAAATTTAAACTAATAAATAGTAATTTCGTAAAATTATAAAATAATAAACATTATAGATAAGATGGTAAAATAATTTTACTATCAAAATTCATAATTTTTAAATTAAAATAAATCATTTTGCTATTCCAATATACATATTTTAAACTTGAAATTTGTATAGTATACGCTAATAAACTATAAATTTGAAATAAAAGTCAATTTGTATGTTTGGGTTTGAATTGCAAAGTTTAAGACATTTTTCAAATTTTTCAAGCCAAAATTTCGATAATATAAGCTAATAAACAGTAATTTAGTAATCATATTTTAAAAATTCAACGCCTAGAGGTAAAGTTATAAAATTTTATAGAATTTTTAATTTTAAAATCCGCGGCAAAAATACTATCGAACTACTAGAAATCTGTTTTACCATGCTAGTAAGATAAATCCTAGGCCACTAAGAAATACTCATTGCATGATTTATTGCAGAGGTTAAATACAAAAAAAAAAAAAAATTCAGCAGATACAGGTATTCTAAATGAGGACTTTCCATTGCCCAGTCAGTCGCCTTAAAACCAACCGAGCAACAGAGCGCTGTCAAATTATTTACCTCGTATATACCGGTATATACCTACTGTTAACATTAGCATGCCGCTGACGCGAACTCATAATATTTTACCTATCTAAAAATCGACCAACGTGCCGAATTTAGCTCAAAACCCGAAGGTTGGTCGAATTTTCAGAAGGAGATGTACTAAGCTATTGTGTCAGAGGCAGGAAGCCCAATTCCTTTCCTCTTTGGCCTAAAGTTTAACAGGGAATCGGAACCACGGAACGTCCCGCTGTAGCTCGTATAATAAAATACAATACAACTCCTAAAAATACCTGCTTACCACGGGATTTGTACCCGAGATCGCAGAGGAAACTCTCGTAAGTAAGCGCCTTAGCCGCGGATACCCCCAACAGATCATAGCATGTCGGTGACGCGAATTCATAGATTTATTTTCTAGCCACATCGTCTATAGAAGGTTCCTCCCCCCCCCCCCCCCCTCCTAATGCGAGGCGAGAGCTTAACCGCTCACCCACCACGCTAGGTCTTTTCACTTCAAAAAAGGTCGTCGCGACATAAATTGCCGGCCTTCAAACAAGAATTTTGCCGCCATCCTGAAATTGCCGCCCGGGGCAAGAGCCTTAGTTTGCTCCCCTCTAGATCCGTTCCTACCTACTACACTATTTCGTGTATTGCTTTTCTGCAAAAGTTAAGATAAAAAGTCGATAAATAAAAGAAATATGTATAAATATCTTATACAGCTTTCACAGAATATTAGTAAAAGTATTAATCCTCTTCTTTACGAGGATAAAAATTTCTCACACACTGATTGATGAATACAAACACTTAGAGACAAACTGACTCATAGCGAAATATTCTGAAGAACCTCATAATTACTTTTTCTAGGTTATTTGTTTTGAGGATTTTTCGCTCACTCTTACTTCTATGTCTGTTTTACGTTTTTCTTCCCTTAATTTTGTATTTTTTCATCTTTAACTCTCTATCTCTTCTTTAATTAAGTAATTTTATCATAATTATGTGGTTATTAGCAAGCAATAAATTTCAAATTTGTATGACACATTAACTATTCCTCATTCACAACGTGCTATAGAATGTCCTTATATAGCAGGAAAGGTTGAGACGTCAGTAGTAACACTTGGAAGCAGTGATGTTGGGATGTAGTCTTTAGCACAACATTTCGATCGCGGACTCAGCCGTCCGCATCAGATACGTATCTTCTATTCGAAAGGATGGGGGAACGTTGTTTTTTTATAATCCGAGAAGACTGTATTGCATGAGAAGTCCATTGACACAGTAGTGATGTTAGTTCACACTTCGCAGACTGAAGTGCGTTTATAGGCTAAACAAAACATGAAAAGCGATCTAACTAATCGCTGGAAGTACGAAGCCAGTACCGGAGTACGTAGCAGGAGGTAGCAAATGCTACGGGCTTCGCCCCTTCTAGGGGGCCTCGCGCCTCCTACTTCTAGGAGGGGGGGGGGGGGGGGCCGCACCTAGGCTAGATGGGCGACCTTTTTTTTATTTTTTAGCTCTACAATTTTACCCCGGACGGCAAAAATCAAAGCGTCTTCTTCTTATTTGCTACGGGCCCCGCGCTGTCTTAATCCGGCCCTGCACGAAGCTACCAATGACTGAGTGAAGAGCATTCAATGGAAACGTGGGTGAGAGACCGGTGAAAGTGACGTTGGTGTAAGAGCGACTTTAACTTATTTTAGCCATATCCCGTTCTATGATATAAAGCACCACTTATAGTATTTTCAATTTATTTTACACGCGTATGTTCTTTGTGTTTATCTCTTCTCTACCTACAGTACTGTTTGTAAAAATTGCAACACATAGAAGAAATGGTTTGAATGTTTGAATTACTCTAAAATCGGAGGATATATAGCACTGTGGAACCCCGATAAGTGATTAAGATTGCAGAGAGATATAGTGACGTATAACTGTTGTGTGTAACAGGTTAGTTCTATGCAATTCTCAATAGGTGTAGAGCCGTCAAATGAAGCTAAAACTTGGAAGAAAGTGCTGGTATGTCTGTTTGCCGTCGAAGGTGAAATATCAGCATGTCAATAAGTTCGTACGTGGCGGAATGATTGGCATCTGGGAAACGGATTTGTCGTACCTGGCATTGCGGCTCGTATAGGGTATGCTCCAATGACAGTTACACATGTATGCCATCAGTGGGTAGAAGATGGTCGTATACAACAACGACCGGGTATTACTGGACAACGCAATGTGACCACAATGCGGAATGACTGCCATCTTGTCCGCATGGCATTAACCGACAGAACAGCTTCGCCCATAATGTTCGACCTTGGAACGTTACAACGAGTGTGGACATGTCTGCTGAGGGGATTGTGTTGGCTTCCACCAGTGGTCTCGAAATCGGTAGAACTGCTCGCTAATATCGGTATATTTGTACCCAAGATCGGCATATGAAAAAAATCAACCCAATTAACCACATCTTGTTGGTCAAGATGTGCTGTCAAAGAATTTCTATCAGTTTGACACCAATTTTACAACCAAACATGGAACTTCGAGACTTGCTACCAATTTGACGTCAAACTGTGCAGCAAATTGATGGCAATCTGCCGCCGCAACTGGACGACAAATTAGTCATGAAAAGTTGGAAAAAAGTTTTTTGTTTGAACTTGCATTCAAAGATGGGCTTGATTTTCATATTACTTTTATGCTTGGTATAGTATAAATTGATGGTAGAAGATGGAAGTGAGGAATTTTTGAAGTATGAAATACAAGTTATTTAGGTTTATTTAAAATTTCATTACATAACTACATTACATTATTTTAAACTTCTTTATCTGTGTCCAACAATAGGGAAATTACAGGATATATTATAAATTTAAAACTAATACCAGTATCTTACACGCCATTTAATATCGTATTTTGTTCTTCACAATAGTGCAAATTTTCACCATTCTGTGATAAATTCATTAATTTTTTTTTTTTTTTCAACTATCAGCAATAATGTAAATAAATATTATGAGGGTAATCCTAATAAATTTTTGTTTTATTTTTCATTATGACTAAAAATACCTATTAAAAATTTACCTATTCATCTTATCACTCTAAGTTACCAGAAGATGTAGTGAGGAATAATAATCTGTTTGTAACCGCAACAGATAGCCTTCACAGACCACACTGAATCTAAGAGAAAAACTCCTTTGTTAATCTCAAAATAATCCCACCAAACATCACACTATATTACATTCTTGGATTCGTTTTTTATTGTTTTTAACTACATAACTTTGGTTCGTTATTTCTTCAGTTTTCTGAAATATAGTACTTAAATCAAACCACTACATCCTGCCTAATTTCAGTACGAAAGCTTGATGTACAATATTTAATCTTCTTATTAAAATGCTTGATTTTCACATAATTTTATGAAAATTCGATAAATTAATTTTTGTAAATTACATTACGTTAAAATATAGGGAATTTCTGGTTGCTGGAAATTCAGCTTGTCCGAATTGTCACCGCAAAACTAAGCAATGATAAAATTGACTCTACTGTATCATCATTCGGTTTGATTCTAGATCGCGATTCACCACTGATTTTTTCTTTCTTTTTTTCCGGTGGTTATAGTTAGGTTGAAACTTGCACAGAACCAGAAGAAAAAATTCATAAAAGCCATACGAATAATTCTTTGATAGCTGCGTTATTTTCTGTGTGGTGGATAATTGTCGTAGCAGTATCGTGATGTAGAATTAAACCCATCATTAAAAGGAAAGACCTTTCTTCAATATAAGCTTCATTTTTCCATGAATATTATGAACGTATTCTCTTCTATTTCCCTCTGATGCCTTTGACAGTTCACTTTCACGAAGTTTAGATGCTGCATCTGGTGGCTCATCCAGCTTGTTCCATAGGCTCTCGCCAAGTTTCATCTCCATCAAGAGGAGTTCGATAAAACTCTCCGTGGTTCGTATTGCGTGTAAAACAGTTAAGTTCCTACCAGTCGGCAACTTTTCCAGGTTAGATTAAGTGCCATGCCATATGAGGATTCGGCCAAAATGAGACTCCTCCACCTATGCGACCGAACAATCGTAATGGGTTTCCAGACAAATAATACTACACACAGATTATTTAATTACCTCTCTCTGAAAAGCAACGTGGATAATCGTACCAGATGATTTACTCTTGTAAAACTGTAATATAGTTCTGTGAAGCATTCCTTCCCTAATATTTGGCTGTGATTGCTAAGATTAGCCGATATCTTAGATATTAGCAGATCAGGCCAGGGTTGCACACCCTTTTTCAAATCATACTTCGACTGAAGAACAGAAACAATTTTTTGTATACATTCAACAAAAAGCCTTGTCAGTCTTCTGTAATTATCTCCGAGAAACAAATTAAAGCTAAAAATTTATGTATTACACGCAAAAACTCCATCCTAGAAGCAGAAATATAAAATCTTATATTCTATCCTAAGAAGTTCAATTCTTCCTACTTGTTGCGTGTCGACGGAGCAAGAAGACACAGCTTACTCCAAAAGTGGGTCCGCCTTGCTCAGTATACTGTCGGCTGATGTTGTATGATTTCCAGTCAGTATCCATAAGTATCTGGCAATGGAAAAGAGATACTTAGAAATAAAATTAATTTAATTTAATTCCGATGGAGTGCACGCTCCGGTGGCAATTGGCAGATATTTCTTCGCCCTTTTATATTATCTCGTTAAACTTTCCCCACCTCAAATCCACTCTACTTGTGCCATCCTCCCATTTGCTGTAAATTTCTCTGAAATGTCTCTTCAGTTTCAAAAACTGAGCCTTTTTATAATTGTTTCTCATTCAATTTTGACCACTGGTTCACTGAATCCTCTAATATCGATCAGAACAGCATTATGATCATCTATTCCTTCAGTTACTAGGCACCCCACAAGGTTATCATAGGGCTTTATTGGGAAGATACTCAACATGTTTGGTCCCCTTGTGTTCTGCTCTACCACTTGTGTAAAGTCTCCCTCCCTTATCAAGGTATTTACAAATCTCTGTTCCCTTGTGTTATTAATATTTTTTCCTACCCAATTTGTACCTGGTAAACTTAAATCCCCTCCAATAATGACCATTTTACTCTCACTTCTTAACTCTGAGAATGAATTTAGTTTCTCCCCATGAGTCTTATCTTTAACATTCATTCTTCCAATAGTGTAAGCAGCCAACTTACCGGCTCACTATGGTTACGTGAGTAACTCCTTTGACTGAGTGCTAAAAGTTGTAATTAAGATGAATTTATCGCAAAAAAATTGGATATAAGCCATACAATACAATATTCAGTTCAAGATTGATGCCAATACTTGTTCAAAGCTGGCTTCTCTGAAACCTGGTGGTGGAGAAAGGTTGCCTGATATTGGTTGAGCAGACACATGAATGTCAGATGCTCAGTGCACGGGCTTCTATGTGTGCTCATGCATAACTCTCTGTTTCCAGGCAATAACTTGTCCTTGGCGAGCAGCGTCCAGTAACTTCTCCAACAAGAGCGTTGGATTTCGGTGGGCCTAGAGTCCTCGGTTAAGAAAAAATAACTGTCTTATTATTATGCTACTAATAGTTACAATAAAATAAGGATTGAGAAATACGAACCTTTTCCGTTTTTTTTAGTTGTGATTTTCTAGGCGAGATTGGTGTCACACAAAGGCATGTTGTAAGTGATATTTACGTAGTTATCATTACCTAGAAGTTAAGTATTACAGCATAAATACCTTACGTATTATGCGAAAAAGTTTTAAACAGTGACGATTCCCTTGAAGATTGCAGGGAGTACTGCAGATATAGAAGCGAATCTGGTAAGGTATTATCCATACTGTTTAGACAAAATCATTCACTAGTATTCATAGACGATGAGTTATTGGAGGTGGATTTCTGTGGAGATGCGAAAGAAAAATCAAGGGTCTTACCTATTTACCGCACTGAAAAAAATGTGTGACCAACTTAAGGTCGAAGAAGAGAAACTAAATTAGTATTCGGAATTCAGATGTGGGCATAGGATAGTTAGTATTAATGAGGGCTTTATTTGTTAGGTGCGGACTGCGAAGGAAATAGGATTAATAAGATAAACGAGTAGGGATTTGGAAATAAAAGTAATAGAAATAGAAGCAATAAAACTTGATGATAAGTTTGTATTATCGCAGTTTAAAGAAATAATAATAATTGATCATGAAACATTTCTGATGCATATGCATGTGGGAGGGTTCAGAGGCCAAAATTAAAGATAGTTACAGTGCACAATTACAAAAAAGGCACATATTTCAGAATTGAAAAGCTATTTCAGGTAAAGGTTCACTGTATGGAAGGATAGTACATTACAATAGAAAGGAAGTGGAAGCAGTTAATAATTATAAGAACAAATGTTTATATCAAAACTGAAAACAAGGAAAGTACTGAACCGATACAGTACAATAGGGAGGCGAAATGGTTAAACAGTGTAAAGTCTACCTTTCAACATTTAATAAAAATTGTTTATACAGACATTATTCGGTGGTTTCTGTGATCAAAAGTCAGTCAGGGTGGGCGCCAGGTTTTCAGAAGAGTTTCTTATCTTAAAGGAAAGTGTCTGCAGAAAAAAAATAAAAAATGATTTAACACAGATTTCACAGCACAAGCTCAGCTTAACTAAATAGCATAATGATGGAGGGTGATTAAAAACAGACTTCACAATAAAACATTTAAGATGCCTTTAATCACACTCTGGTCAGTGAAACTTAGTGCATAGATAACAATGTTTATTGGAATCAGATACCGGGCTGAACGGGATTGCAAGTGTCTCTTCCTTTCTTGGTGACTAATTACCCAGGACGGCGTGCTGAAGGAGAATCGAGGTGCAGAGTGTCTCCTGGGCGGCCGGCGACAGCGCTGCTCAACGAGGTGGAATCCGTACCGTCTTGCGCCGTCGATCGCAATCCCCTTGTCTCCGCGTCGCTTCTCCATACCAGAAATCTTCCCACCTCTTAAGCGAATGAGAGCCAAAATCGCTCAGCCACTCGTCTATTGGTGACCGCTATCGGAATCATCAAAATAAAACAAAACGGGGATCAGATAACGCTTTGGTCACCTGTGCTGGCATTTTCTTGCGTGGGTCCACACCCCACATTTTTCTCTCGGTATTCTCCCGTCCCTGTTCAAACACGACATTTCTCATCCCACGACGCAGCTCTCAACGATCTAACCAAATAATAATAAAAACACCACATTGCCTGGCTTTTTGCCCCGCATATTTGCCCAGAGGTCTCTCAGGACCTCACAACAGGTAACTAAGAAGAGAACACAAAAGAGTTAAGAAACAGCAAGGCAGTTTGTCTGGTGTGTTACAGGACACACATTTTGCCGTCTCTTTCAGTAAGTTCACTCATAAACAAAAGACTTCAGGAAAGTAGAATCCCAGAAAAACAATTCTTGGAAAAATATATCAACAATTTCTTAGTCTACATCTTTTAAATGCTCTCTCCTATACAGACGGTCACAGCATTTTACGACCTCTGCCTGTTAGTCGAAACATCTGATTTGAGTAAACAAGACAGCGGGCCTAATTGATGGCCTGTCGCGAGGGGTGGCTGGGTGAACGCTCTGGAGTCTGTCACACACACAGACACCAAAAGGTCCTACACTGCTGAGGCCATCCGCCTCCCTAAACCCACCTGCAGAACTCAGGTCAAATGCGTTTCGTCCCAAATGTGTCAGTATAATTAACTACGCAGCTTCGGTTCCAAATACGCCAGAATAATCGGCTATATTAGCGCTTCCCAACGTCTATCAATTTTACCCTTGAAATGCTACAAAAATGTTTATTGTTCCTTACAGAGGTTTGAACATGAAACTACTACTAACACAAACAATTCTACGAACTTACTGTATTATTTATCTAGCATAGAGAACAGCTCCAAATCCAGCAAGAAGTGCCAACAAACCACCTAAGTACACACTGAACCGTGTGAAATTACTCCTAAGGGACTTATAGAAATGTTCGCACTATCAAATTGTTTTCCGTCATCTCCTACGTTGTAGTTTATAACTCTACTTGCAAGACTCGAAATGCTCTTGCCCACTCATCAAAAAATTTGCGTCTTCTCTTACGCCGACAGAAGTAACCCGATTTTGAAAATCTAAATTCATTCGTGATTTTAGCAAATGGTCTTTCGTTATCGTAAATGCTAAAAGAAGTAACTCCGCTTGAGAATACGATAAAGAAACTTATACTATCGTGCAGTTCTCAACAACAATCTCATTCTGAGATTCGTACTTTCAACTTGTAGGGGGGGGGGGGGAGGGGGGTGATTCCGTTACTTTATGTTTTAATATTAAAGTGGTTCTTGATTTTAATAAGAAATTAATATTTAGGTAGCAAGGATCTTGATTGCTGTTGATAAAACATATATAATGCTGAATTTATTATTTTCCTATGGCTTGTATATAGCCGGATACATTTAACGTTACGTTAGACGTTACGTGTATCTGCAAGCAAAAGCACGATCCGGCTTTACAATCTGCCTGAAGATAGCAAACATAAACTAAATGTTAAATATTTCATTCATAAATTTAAATACATGATAACATCGTGGCCACAAGCCAACAATAATATGTTATGTGTATAGTGGATAAAATCCCTTGGGCGCCTTTTGAGTTAAAATATGAACAAGAATAAGCCTCAACTGAATTTACAAGGAGCTTTAAAGTTCATGAGGTTATTTGCCAGCTAGCTTTTAAAATGTAATTGAGCAGAGATCCTGTCACATGGGTCGATTACGGATTCTTCAGTCTTTCCAAACCATGAAACGATGATGGGCGATGGAACATGTTACTATAATCATTAGCAACAGCAGCGGCGGCGTGTGACGGAGACCAGTAAATTGCACCATCAGTGCATGGACAGCATCAAACGACCACCCTGTGGTCGAAGCCAGAACCCTCTAGCTTAGTGCCACTCTGCGCTATGACGTCTGGACACGGCGACTGCTGACCACAGAATGCCAGTATGGCCGATTCTGCTTTTCTTCCCAAAAACTCCTTCCCGAAGTTTTGTTACATGAAAAAGGAAGCCATGAATTAACATCGGTAGACCCCGTATATGATACGGCACTGGATGTCTAACTTCTTCCCAAAACCACGTGAGGTTTGAAGTCACCCCATTCGCTCTGGCCTTTCCCGCGCGTCTGTCACCCCTTGTGCTGTTCAGGTAACCTTGCGCAGGGTCAATGCACTGACCTTGGGGTTAGCATCCCACGCCATCGGTAGAATTTACCGTTGCCAGCTTCAAAATCCCTTCTGCCCCTCCAAGTAGCAACCTCTTTACTCAGATAAATTTTAAGAAAATATGGCTGCCTGGGATATCCATTACACGGATCGGAAAATTAAATTACTAAATATTCATTACATATTAATATAATCTAAATATAAAAATAACTAAATACAAATATTTACATATTTTGTAGTACGCCACAATCCTGCTTGCTACAAACTGCTCTGACCTTTCGTAAATTGTCTCCTGCGAACTGCACGCTTACTTTGCTAAGAGATGGTTCCGAAACGCAACGGAGTGATGTCAAGGAATGTGATAACCGCTTAAGAAACATGGTGCTGACTTGGTTGATCCACCTTAATCCCACTTCCCGCTGTTCTGAAAAATAAAGCGTATACAAAACATCTTTATACCAGACGCAGCAAACTTCCGCCAAGTTAAGCACAATATAACGGAGCCCCAGGAGACAATAAGCTTGTTCCTCACATAATAGCCTCCTGCAACTCCACGGCCTACTACCACCACATTAATTAAACGGACTGGTTATGCGTTCAGCACTAAGAGGTCCTTGGCCTTCTATCAGTTGCCAAAAGGAACGTCTGAATCCTTCCAATCCTAGCACGAATAAAATGCAAATACAACTTGGGACTCATCCACTGACTCCGTTATTCCAATCCAAGTGCTCTCCATACATCAGTGCCGCTCTGGCTGTAACTATCTCTCAAATATACCGTTTGTCTTAACTCGCACACCCTCAAAACCTTCACCAACAACTTTCAAGTCTCAGGAAAAATAGGTCCACCACGTATTCTCGGTGTAATGGGTCGCTGATTAAAAAAAAATATGGTGGCTTGGCCATTCTGTAGTCCATATTATGTTTCACTGAACTGAAAGGCAGAATATATATGTATGACTTATTCGAAGACTTGTCAAACCCGAAAGACGTCGGAGGGAAATATTGGCTATTCTGTATTTGCAAGATTGATGAAGAAACGCTTTTCAGATACTGATATAAGTAGAAGTTATACTATCTACCAATAACACAATCACTTATCAGAATAATAATTAGCAATAGTGTTAAAACACTTTCTTGAAACATTCCCATTTTCACTTCCACCTTCTTTGAAAGAGCATTTCCTAGTCAAACTTTTTGTTTGCTGTATTTTAAGAACTCCTCTAACCAACAAGTTACATTTTCACATAATCCATGGGTTTTCACTTTATTGAATCCCATTTTATTACACACTCTGTTAAATGACTTGGTAGGATCTAATACTACATTATTAACTTGTGCTGTCTTATCCATTTCAACCAAAATGTCTCGCATATAGCTCACATGAATATCCTTCCCTCAAGTCACGTTACATATTTTAAAAACAGCTTCTTTCCTCACTGACATTTCCGATGTGTTTGCGCATTTATTTTTCCATCAATTTACCTTCCACTGATGTAAAAGTAATCAGCCAGTAATTTGCAACTCTATTTGTCCTCCCTTCTTTATAAACCAGTACTACTATTACACCTTAACAGTCTTCTGGTGAGCATCAGGTATCCATACCAAATCCAAATAACGAAAAAACGTAAAGTACAATGTTGTATCCCATTATCTTTAACACATCAACACTAATATCATTTATACCTGCCCCTCTATCTTCTTAGTTTCTTCACAATGTCCACAGATTTCTGAAATTTTTTAGTTTGATCCATTGAAACTTGTTGGTCGATTTACACTCTTCCGTCCCTGATTAATGGTTAATAATGGTCCTAAATAACGAATTATTTAATATCTCTGCTTTTTTTTTAATCTTGCGTATCTTCTTTTCCATCCTAAACTATAATTGTTTGAATACTTCCCCTTCCCTTCGGTTTTCTAAGAGGCAATAGAAATTTTTAGACCCATAGTACTCTGCTCCAATATAATTTTTCATAAACTCATCCTTAGCTTTCTAGTTTGTTTCTATTAAATACTTGTTTTGTTTTTCAAGTGTACCCTTTTACCTTGCTGTCTCTTAACTCTGTTGTTTTCTTCTCTTTAACCATCTCACCTCGGTATTGTGGAATGTAGGTTCTGTACTTTTTTACAATCAATTATAAACTCTGAATATGTATTTGGTTTCTCCCCAAGAGCCTCGCCTTCATCATTCATTTTTCCACTGCAATAAGTAGCCTAGAACCTATTTATATATATTTTTTTACTACCAGCGCATAGCTATTTTAATATTTTAGCAATAATTAAATAACAAACTTTGCTGTTCGTGCAGAACAGAGCCTGCAGTATATGACAATATTAATATATATTTGCATGTTTCAAAATTAATCCATGTCTGGAATTTAAAAGGATGATATTATTTAAAATAACTATATTAATCGGATATTTACTAATATTTTTATTGACAACAGGAAATTTAGTTATTTTATAAATAAATGCCTGCAAAACCAGATACTAATCTGAACTATTACAATCGGAAATCAGCCTTCTTATTCAGTTATATATATATTAATGTAATACAGTTAGAAACCTTAATACCGTCTATTTTAGCAGTAATACATTGTTGTTATACTTAGCTGTCAGCTCCACTAAATAGTTCAAAGATATGAGGATTTACCAAAATCCGAATTTAAAATATTGATTTTAATCGTAAATAATTGCTCTTGTTAATAATAATCGTATTTGATAATTTTTTGTACCTCAGGGTTCTATATTGAGGCCACTATTGTTTTTAATATATATAAATGATCTAACCTGTGTTTTATCTAAAAATTCAAAATTTGTCCAATTTGCTGATGACACATACATGGGAGTTAAAAATACTCCAGATTTATCTACAGAATATATTTCGAATTATGTCTTTGAACTAAAGCTAATGGCTTGTCTTTAAACTTTGATAAAACTCAGTATATGCAATTCAGTACATCACACAGATTAACACCAGATTTAGACATAAAATTTGCAGGGCAGTCCATTCAAGAGTTAGAGAGTGTGAAATTTCTAGGTTTGTATATTGATCATAATTTAAATTGGAAAGTACATGTTTCTGACTTCTTAAAGCGATTGGGTGCAGCCACATGTGCAATTCATACAATTTCAGCTATAGGTGATCTCCGTATGAGGCAGCTAGTTTATTTTGCTTATTTTCAGTCCTTATTGTCATATGGAATAATATTCTGGGGCAATTCTACCCATAGAGACAAAGTTTACAGAGACCAAAAGCGTGTAATAAGAATTATGTGTGGGGTTAGCAACAGAACTTCATGTAGAGAGCTGTTCAAGAAGTTAGGAATTTTAACATTAGCGTCTGAGTATATATACAATGTCCTTTTTAGTCACAAATTATACTTTTTTTTTTAAACAAATAGTAAAATACACAATTATGGCACTAGAAATAAAAATGATCTTCACAAGGATTACAAGTCATTGTCAAATTATATAATTAATTTACCATTTATGCTATGACTGCACATCTCCTGGTGTATGTATTTATTTTGTTATGCTATTGTTTACGGTACCATGTATGCTATGACTCTACGTCTTGTGGCGTATGTATTATTTTGTTATGGAATTTTTTAATGTACCATGTATGCTATGACTGTACATCTTCTGGTGTATGTATTATTTTGTTATGGAATTGTTTAATGTACCACCATGTCTGGTATGACTGCACATCTACAGGTGTACTTATTATTTTGATATGAATCTGTTTATCTGTAAATTGCCAACTTTCCACCTCCCACAGAGCCAGTCTCTTATATTGGGATCAATGGAAAATGAATGTATTGTATTGAACTAGTTTACTGACAAAACGTAAGAAATTACAGAATAAAATCGCTGTTTATAACACAGTCATTTAACACACGTAACCAGAGATCACGCAGTCCACAGAAATATTTATGCTGGTGAAAATTATGTTAGATGAGCTTGGTTGTACATTTGAATCCTCCGTGATTTGAATGGGGATATTTTGTTTTTAAGTTATAAGGGTTGGTAGTATATAATCCAGAGACATTTCAGTTCTTCAGCGATATGAGATTAGAACGTCTGCTGCTGTAGCATATCTTCTGACTACAGTCTTTGACACTGTCTGCTTGTGCGATGCGAAACGTCAGTGTGTTGCCGTTTGGCAGAGGAAGTGTGAGGTGTTGATGGGGACGTGTGGTGGTAGCGCTAGTTAATTTCTCTTATTTTATGGTAGATAATTTAGTATTAGGAATGACAGTTACTTGCTTCGATGTACCAATGAAGAAACAGACGGAACATACGTTCGTAAATTGTATAATATAGGTCTAATCGCAAACTGTATTTAATGTGACATTTTCAGATAGTAAACAGTGAAAGGTAAATTATTGTTTATATTATTTATCTAATCACAGTGAATTAAGAAATAAATGATACAGACTCTGTAAGTAATAGGTGCGGGCTACTAAAAACGTTCTTCCATAGTTTACCGAAAATAGCTGTATTGGGCTGTGCCGGCAAAATAATTTGCACATATGAGTGAAAGTGATTGCCTGTTAGTACATGATAGAATCATTCATTGAGAGGCGAAATTGTTACTGCATGATGGCTGTGTGAGTTGTATTATGGTTATTTCTGCATCTTTCTTTGGAAGAAATTTAATGTTCTTATATTAATTACACTTGTGCCATGACAAGTACGTTTAAAATATTGTTTGATATTTTTCGTATGACTTTGAAGTGTGTGTAGACAAAACTAATCACAAGTTGTCTTTACAGTTGTAAAGAGTTACATATGAAATAATATAGACCCTACACTGTAAACTATTCTTAAATTTGTTTTTGTTTCAGGAACAGGGAATTATAAAAATGACCTACGCTGTATGTTTTGCACTAAGCAGAATTGTGCTTCCATTATGCCTTGCGGCATGTAAGTTTCTTTAAAATTTCTGTTCTTAAATATTCTGTAGGTTTGAAATATATAGTCATACACTTTTTCAATATATCACTGTAATAATGACTGTTTATATTGGCAATGATCTAACCACGAATATTATTTTTCATACCACCACATTATGCTCCCTGCAGGAATATTTAAATGTCTCTTGAACACCAATACAAACTAAGAACACATTTTAAAAACTACCTAAAATTTCATGTCCCATTGAATTTTTTCTTCACATTTTAAGACATAGTGAATGCTTTTCACATATAGCACTACTGCAGATTTTTTTTTATTATTAATGTGTATTCTGTCTCTTTACCTGAAAACTTGGTTAAAAGCAATAATTTGTGATCAGATCAGCTTTCCAGTTTTATTGAATTTTCATTTCAACTTTGTAAGAAGTTTTTTTAAATTAATGCCTGTGCACTTTATTTTACAATTGTTAACTGCCGCCTTATTTTAAGGTACAGTTTGTTAGCTGTAGAGTAGCGTAATAACCACATCGGAACTGTGTGAGGCATGACACAGGAAGTACTTCAAACAGAACGTCTGGTCATTATATTGGTTAAACTAAAAATAATTTGATTGCAAATTACACAGATTCAAGATGCTCGGATTCTGCACTTTGTTGCAGCGATGTAAACGATCTTTCCTCCCAACTGGTAAGACGTATTACACTGCCTTACAATTTGTATCTTTTGACGCTCTCAAAATGCGCGAAAAGACTAACAGCAGTTAAAGGCCATTAACCTTTTCATGGTGACCGATGAGACTTATTCCTTCCGCGCTTTACCGCGGTGATTGAGAAAGAAGGTGCTTTTAAGGATATTTTTGAAAAGCGTCGACTGTTATCTTCGTTATATTGGATTATTGTTCTGTTGGTAGTTTTTCCTCGCTGCGATAGGTCTGACAGTGAAGATATTTGGGAATGCGGGAGAGTGGGGGTGGGCGGATGTCTGCTACCGCATGCCGTCGGCAATTACATCACGTCCCACCGGTGTGTTGTGGATCGCAGAGCAGGGCCGCTGCTAACATAAAACAGTTCCATGGTTGCTCATTTCATTAAATTGAATATTTTTCGAGGGAAACCAATTATACAGAAAACAAATAATAGCAAGTGTTTGTTTCACCGAAAATGTTAAGATGAATGCTTATTTTTTTTATGATCTGTTAGCAGTAATTTGCTGGGATATATTAGAATAATTTGATACTTATGCTCTGCAAAAATGTATAAAATTGTGTGTAAAATGCGTTCCATACAATTTTGATGTACAATATGGTATTTCGCCTTTAGAAACATTAGAATTGGAATTGTAGAGATAACACAAGGAGAATTGCGTATTGTAGAGATTGTGCTATTTATCTGAAGATTTAAATTGTTCATACATATGTATAACAGCAATTATTTTTTATTTTCGTTTTATTTTCTGAGTTTTAAATGTTTTACCACAATATTTTGGTTTATCTTTGATGGGATTTTCTCAACAGTGATAAACGAAAATGAACTAGCGAGGCTAGATTTCAAAATTTGATGAAAATCGGAAATCAGATTTATGTTTTAATTAATAATTGGTATTTCAACTAATTATGTTTAGCTTTAGTCAGCCTTCTTACATATTCGCGATAATGCGATAATGCATATGTTATAATGTTATAATGGTGTATAATAATCAAAACGGGAGCAAATTAGCAGCTGCACAAGTTACCTAACTCGGAAACTTGGCATGAAATAAAAAGGAAACGAACCGTGTTTTTGGTACACTGCCGTTTAATTTATATCATGAATTGGTTTGTGGATTTTCCGTCATATAATTAAGTCCGTAACAAAATATAGCAATACGCCATGATGTATTTTTAAGAAACCAAAGCAATAGTACATAGTTGCGGGAAAGAAAGTTTAACCATTTCCACGTGTACCTTCTTTCCAAATTTAATTTTTTAATGTTTCTTTACGTCATTCACAGTAGGCTACTAATGCTAATAAGACTACCGAGCGTAGTGGGTGAGCGATAACGCTCTGGCCTCGCATTCGTTAGTATGAGTTCGAATCCCCTTCCATCCAGATTTGGTTTTTCCATGGTTTCCCCAAATCATTCCAGTCGAATGGTTGCTTAACAAAGCTACTGTCAAATTCCTTCCCGTTCCTTGCACCCCCCCCCCTCAGTTTTTTTCCCGTCTCTATGAATATCATCGACATACCTACAAGCGTCAACTGCTATATACGTTGTTGCTATATCGTTTGAAGCTTTTATAAGTTTAGACGCCCATGTGGATGTCTCTTCAGTATATATCTGGTGCGGAAACATTCTTATATACAAACAACTACAATCTCAATATTTTAATGCTCTTTTGAATTTAACTAGTTATATCTAAATATTCTTCTAGCAGGAGATAGAATGATACCAGCGTTCTTCAATTTTTCTAAAAATTCTACATGAACGGAAAGCTGCACGTGTTTTATCATGATGTTACTCTCGGTCATGAAACATGTTTCACAGCCGGGTAGATATTTTTGATGGTTCTTAAAAGAATCGTATTGTTATTTGGCACTCCGTATTTTTCTTAGACGCCCTATGATTAATCTTTCTGTGAATTGGACAATCTCTGTTTCCCGTTAGTGATCGCATCAACAAGCTAAAACATTCTCACGAATAATCGACGTTGGCCACATGATCGTCTCCAAGACGCCAACTTTGCAGTCGTCGTTTTTTAGATTCCATATGGAAGTGATGAAATCTTCGGTCAGATATTATCTCGTGCATCTTCTTTTGGAGCTACAAATTTTACACATGCGTGCGCTTGGCGTTTGGAGCCACATTGGCTGCTGCGTATTAGGATGTTAAATAGAAATAATCATCATTCATGGGAGCAAAGTTTCATTTTCAAAATCCCTGTCAGCATAAGCATACAGAAAATGGCCATTAGCTAATTTTTCTTAGCTTCGGATTGAAATGACGAGTTGTTGGAATGTCATCCGATGCGATATTACTGGCCTTGAGGTTTATACAAAAATTATTTTTGTTTAGTAGTTTATCATAAATGTTAACATGTAAAAAAAAAAAATCTAAGTTTGACATTTGTAATTTTGGTAGGAATCTGTTCGCAGCAGGGGCGTACATGCGATTTGAAGGTATGCGAAACCTTTTAATCAACAAAGATGCTCTTCAGTTTATCAAACAAAGATTATTTCCTTCTTCTCTAATACACATGTCAGTGTATAGTTTTATATCTTTGTACCAAGTAATTCCAGAGCAGAAATATCGGTGGCTTCAATCTTACAACTACGCGCTGCAAAGGTTACTAGAAACTTCGACTGACCCAACAATCGATTCCGAAACTTTTATTGGAGCCGGCGAGAGGTATGACACTGCACCAGTTGAGTGCAGGTGAGAAAAATCAATACAGCAGCTGACTGCATCTTTCTTGTCTGCTCACATGACGTTAACTTGTGGCGCCAAGACCTCAGCCCTGGTCAATCGATCCAACTGCAGCAAGAACAACCCGACGGCTGTCACATCAACGACATCAGAACATCGCCCACGTATATAACAGTCTGCAGGAAACAGTAAATTTAAGCTTTCAGTTTGAAAGAAATATTAACATGCTGAAATTACGAAAAACCATCCCGATAATTTCTGGTGTGACAGCGTGCACCCAGATGTGGATAGAATAATAGAACTTTTAATCTCCACGTAATGAATATGAATATTACAGTCGCCTTTATTTCAAGTGCCATGAACTTTTTCCATGCGATCCACGTAACAATTTATTAATAGAATTTCAAAACTGAGAAACTTGTAGAGTAAGTGAACAAAACTGGACTATTGCCTTTCTAAACAGAGATCGTTCTCCGCCTTTCTTGGTAGGAAATGCTCAACAGTTGGGGAAGTCTAAGATTCCTCAGGAAGTGATCGAATCGACTTTGTCAGTTCTGTGTGATTTAATGTATAAAGGAACGTCTGTTCTATGGGGTTAGTTAGGCCAAGCCCGGAGGGTGATGAGTAACTTTTGGAACTAGAAATCTGGAGGATTCGGGTTCGACTTCCGGTGTAACTACCCATATTTTGGTTTTCCATCAGCTGTGGATAGATTAGGGGATAGTTACTTAGTGTAGATCGCCTATTTACGTCAACTACCTTCTGAATAAACTAATCGCTCTAATGAAATTACTGCCGACGAACTGGACTACCCCATTAAAAAAAATAAAAACTATTTATTGCGAAATAAAATATACTAGACATTATCTATTACATGTATTCGTTAAAGTAAAATTACAGCTTGATCAAATAGGTTCAGATTATCAATGTGACCAGAAACTAAAATGCAATGTTGAATCACAAAATTGAAGGCTGAATTAACGTTTCACTAGCTATTGACACTTTCATCGAAACGGCTTTTGGATAACTGTTTTTTCTGTCATCATTACTGGTATGTCCAGCTTTTTGTTGGACAGTTTCTCAAGCAGTTTATAGATTAGTTACCGGTATAGAGAAGACCCGTCCTGTCGCCATTGTTAAATATATGTATTCATAAATTCCATCATTGTGTGACGTGTGGCCAGATATGGTTCTTTTACCTTGAGCTTAATCAACATGCAAGATTCAGGGACGGATTGGTCGTCTTCCAATGGGGAGGGAGGGATTAAATGTCGCCATATCCGCCTGCGTGGGAGTAGATACAACGTGTCCGGCAGTTCTGGTTGCTGTTTTAACCGTTTTTCCGTATTCATGTTGGCGTGTGCCCAAACGCTCTTCAGTTTTTGACTCTTATATTACACACTTCAAAAACGAAAATGTACACTTATATATTTCATAGCCAAACAAGGGCAGCTGAATTACCTTTCAAGTTTTTTCGGCGTCAAATGCGTCAGATTCAAAATTCTTTGTACAGTATCTCTCCCCATGTTCAATATGGTGCATTTTAAAGTGCTCGTCAAGACTGAGGGATAAAAGAAAAGATATGAAGTTGTCATAATCGGCAGAATCGCGCAGAAATGGTTGCCCCTTCCATTCATACCTCGCAAAGATAAGAGATCTCTTGATGGGGGAAAGGTGTAGTTTAGGTTGGCTGAGAAGGATCCCTGAGACGATACACCAACCTGTCTTTCGGAGGTTCACTTGGGAGAATTGAAACGTAAAAAAAATCTTCTGTGTACGTTATTTTTTTCGGCTGAAATTATAGATCAAGGTACGAATATCTCACATTCAGGAAGTGCTATCAAATCTAATTTGTTGCGATAAAGTGACCCTTGCCATATTCCTTTGACCATCCTTACGGAAGAAACTTTCCTGATAGTCTATTAAGTTAAGAAAATTAATTGGTCATAAAATGCCACGTGTAGGCACGGTTTTTAATTTTGTTTCTACTGTTTATCGCCCTCATGATCTATGGAAAGGAAACTGTTGTCGAAAGACTGATCTCAAAAGTTTCTTCAAGCGTTTACTGACGTCTGAAAAATAATTGCTTACTGTCTGAAGTTATGATACTTTTCAGCTTTGGTTCTGTCGTGAAAACTGACAGTGGACCAGATACAAATTGAAGATAATTGGGTACCAAGTTTCGATTCGTAGACCATATCGGAATTAGTTTTCCGGCATAGCTTTACAGAATGGGAATTTCCATGTTTTTTTCCAGTCTGTGAAGTTTAGTTATTAGGCATCTTACAGTTCTGTAATCATTACAGGAAGACATTAAGACTTGTATAATATTTATGCCATATACACACTAGGTATACTTAGATATATGTTGCTTACTCTATCTTAGCATTCAGATTTGATGCTTATGCGCCTTCGTAGCCAGGTAATCAATATGTTCTGTTAGTCAAACCACTAAGAAGGAGAAAAATAAATCCAAATGGACTTCATCTGCTAAAATAAGTGATTTACATTCACAAGAACATTGACTTAATGTAAGCAAATGTGTAGTATGATCAGCTGGTAATTTTGAGGTCAGTTATTAACTTCCCGTAAGGAGTAGCTTATTGGTCTCTACGTTTTATAAGGCATGATGATGTGGAGAACTAGTTTTAGTGTCGAATATTCTATAAAGTGGTTACAAATACCGCCACTTTGCCTTAAAAAAGAGAGCTCTGCAGTACCGGATTAACCACGTAGCAGGAGGTAGCAGATGCTACGGGCCTCGCGCCTTCTGGGGGCCCTCGCACCTCCTAAGGGAACCCGCGCCTAGGGTAGATGGGCGACGACCTTTTTTTTTTTAGATCTACAGTTTTCCCCCGGACGGTAAAAATCCAGGGCATCTTCACATTTGCTACGGGCCCCGCGCTGTCTTGATCCGGCCCTGGAGCTCTGTGCTTTCTCAGTTTTCATCTTTGAGACTTAGATGCTTTACAAGCGTCAATATCTTATCTTTGCATGTGTCTCATCTGAATTTTCAGATGAAAACTAAATAACCACGTTCATTTAAAGTATTTTTTAACATGTGGATAGAAAGGAGGTGAGAAAATAAGATTTATCTATTGTCTACACTTGCTGAAAGTCGTCAAGAGAGAACGGGGGGGTTCGTATCCAACGATAGAAATACCAGTCAAATTAGAGTGCTGCGGTTGTTTGCCATTGGTATCCCATTGCTGGACAATGGTATATTGTATTTACTTCCATCTCTCTGTAGCGTCATGACATCTTATTCTGTCTTAATTTTCGTGTATGTCCTTAAAGAGATGCCAATTCTGTGGTTAATGTGTTCGATCTGTCCTCTGTTCTTCTATTGGCACGTCCATCCCATTTCCGGAACTTACCTTGATGTAATCCATCTTTTACTCCTGTTTTGTTTATGATACGTATCGATAAAGAATATTTTTAATTAACTGTAGGTTGTAACTCTGCCCTTTGTCAACAACTCACCTAACCGTAAATAACTATTGTTTGTAGAAACCTAATTTGCTTCGGACTTTAAGCCTCGTTGACATAGTGATCTTCTTGTGGAGACAAGGAACGAGAAGTAATTTGACCATGGCCATTTCTTGGGACCACATGGCATTCGTCTGGATTTGGGATAGCCGTACTGGGATTCAAACCCACGTTACCGCTCGTTCACCAGACTCGATTTGTAGAAACTAAGGATTATATTCGCCTTGATTAATGAAGATACAGTAATCTGTACCTGTCTCTGCAAGTTCAACGACGATGGTCGAATACAGGTCCATAGCTTCGTCTATATCCACACTAGATGAACTTCGTCACGCGGGATGTTAGATTTCTGGTGTTAATTCAAGGATAAACTATCAAAGAAATATTGTCTGGAAAGGTAAAAGCAGAGAAGTAGTCCTGTTTTTCCCCCTTTTCGGACCATCTTCTCTCCTGAATTCTATCACGTTTGAGTGCATCCCTGAAACTACCTTTAATTGGGAAAGCTTATGTTTGTTGCTGACCCACGGACGCACTTACGTATTATTCACATGGCTTCTGTGCAAGCAGTATTTGAAGTAGTGCTGCCTGACGTGTTAATGAACAGATTGACACATTTTCATACACCACAGTTAATAAAGCTGAATACATCACTCGTGGTAGGCACGTCCACTGCGAGAAAGCTGCGCCATCTAGAATTCACTGTACCTCATCACTGACTAACCACTGGACCTATTGAGACCATATTCACACCACATGTTATTCAGGTGGCGAGTACGGAATTTAGTTGTTTGTTATGTTATAGGTGGCTTGGAGTCTAATATTATGGGTCCGATTTTGCTCATAGTTGCAGGAATCCATTTGATTCTGTCTGGCGGAGCTTTGTCATAAAATGCCAACCAGTCTCCAGCTTCACCTATCGGATTTAACCTTTCGTACCATTTCAACAACATTTCGTGTGAATACTGTCTGAATTTGTCCAATGGTTTATGAGGTTTACACACGTCTAGGTTTTTATATATAAAGACTTGGGAAATCCACGCTTTTCGAAATAACTCTAGGCTGAATGTTCCCAGGCGTTAGTTATGACAAGTTCTCTAGCTGTTACTGTGCTTCAAAAATGCAAAGTGCTGAAACGTGGTTGGTGAGTGTTTACTCTCGACTTGGCATTCTGGAGGAGGGGTGTTCAAACTCCATTCTGGTCATCCAGATTTTGGTTTTCCGTGGTTTCGTAGAATCATTCCAGGGTAGTTTCTTCCAGATCCTTGTTCCCAGTCCTTACTGCCTCCAATGACGTAGACATCGATGAGGTCTAAAGCCATAAAAAGAAAACGGACTCTAATCATCCCCGAAGAACCAAACGAAAAAGCGTTCCACGTGTGCACCGGGTACTGATGCAGCTTAATCGCGCGATTGTCATATGCCAGACGTAGGTTACCAGTAGCAGTCTGGAGTAACTCTTCTAATTGGACGTGCATGCAGTACGTTGTTTCCTCTTACTTAGCAAGCTGAGCTTACTAATTATAACATGCAGCCAAGCAGTCCGACAGTTGTGCCACACCTACTGATCATATGACCGGGTGGGTATGACCGAGCATGGTGGGTGAGCCTCGCATTCGAGAGGAGGCATATTCTAATCCCAAATCACTCCAGGTGAATACCGGGATGGTTCTTTCAAAAGGGCATGGCCAAATTCCTTCCAGTTCCTCGTCCCAAGTTTTTTCCTGCCTCTGGTGACTTTGATGCTCGTCCCGTTTGCCCAGTTGGTTGCGGCACGGTGAGATGCCAGGCGCAGACATGGAGTTATCTGGTTCGAATCCCGGTGATGGAAGGAATTTTCATCCTCGGGATACGGCTGACAGGAAGCAGAGGTAGAGGTTCACAGTTCCTAATCATCAGATAGTGCGCCTAAGTGCTTGGTTAAAGTCCAGACCTCTCATACAGCACTGTTGAAGGTGATTAGTCAGTCGGACGCGATGCATGTCTTTCGGAAGAGTAGGCCTGAATGGACCGGCACCGGGTTTCACCGTCTCCCTTCATCTCTCATTTGATACAACAGAAACAACAGTCTATATTGAAAACACTCTCACCTACAATAACACACACTAGGGAAGACACAAGACCACCCTAGTTCATCTTGTCAAAAGAGATCTCATAGAGGGATTCAAGCCAAGCAAATAAAAATCCATGTGAATTACATTAAGAGGTGTTATTTTTTAAATTGTTACTAGTTCTGTATATCTTTTAATAGCTAACGTTATTCAATTAAGATGAACAAATCAAAAGGAAATAATTGTGTGGTCTGTAATGGTATTTTCCATGTACTTTTTCTTGAATTGTAATTTTTTGTGTATTCAATGCGTACTTTTCACACGTTACACTAACATGTATCTCAAGATTTTTTAATTTACTTAGTTTTTATGGACGTTTGATTTATTAGCAACGTTCTTCATCAAATTAGTCATCAGTATACATCCAGAATTTGATTTTGGTGAGAGTAGGCCTTATAACTTCCTTCGATAATATGAGCTGAAATATGAGGGGAGATGGTGGGTGGGGGAGGGGTTGACGTCAGAAATCTCATGTCACATAAAAAAAATTCAGATTGCCGCGCTTAAAAGTATCCAAAAATTACGATTTCGGGGGTGGACCTAGATGATTTTTTTGGGGGGGGGGACTTGAGCTTCTTAGCTCCCCCCCCCCCCTGGACCTGCTACTGGTTGTCATGAAACATCGATCAAATTATATGCCGCTGAACTCGTATTTAGAAGTATTGGTATTCAAACCAACCATTTTTAATGGCTTCATGTAATATCTCGTATCTCATTTGCGAAGTTCCTTTGAATACATTCTGCTACAAATGAGTGGGTTCCGAATACCGAGACAGCTGGGAGAGCAGTAACAATCCAAATCTACAAGCTACTTAGCTCGGAATCCACTACAGTCTTTAATATGAAACAGGTGTCCAAGCAAATTAAATATTTATTCGACGGGTTATTCCTTGTCAGCCACCTAGTCGGTATTGCACTTAATGCAGTAACATTTAAATGAATCCTTGTTGAGACTACAGCTTAGTTGATGCAGCTTCAAAACAAGGCGCTCTTTGTAAGCGTTCGGCCTCCTATCTGCATATAGATGAGTAAAGTAGAGACCGTAAAGATGTGCTGGCAGAACACAGCTTGCACCAATGGAAAAATCCATCCTGTTGATTCTAACTGGAGGAAATAATACTCGAAAGCTTCCCATCTTCTTAAGTAGTTCTTAAAAGTCGTATTTCACAGCGATCCGAAATCGAGATAAATTCTTGTCTGCTAGTTAATAAATTTACTTTCTTTCAGTTGCTAGTCTTTTCCGTTTTTTTTTATCGTTGAAAATAACTAATTTCGCGATATAAAAAGCTGAAGTAAATACATGATTTAAGTCCAAGTCAATCCAAACACACGCACACTTCAACTCAATATTAAATCGTAGTAGATAGGTTTTTGACTCTCAACAGTTGGTACGTATTACGGACCTGTCTTGAATAGTTTTGTCGTTACTAAATGGAGCATCTTGTTAATATGCAATCGTAACTGCAGTTCTACTTTTCAAACGTACAAATTCTACAAACTTAATCTGATCCCCATAAGACTATAGTGATGTGTGGTGTTTTCTTCAGGCATATTATTTTATCAATTTATTACTATTTAAAGTTAATCATCCGATTAAAAGTTAAACACAAATCCAAATATATTTTGTTATGTTAGGAACTGAAACATGGCAATTCCAGCTACTACCGAAATATTTTTATTTTTGTTGAATCAAAGATGTCAAACCTCAGATTTTCAATGGATGAAATGATCAGTTATCGTGTTTTGAAATATTTAAAGCATTTGCAAAAGCGTGACATTATGTATTTTACCTGTATAAACATAATTCTTATTACTAAATATGGGATTTCTGTTTCCCCAAATTTGCTTAATTTTGGGATATGGTATTCCTAAGCGACTATCGGCAATTCGATTAATACTAAGTATTGGATACATTAATGTCGCTAGCTGTTTTGTTATTGGCTACCTCGGACACGTCTCCTGCGCTGGGCACCCTTGTCAGAATTAATGTACAATTTAAGACTACTGAATAATGCCTTTTTCCATCTTAGTTAAAAGTAATTTTAAGAACAATTAAAACCAGTTAGTTGAATTCCACACATCATAGCCTTGATACTATTTCTGCGGAGTCGGTGTCAATGCTACGGTCGAAAGAATCTGGGTGATTCTACCTCGGGGAGTGCCTAACACTAGTATGGTTGTAGTATTATTAAACTGTTCAATCAATCCTAATAACACTATGTAAAACCCTTATAGTTCAAGAAGCCATTAAAATAGCTCAATTTTACTCCATATTATTCTCGGATGAAGCACGAGCGTACAATTGGGGATTCCGCCAGACTCCGTTCATTTTAATTCAATTTAATTGCAATGGAGCACAGGCTCCGGTGGCAATTTCCCTACACCCCCATCTTCCCCCTATCCTGCACCCACCTACATTTGTCCTCTACAAATTTTATCTTTAAATTTTTTTCAACGTTTACGGTAAATTATTCATCATTTCTCTTGGTAACTCAATCCCTGACACCCTTACCTAAAAAAGATAATCTTCCCACACCCTTGTGCCTGAAATCGAGTGCCAGATTTTGGTAATGGTCATCTTTTCCCTTCCATGCATTACTTTCAATTCTTACACCAATATCTTTCCATGCCTCATCGCCAGTATACGCCCTGTACACTCCCATGACCCTCTCACCCTCCTTCTGTCTTTCAATGGGTCCCGTTCCACCTATTTTATCATATGTGTTACTGATTGCGCACTGCGATAATTTCCAGAAACAAATCTAGCAGCCCTTCTTTACACCCTCTCCAACTCTTGTATTTGATACGCAAAATGAGGGTCCCATACTACACTACCATATTCGAGCAATGGTCTGACTAAAGTTTTGTAACCCAATTTCTTTACTTCTCTCGTACATCCCCTCATCACTCTCTCCAACACCTGTCCAATGTGTCCTGCCCAGTTAAGCTTGTTATCAAATGTAATACCAAGATATTTATATTTCAAGTCTTCAGTAAGCAATTCTTTCCCCACCTTAATATTGATAATCAACCTTTTGTTTTTTATTTGTGTATCTAATAAGCTGACTCTTCTTTGCATTTATCTTCATCCCATGTTTTTCACGTTTAAACGTGAGATCGAGACGATTTCAAATTGCGTCTCGCTGTCAGATCGAGATCTTTGGTGTAGGATAATAGAAGTTTCAGGGCATTTTCTTTATGTAAGTTTTGAATAGGGTTTTGTGCTTTGTTTGTGTCGCGGTCGTTAGATGAATGGGGGCAAGGAACGGGAAGGAAATCCGACATGGCGTTTTGACGGAAACATGGCGGTTATTGAAAATGGAAATGTGTTGATTGTCGTAGCTGCTGAGGAATTACTGCTGGCTAGGAAGTGGGTCGGTGCCCCAGGGTCACCCTGTTCACTGATAACAGCGTCGGTTACTCACACACGGATATAAACTGACTCGTAGGTGGACAGTCGACACTAGACTTCAGTTATAGCTGAACCTACTTCACATTGCACTAGTTTTAACGTGAACTTGGTAGGAAAAGCAAAGAACGGTATTTCGTGGCAAAAACCACTGCCAAATGAATTGTTTCACTTCACATTTCATCAACATGAATAAGTGTCCAGTTTCATACAAATATGTTTAAACAAAATTGATTTCACTGCTTTTTTGGTATCATATTCGCAATTCAGACTTGGGCTCTTCATTTCACGTTAGTCAGATGTTAGTGAACTTTTACAGCAGTATATTCATGATTCATGCAAGTGACGTAAAAGCAAATAGTTCAGCGATTAGGTTTTTCAGATTGTGACCTATTATATTTACATTTATCGTTTTTTATTTGTCGTTTGTAATTCGTCGGAATGCGAAAATAAGCTACAATTACGGAAATAAGCATGCATAAAGTTATGTTAAGTCACATTCACGATATACTAAAAACATATTGTTAATACATTATTTTTTAATTTAATCGTTCGTCAGTAATAACTATGATGTAACTGGTGGTGTTCGGTATTTTTAACGGAAAATAAGTAAAATTTAAAACCGACTTTACCTGCTCTAAGGTATTTGAATACAACTCAAAAAACAAAATTTGTTCCTTTAAGCAAATACATGCAATAGTTTTTCAGTTGTTTCACCTGCATTTATTGGATCGAGTAGTTACAGCTGGAAAAAAGAAGAAAAAAATCTCAATTTTTCTGTGCTTGGTTATCGCCTCATAGCTTCTGTGATGTTGGATCAATATGTCTCACAACTAGCATAAAAACTCATATATGATTGTGTTGGAGTTTAATTACTCGATTTCATCCGTCTTCCAGTCTTGCGCGAAATGTTTTGCGGAGAACAGCGGACAACGTTTCCAGAAACTAAAGAACCAGAATGCAATGAGTGAATGAACAAATCGATAGTTAACTGTCGAAAATCGTGGTTAGGCGAAACGTACTTCCAGACAAGTATAAATTTATTGTTGGAATGGTCTACTCAACGATTTCGTGAAGCATAACTTAACATTAATTTTTGTATTGAATATTTTAGAACTCTGGTGCGATCTATATTCAGTAAATTAAATCACGAACTTTGACGAGCTCAAATGACTGCCAAAAATTAATGACACATAATTGGCTTGCTAATTATTGGTTAGTTGCTAATATTTGTGGTACATAATTAAGGACGGTACTTAACTGTCAAATGGGTAACTAAATGATTTGAAGCACAATTTATTGGAATGTTAAAAAATGTATAATGAAATGAATAAAAACAAAAAACTGGGCAGTGTGCTCGAAAACGCTTTTAATCTCGTTTCGTTTATGGGCGAAACAAAACAAGAACTGCTTAATTCAGCAGTGTTGTTGAAGACGGTGTGCTGCAATGCTCATCATTGCACGAATGCCTCTCTGGTTCGTGAAGTGACGCCGATCGGCTTGAGCATAGATACGAAAGCAGATACGAAACCACTAGCTCCGGAGAAGGCGTTATCACTTGTGGCATCTCAGCTATGCTATCTCCAGCCAGGAACAGTGGACCGCCTTCAATCTTCTCTCTTTCTCGATGTTTCTTTAAAGCAAGTTTAATTCTGCAGCCCTCTACAACTAGAAGACGCTCCTACAACAAACGTGCAAACACGTGAGCTTCTTGCAATGCAAAACATGATTGGCGTGCTAGAAGATGGAACTCGGGTCATGTTACTAAAAGTCCATCACCGCAATTTATGTTCAAAATGAACCCAGGAGGGTAGTCCTCTTCTAAAGAAACTTGTTTATAGCACAGACTTGAGGTTTGTAGCGCCACTTTTACCTACGCCTGGATACGGTAAATAGCTTTTTGTATTCAAGTAAGTGCAAGACCCTGAAATCGTTGTAAATATAGAGCCTTCAATATGACCGAGCGTGGCGGGTGAACGGTAGCGCTCTGGCGTCGCATTTGGAAGGTAGCAGCTTCGAATCCCCGTCCGTCCATCCAAATTTGGCTTTTCCACGTTTTCCCCAAATCACTCCAGGCGAATGCCGGGATGGTTCCTTCAAAACTCCATGGCCGAATTGCTTCTTGTTTCTAGCCGCCAGTCCTTTCCCGCCTCGAGTTACCTCGACGTCGACGAGGTGTAAAGCCACAAGTAAAAAAAAAACCTTTAGCATGACGTGGGTGGTGCCTTTAACTGCGAAGAAGGACGTCAATGATAATACACAGAATCAGATGTCGCTTTTCCGTAAATTATTAAAATCTGACTACAGTTTTATTGATCTCGCTCTTCGATGCTTTTACGTAAGGAAGTTTTGTTTTCCATGAGACCCTCCTGACAGCATATTTTTTTTTTTAGTATCATCCTGACCTCGCGTGCTATCGGAAGCTGGGGGAGTTGCGGGTTAAAAATGTGTTTAATTGAAGAGTTCTTCCCTAGCGTCTGCCTCGTATGTTGTTTTATGTGCTCATTCCACGCATTGATGTAAGTTTAGCTGTAACGGACAATTGAATTGTGGATCTCAGTGACAATCGCAACATAATGCAAGAGTTTCATAGATAAATTGTGTGTGTGTGTTAATAAATAAACTTATACTTCGCTAATAGTTTTCTGAAATTATTTTTGACAAGTGCTTCATCTTTCACCAACATTAAGTATAGCAGATTATTTCTTCTCAATCTTTGATTCGGTTTTTATAGTCTTCTATCTTCCCATTTGAGGACCTTGTTTCCATACTTCCGTAGAAGGTAGAGAAGCCCATAATCAAGGGAGCTTCCATGTTGAGGCGGGAAGTTCGTTCGTTCGTTCTTTAGAACATTGTGTGAAGATAATTTTACATGAATAGTTTTCAAGCAATTACGCCTCGCATCTGTATGCTGAACATAGTTTGTTGTATTGTCTTTGGTGGCCACCCGCTTTTTCGTTGATTTTCTGTTCCTGACGGAGCCGACTTGGCAAGTTTTTCAGCATGGATAAAAGAAAAGCATTTAAGTCAACGGAATTTTTTCCTGACAAAATTGTATGTGCATTTGCGTGTTACAGTCTGGCTCCGTATTGATAAGCCCCAAAGATAATATCTTCTGGCAATACCCACCGGCCATTTCCGGCGGAAACGACTTGAGATACTACTAAAGTCAATTACGCTGAGCTTCCAAAACCACGCCCACACTATTAATGATAGCAAAGTTAGCATTTAGCTCGTCGCTCTCCAACTCTTCCAAAATAGCAATCATCGCTTTCGAAAAATTCCGATTTTGTAGTTCTGAGTTGTGGGTTGTTTGGTTTATCTGCCCGCTGTGAGCAAGCAGTGCAGCAGTGATGTTCGCGTGACTACAACCCGTGACAGGCCGCGGCACGCATCCTTCCGGTTGCTGTTCCAGGGCGATGTTATGAGTTTTACCAATTTTTAGGAATGTCGATCTTCACCTCTATCAATCGCACCCTATGGACCGTATCGGCATATACGGGGAAAACCGTTTAGGCCCTCCCCCCCACCCCTTCCCCGTTTCTTATTCTACAATGATATAGGGAAAGTATAGCATCGTGCATACTTTAGGCTCTGGGATTGCAATGGAGTTTGATTTGGTTATGTTGAACGCTAGCGTTTGATTCTTGTGGCGATCCTTCCAACAGTAATATCCAGTTCTACACGAAATCATAGTTGCTCTCTTAAAAAAATCTGTCATTACTAGAATTTTATAGTTTTATCGCGGCGTACTTAGCTTTGTTACAACTTATGTTTTCCAACACTCGTGTGCTTGCTGATGCTGGAGAATTTGAGGTGTTAATTGTTATCTAGCACCCTGTTGCTAATATTTTAAGTCTAACACTTCGTCCAGTTGTAATGACATTTACCATTTCTGAACTATACTAATTGAAAATCTGATCACACGCTGTGATTTAACAATTTGAAATCAGTTGTGGAAAACCATTTTGGTTGGTAAAGATAGCATTGCCAGATGGTGGGTGTAAACTGCTCACCCTTTTTTGCTCTTTTTTTTACATACTGAAATGGGTAAATGCGCCTATTCAGATTCAGTGGCGTAGCTAGGTCAACAAGGGCCCCGGTGCAAAAATTTATTTTGGGCCCTCAGGCCAGACGGGCGACCTTTTTTTGCTTTGTGTGCTGGTAGGGGCCCCCTGAACTGAGGATGGGGGCCCTTGAGTTGTTCTTTAGGGGCCCCTGAGGAGTGGTTGGGGCCCCCCCTGAGCAGCGGGCTCCTGTGTTCTCAGGGGCCCCTTAGACGACGGTAGAGCTAAAAAAAAAAAAGGTCGCCAGTTTGCCGTGAAGGCTCGTGGGCCCTCTATACTGTGCTTAAGGGCCCCTAGAGGTGCGCTTAGGGGCCCCTTGAGGTATGCTTGGGGGCCTCATGAGCGTGAGGGCCCCGGTGCACTGCACCGCCTAGCCCCATAGCAGCTACGCCCTTGTTCAGATTGCTTAATTTTTTATCTGCCTTCTAAAAATATAAAGTAAGAAATGTTCAGAAGACTACAAAGATGGGGTGAAACAGATTCTCAGTGTTAAATGTTCTGACCTTCGCTGTTTCTGTTACTACTTTGTTTCAAAGCAATTCTCACTGTATTCATTCTTACTTCTAAATCCACTCATTGTGACGAATTGTAGAAAAACAAGAGGACAATCCATTCCGAAAAACCAAAATCCACAGCTGGTTTAATTCGTGCTCAGAAATTTTTGTAACTGCCTTTCCACTGCCTTATCACTTTAAAACAGAGAATCCACAATGTGTAAACCAGTTCTCAAACATAGAGATGACGTGAACCACATCCAAATAAAGACTTGCGAGAAAAGCTTCGTCAAATAACAGTGAGGCTAAAAAATCTCATCGCAACAGGTTTTGAAAACATGAATGGAAATAAAATTAAAAACTTGCATTTGGGAAGTCAGTTTTCCCTTAAAACTATATTGCCGAAAATATCAAATTTATAGGTGGAAAAATTTAGATTGTGATGCAGATATTTCACCCAATCTGTTGAGAGCAAATGTTGAGAGGCAGTAAAGAGTTTCTGGCAGCATCCCTTAGACCGCATATGAAGCAGTTACTATAGGGAAACACAACTGTAATAAATATCTTAAAACAGTATCCTCTGTAATTGAGAAAATTAGGTAACGAGAGAAAGCTGTAAATAAGTGTGGGCTAATCTGAGATTGTAACAATTTGAGGGTGGGATAGTAATTAACAAGCGACACCTTTCTTTCGCTAGTCTTGGTTTTCGGCTTTATGTATGTAGGATGGGAAAGTTAAGCAAGAGTCTGAGAAACCTCCTCAGGCTTAGACTTAGCAATCAAGATGAAATCTGAGTAGGCCCTGCCCAAGCCAAAGTATTGTCCTCTTAATTTCAACCCGCGATAGCAGTGCGTGTCTTAACTTTACCAGTCTAAAATATAATTTTTACAAAAAAAAAAAAAATATCATATTACTTCCGATAGCTGTGCAACAATTCTAGGTTCTTCATTGTTTGTAAATGACACCATCCTTTTATGAATATTAATTTTAAATTCTATTTGGGGTTTCTGGTAAATTGCCCATCATTTCCATTGGTAACCTGGTCAAATCACTGACTCCCTCACTTACAATACAATAGAATATTTTCCCACTTGCTTATGCCTGAAAGGGTCATGGTCATCTCTTCCTTTAATATTTCTAATTCTTCTACCAATATCCATCCTGACCTCTTCACAATATATGACTTATTCGTTACCAGCATTCTCTTCGCCGATCTGTCTTCCAATGAATCCCATCCAAACTCTTGTATCATATCAGTTACCGATAATGTTTTCTGAACCCCATGCAGCTCCTCTATTTGATACCCGAAATATAAGTCTCATACACCTTATTGAAGCACTGGTGTGGCCTAGTTTTTGTATCCCAATTCCCTCACTTTTCTGGTACGTTCTCTCATCATCCTCTCCAATAAGTGCATGATTTGTAAATGGCTTCCTACCACCTGGTCAAGTTGCTTTGCCCAATTGATTTTACTGTAATCTGTTATGCCAAGATGTTTACAACAAATGTCTTCAGAAAAGCGTGCGTGGTCAGAGCGATAACGCTCTGGCCTGGCATTCAGGAGGATGTGGGTTCGAATCCCCGTTCGGCCATCCAGATTTCTGTTTTACATGATTTTCCTAAATCAGCGGAGGCGAAAGCCAGGATGGTTCCTTCAAAAGGGCACGGCCGCATTCCTTCCCTTTCCTTGCCCTTACTCCTTTCCTGCTTGATCTTGACGTTGACGGGACACAGTCATAAGAAAAAAATTCAGCAAGCAAGTCTTCCCCAACCATATATTCATAAATAATTTTCTGTGATCTTGAAACCTCCTTTGTGGTATACCGTATAACTCAGTAGCAGGAGGCCTATTACACTGACGCACTCAAAACCGAAAAGACTGTAATTTGAAAGTGCCATGTCGGGGCTAGAGGAAGGTTGCGGAACAAGTTTCCACCAAATTTTCTCAATGTTCTCCTCGTGGAAAGTAGCTGTGAGGCCGCGCTTTATCATATGTCAAGATCTTTGCAGGTCGACCATCGTGTAATGCACGATAGGGCTTGAAGGATTTCAAATTTTTTGCAGTTTTCTTTTTAGTTTGACATACGTTGTCCGAGTTTAGCTAGTAGCTGGAGTTCTGTGAGCGGGGGAGGGGAGAAGTGGCGGAAACGCCAGGGGAGGTATTGGAACTAAACTTCACGTAGAAAGATAGGTAGAGGACATGTGTCCGATATTTCAAGCGAGTATTTTGTGCTCGGTTTTATTTAGGGAGCGGCTTCTAATGAGTGAACGGATTGTTTGCTAGCTATGATGAACGCGGTATCTTTATCCACAATCAGGTGTTAACCACAAGTTGACAATTTGTCAGCAATTAACAACGCTCTGACATGCATGCTGCTAAGTGGAAAATGTCATAGGTGAAAAGTAAGGAAGTGTGATACCTGAATCACGAAGCCCGTTGCGATACCTTAGTACAAAATGGACGTATTAACCATGAGGTGAAGTCTAAAATATAATTTTTCATTTATTTGTTTGAAGTGATTTCTATTTTTTGTTGGTTATCTCTGTAAATCTATTTCTCTTGATCGCTGTACATCTCTGACAACAACCGTATCCATAGATGTGAAGATGGTATCTGCATGTCAAAAATTCACATTGTAAACCATCAAAACATGTTAAACTTCGCGAAACCCATAAGCCACTGACAGTAAATGTCAACATACTGAACCTGACAGCTAAGTGTTAAAGTTCGGGAGAGACTTTACAAAAACGCCATCTAGATTGCTGTTTCCGATGGTTTTCCAAAATCACTCCAGGCGATTGTCGGAATGGCTCCTTTAAAAACCGTGGCTGTTGTCCGATCTATTACAAGTCTTCAGACATCTCCCAGGTCTATTGACATTCAAAAAAACGTAGTCACCTTGAGGAGAGTTAGTTTATAAACAGGAGATAGTAAAACTTTTGGACAGCTGCTAGGTTATTTTTCAATGATTAACGATGCTGGTCCTACCCAGTGAACCGTGGACTGTTACTGCTCCAAGGCAGTGTTTTGTGAGGGTGACTGGTTTAAATGTTCAGTGCTGTATGTTGCGAATGAATCAAATATGGGCGATGGCGAAACTCTGTGCCGGATCATTAAGGCCCACTTTTCTGAAAGACACCCAGGGGCCTTCAAGATCAACGTCTCACTCAACATCGCACTGTGGAGAGGTTTCGGATTTAAGTTAGGATATTTTCTATACAATCTGGCAATAAGGAAGTTTTGTTGTTTTCTCTTTACACGAGATTCTGCGCATCGTCGATTAGCTAGCAACAACCTGTTTGGTTTTTTCTTACGATCTTACAATAAAACTAACAATGAACTGAACGATGTTATTACCTAAGCGAAGAATTTACAAGTATGAACTTGCATGTAAAGCTGCCTATTCACGATCCAACTTATAGTACATCCGCGTAGAACTACTGTAGGATGCGCTTAGCTATTCGCGCTACTAGATGGGGTCCGACAAGATGTTCCAAGCAGTGCTCTCCACTCGTACTTTCTCGCGGCACACCAGTGTTCTTATAAACACTCGTAGGATGTTTCCTCCAATCATCATCCAACGCTATAGTTTGTTGGACGGCAAGGACTCGTGTCGGCTGTCTGGGAGTCCAACACGTCCTACTTGTAGTCCTTTCACGGCCCATCAGGAGTCCTTTATCGGAAGATCGGATCATCGTAGGCCCTACAAGTTGGACTGTGAATGGGCCACTATAGCGGTGGATAGGTGGCATGGCCTTGTGCTTGACGTTTGAACTGGCTGAGATGCAAACTCCGCAAAGTTCATTTGACAAAGACTGTTTTTTAGACGCGTCTGTAGTTATGTAAATAATTTAATTCACTTGTGAAATAATCCCACGTTTTTTGTTTAAAGATGAGGCAAAAAAAATAAATCAATGAGGCAGTATTATATGGAAATAGACTTAACTTATGAAAAAATGTAGAATTTGGCATAAAAAATATGCTTTTTTGATTTTAAATTTGTTTGTGACAAAATTTTAAAATCTAAATAATTATAATTTAATTTTACCACCTCCGCATCCGCTTCCGCAAAAAACCGCATCTGCGGACGTCAGGCACTGAACTTCCGCATCTGCAAAGATGACTTCCGTTACAACCCTAGAGCATAACAGTGCCGCAACCATCGAAACCAACCCAGCGGGCTTTTTAATGAATATTTCTTAATTATGTTAACTACAGATAAGTGGTTTTAGTAAAATTCCAGTTCATAAGGTTCTTTTTACTGTAATATTGGTGTTATATCAGTCTATTTGACTGTAAAGTTGGCGGATCTTTCCCTCTAACAGTGTTATTGGGAAACGAAATATCAATGCAAGAGAAACAAGGGCGTAGTAGGTTTTATGATAGCCTGTTATTATTATTTCCGTGTGGAAATTTCTATATAAACAACATTATTATATTAACATTCAGAGCAAATACAGTCATAACTACAGCGTGACGTGGAGGGAGTTTATCCATTCGTTTATGCCTGTATTAGCAGCGTGGAGAGCAGGTAGACCACACAGTCAAGTGTTCCACGATGTCTCCACACCGCAGTCACAATAAGGGTCGTCCTTTAAGCCCTAGCGGTTTAACGTTGCACAGCACCACAGTGCTTCCCTGGTAGGATAATAGCCGATAGCATCAGTCACCAGGCGTCTGTTCCGTGGCTAATTTGGTGCCACTGTCGCCTCCATACCATAGCAGGGGTAAAGTGGAGGGTGGTGGGGGAGGAGGAGCAGATGGGCGAGTAGAAAAGCGGGTGATAAACTATTGAACTGTGTCCTGGTTTAACAGGATAACTTCGTTTTTCTTAGCATTGATTTACGCAAATATGCGAAAACATTTTGTGAATGTGAAAAACTATAAGGACACCTGGACACCGCTACGGTTTAATAAATGGGTTGGAGACCAGGGTATTTGTCTCCGGTGCGAGGCTTAGTGTAGGTAAAAGTGCTGCTCTGCTCTGTTGCGCGTGTTGAGCTATGGTTTTGTTTTGGCTCCAGTCAGAGCTCAGAATAGTCCTGCTAGCTGCGTCTCTGTCGCCTGAGGGAACCAACACTGTACTGATTTATCTTCATAAAGTCCATCAAAACTCTTCTGCGATGGGGTTTTTCTATCACTATATCATAGCTTTTATCATTTTAAGCAACGGACTCTGGAAAACTGCCAGTACCAATACCTGCATTCAATTGGGCAACAAGGATAAAGTGAAGGAAGCAATACTATTAACATTCTGGAGTCAAAATCCTGAGTGTTAATACGTTATTACCATGAGAGCTGAATCCTGCAACATGAGAGTCCGTAGGCGATACAAACTTCAGTTTTCTTCCTCACGATGTACGCTTATTTTCTTCCAACTTTTTAGATACAGAGCGAACGCCAAAAAAATGTTTATGAAGAATTTCCTCCAAACGAATCTCTTATTTCCCGTATTCTTGTGTTATACACACACACACACACACACACACACACACACATTAGGGACCGTGCACAAACTACGTGGCACGGTCCTGGGGGGGGGGGGGGAGTTGCTGAAAGGCTTCGCTGGGCTACGTGGGGGGAGTGGGGGTTCCGAGCCAGGCCACGTAGCTTTCCTTTCATAACATTTTTCACAGTTAAAATGAGGAACAGAACTCGCAACAGCATGTGAATATTTATTTCCCTCAGTTCATTATTTCCGTATGTAATTTACAATAATCTGACAAGAGAAAACAGTACAAAATATCTTCTGGAATCAAAAAGGAAAAAAGCTACGTACTACATTGGGGGAGGGGGGGGGGTAGAGGCAAAAGTCACGTGGGGCTACGTGGGGGGAATGGAGCTACCTGGTTTATGCACGCTCTCTCAGTCGTGAAAGTTGTTACTGTTAACACATTTTTCTCATTGAAGTGAACATATCATGGAAGAAGTAGTAGTTAGATGTTCAACTTAAAATCAGCAAAATTGAAGAATCTGGTATCTGCGTCATATGTAGTAAGCTTTTAACATCAAATTTTGGAGGAAAGATAGATTTTACGAATCATGTCAATACAGATATTACAATGAATGACTAAAATAAGCGTAGTTTCATCTTACCAATATTGGCGTCATTAAATATTATAGTGGTTTTATTACTAACTAGCTGGTACCCACGACTTCGTTCGTGATTGTAAAGAATTCGTATTGACAGCTATAGACATCTAACCACCCTAGTGCACGATGGGAGACTCGATACTATTACCACACACAAGTACCAGTCTTCTGCGCTATGTAGTTCCGGCAGCAAGGTAAAATTTACGGATACACACAAGTCTTTGGATGAAACACGAAAATATTCATGATCGACCAATTTCAAACACCATATCTCACACACTCCCGCAGTTACCGAATTTCGGCCAACGTTGTGATCGATGGGAGACTCTGTGTTACTACCACACAAAAACGCCAGTGATCTGCGATTGATAGTTTTCACTTAAAAGTGATACACCGTGACACATGCGTCTTTGGCAGAAATATGAAGTGGCCGCAGGTCGACCATTTTCATCCCCCATATCTTCCACACCCCCATAGCTACAGACATCTAACAACCATAGTGCACGACAACAGACACGATTCTACTACCAAACATAAACACCAATGCTCTATGCTATGTAGTCATGGTAGAAAAGTGAAATCTGCGGAGACACATGCCTTTCGTCGAAATACGAAAATATCCTTAGTCGGCCACTTACAACCACCATATCTACCACAGTACCACAGTATCTCAAATTCGGCCGCTGTTGTGATCGAAAGGTGACTCTGTGCTACTACTACACACAAACGCCAGTTATCTGTGATCTATAGTTTTCGCTGAAAAGTGATACACCATGACACTTTTGTCTTTGGCAGAAGTATGAAACTGCCACAGGTAGACCACTTTCAACCCCCATTTCTCCCACACCCCCATAGTTACCGACATCTAACAACCATAGTGCACTACATGAGATACGATTCTACTACCAAACACAAACACCAATGCTCTATGCTATGTATTTGTGGCAAAAAAGTGACATATGCGGAGACAGTCGAAATACGAAAATATCCTTGGTCGGCCACTTACAACCACCATATCTACCACAGTACCACAGTTTCTGAAATTCGGCCGCTGTTGTGATCGAAAGGTGACTCTGTACTACTCCTACACACAAACGCCAGTTATCTGTGATCTATAGTTTTCGCTGAAAAGTGATACACCATGACACTTTTGTCTTTGGCATAAGTATGAAACTGCCACAGGTCGACCACTTTCAACCCCCATTTCTCCCACACCTCCATAGCTACCGACATCTAACAACCATAGTGCACTACATGAAACACGATTCTACTACCAAACACAAACACCAATGCTCTATGCTATGTAGTTGCGGCAGAAAAGTGACAAATCCGGAGACAGTCGAAATACGAAAATATCCTTGGTCGGCCAATTACAACCACAATATATACCACAGTACCACAGTTTCTGAAATTCGGCCGCTGTTGTGATTGAAAGGTGACTCTGTGCTACTACTACACACTAACGCCAGTTATCTGTGATCTGTAGTTTTCGCTGAAAAGTGATACACCATGACACTTTTGTCTTTGGCAGAAGTATGAAACTGCCACAGGTCGACCACTTTCAACCCCCCTTTCTCCCACACCCTCATAGCTACCGACATCAAACAACCATAGTGCACTACATGAGATACGATTCTACTACCAAACACCAACACCAATGCTCTATGCTATGTAGTTGTGGCAGAAAAGTGACATATGCGGAGACATTCGAAATACGAAAATATCCTTGGTCGGCCACTTACAACCACCAAATCTACCACAGTACCACAGTTTCTGAAATTCGGCCGCTGTAGTGATCGAAAGGTGACTCTGCACTACTCCTACACACAAACGCCAGTTATCTGTGATCTATAGTTTTCGCTGAAAAGTGATACACCATGACACTTTTGTCTTTGGCAGAAGTATGAAACTGCCACAGGTAGACCACTTTCAACCCCCATTTCTCCCACACCCCCATAGTTACCGACATCTAACGACCATAGTGCACTACATGAGATACGATTCTACTACCAAACACAAACACCAATGCTCTATGCTATGTAGTTGTGGCAGAAAAGTGACATAAACGGAGACAGTCGAAATACGAAAATATCCTTGGTCGGCCACTTATAACCACCATATCTACCACAGTACCACAGTTTCTGAAATTCGGCCGCTGTTGTGATCGAAAGGTGACTCTGTGCTACTACTACACACAAACGCCAGTTATCTGTGATCTATAGTTTTCGCTGAAAAGTGATACACCATGACACTTTTGTCTTTGGCAGAAGTATGAAACTGCCACAGGTAGACCACTTTCAACCCCCATTTCTCCCAGACCCCCATAGTTACCGACATCTAACGACCATAGTGCACTACATGAGATACGATTCTACTACCAAACACAAACACCAATGCTCTATGCTATGTAGTTGTGGCAGAAAAGTGACATATGCGGAGACAGTCGAAATACGAAAATATCCTTGGTCGGCCACTTACAACCACCATATCTACCACAGTACCACAGTTTCTGAAATTCGGCCGCTGTTGTGATCGAAAGGTGACTCTGTGCTACTACTACACACAAACGCCAGTTATCTGTGATCTATAGTTTTCGCTGAAAAGTGATACACCATGACACTTTTGTCTTTGGCAGAAGTATGAAACTGCCACAGGTCGACCACTTTCAACCCCCATATCTCCCACATCCCCATAGCTACCGACATCTAACAACGATAGTGCACGACAGGAAAGACGATTCTACTACCACACACAAACACCAAAAGTCTATGTTATGTAGTTGTGGCAGGAAAGAGAAGTATACGGAGATACGAATTTTTGTTCGAAATATGAAAACGCCCTGCACTGACCAACTTTAATCATTATATCTCCCACATCCCCACAGCTATCGGCATTCGGCCAACGTTGTGCACTACAGGAAACTCCATGCTACTTCCACCCACAATCATCAGTGATCTGTGCTAGGTAGTGGTGGCTGAAAAGTGAAATATAGGAAAAAACACGTCTATTTTTATATATATATAAGATTAATCTAAGTTTTCAACGGAGAGGAACATTTTTCTTGGAGCCTATAAATCCGCTTCTGGCTGAAGGCTAAATCACATGTTTTCTTAAATAACAGTGTGAAAATTAAGAAGGTTCCAGGTGATAGATTGTTTTATTATATCCATGTGTTTCTACTATCTATTTAATTCGGCCAGGTCAATTTGGAAACTACATGCAGCTGATTTTGAAGCTTTCTACTAGTATTTATGCCTGAGAACCATGTTGAGAAAATGGTTTCGGAACAGAGCCGTTCCTCAATTACTTTTTTGCTATACATGTTTTCTATGCATAATCGAGTTTTCATGAAATTTTAGAAGTGACAAATGGTGTAGGCCTACATAAATATCTGACCGCCGTCACCCCTCCCCTTGTTACCCCAAATTCCTACACCAAATAAGTTCCGAAGTCTCTAGAACTCGTTTCTATAAATGGTCTTGTGAGAAAAGCACGGTTTCTCTCCATTTCTGGCGGCTACACTAGTGTGTTAGGGAACAAGCGATTAATCGAGCTGCATCGATGTTTGTTCTTGAGTAATGGCACACCTGCGACCTCGACGCGTGCAGTGTTTGGGACGTGAGTCGTACCAACTGCAGGTGTCCGCCTGTTACCAATTAGCTTTACTGTGTCCTGGGCGGTCGACATATCGTGACAGCATGTCTTCTCATCAAATGCATTTTAAAGGTTTCCTCACATCAACGGACACTGTCCCAACAGACGAATCAAAGGAATGTTCTCTAATCTCGTGATCAGAAGCCGTAAGTTATGTTTATCAAGTGATGTTTTATTCGGCGAGTTCTGAGTGTCAGCTACCGGCATCTTAATTAAACTGCTAAATGCAATTATAAGTTAATTCTATAAATGAAATGAGGATAAATTGAGTTTCATTAAGACTAAATTCTCACCGAGCGTGGTGGGTGAGCAGTAAGCGTTCTGGCGTCGCATTCGGGAGGACACCGGTTCGAATCCGCGTCCGGGCATCCAGATTTGGGTTTTCCATAGTTTCCCCAAATCACTACAGGCAAACGCTGGGATTCTTGCTTCAAAATGCCATGGCCGACTTCCTTCCCGTTCCTTGTCCCCAGTCCCATCCCGCCTCTAATGACCTCAACGTCGACGTCGACGAGGCGTAAAGCTAAAAGTTAAAAAAAAATCCTAGAAAAAAATGTAAATTAGCTGCTTTTCCACTCCTTTTCTTTGTCAATCACATCGTTTAAATATACATTTACTTCGCCGTACTTTTTTGTCTAGCAGTAATTAAACAGCTTTTCCTTGGATCCTAGCCTGGTGGATGAGCAGAAAGGCTTGGGCCAGGAATCGGGGGAGAGGGTACAGGGTTCAAACCCCCGTCTGACCAACCAAACTTCAGTTTTCCATTGTTTCCCGACCAGAGGCGGCCCTAGCAATTTTTTCAGGTGGTGCGAGATCTCATCGTGGCGCCCCAAATGAGCAATCGCTTATTTGGTATTAAGGTGTCCATATAGATATACTGAAGATAACACAGTTTTTACATCCTGCTTATATTATAGAAGTAATCATCGCGGATCTAATATGGTAGAATTAGATAAATAGATTGAATCTCGCATGCATAAATTTCGAAACTACAGTCAAAAATGCAGGAAACAGGTGCGGGAGGCGCTACGCGGCACGGGAGGGTGCTAACTTTGGAACGAGTTGTGATTTCCATGATTCGAATAACTCGAACTGACTCGAGTAGCAACTCGAATTGACTCTATTCTATGATAATATACGACTATGCATTAAGCTGAGACTCTTATTCTTATAAACTCTTCTGGGTGATGTGTGTTAAAAGCTGGGTTACAATAGAATTTATTTTTCATTTTCGGCGCCCCCCATATGACGGCGCCCGGTGCGGTCGCACCGCTCGCACCGCCCTAGAGCCGCCCCTGTTCCCGACTTACTCCAGGCGACTGCCGAGGTGGTTTCTAGGCGAAATCTTTCCCGTTCCTTGCCCACAGTTATTCACTTACTCTAATGGCCTCGATGTCAACGAATGTGGACGTAATAAAATTGCGATCAAAACGTTATTAGAGTCTTGTATAACTGTTGAATCGTTAATTCTTTTTCCCACTTTCTATATTCATAAATAAGAGTGCGTATTATGAGAATAAAACGGAGGAGAAAATATATTATCTAGGAATAAATAAACATAATGTTGATGCTCTAGCGAGATATAACGAATTGCTGGATGAAAAGGCGAAAGAAATTATGGTTAGTAAATATAAAGTTGTAGGAATTTTATAAATTTTCCTGGCAAGAAAATTTAAGAATCGTCGAAAAGTAACTGCATCCATCTCCACGAATTCTTGCCATTAGTGTGAGAAAGCCGCTGTGCGCGAAGTCTCCTTTTGAAACTTCCCATTTAACCACCAGTGTCCATACAAGACAGGTACGTCCAATTTCAATTCGTATCACTAAGATTTATCAGCTCAGGGTCCTTGAATTTTGTCACAAGCTGTATCTTTACCAATTAAAGAGATTCAGTGTTGAAAATGACAGAGTACTCTTAAACCATGGGTGAAAATAAGGACGTTTTAATAGTTTTGAGAAAAAAGGAAATGCCTCATCAAGTTGCTCAGAAGACAGGATTATCATCACGAACCTGCTTTGTTCCATAAAACAGTTTAGAATTGTTTGTGCTACAGGAATGCGTTTGCTCCACTGCAATCCTCATGCTTTTTTTTTAAACCTAGCAAATTGTAGGCTGGTTGGCAACAGCTCTCAGCTTTCCTCTTCATTTTATGGTAGGAATCGCAGAGATCATGTCTCTTTTATTTGATTCAAATGCTCCAGTCGTTGCCTTCCTTGCAAATTTAAGTTACTCTCTTCGTTAATCCTTAAAACCAAGGTACGTGCGCGGTTATTTTGACTTTCTCTTTAACAACTTCAAAAAAACTTTTTAATTATTTCTTAATAAAAATCAAACCTGTTGTTACTTTTGCCTTTATGTATTAGTTTGTAAAAGCAGTCCTGAAAAACTTTTTTTTTATTCTCCTGATCAAGGATGCCCTTTCATATAATGCATAAATTTCTCTTCTAAAAGTTCATACTAACCTTCAAGCAAATATTGTTCGATGGAAGCGTAATTATACACATAGTGAAATAGACACAACAAACCGATCGCATACCGGTACTTATGTTGTTCTCTAGGTTTCCAAATATTAGTACAGATAGTTTTTTATTCGTTAAACTAAAACGTTAAGACAAAGTACAAAATCTTGACATTTATAATCTGTTTGTAATTTGCAGCACCACTAATTTAGTTACTTAGTTCAAGAAATAAGTAAATCGTATCGGAAAGTCTGATGGGTACTGTCTACACGACATTAAAATAGTGCCGTGGTTGCTCTCTTCCTGTGAAGAGGACAAAATGATGTGGTTGCCCGAGATTTTTCCGCCCTTGTACGACATGGTGATCCTGGTTGATAGCAGTTGTAACAACTCGTTGGTACTCCCTGGTACGCATGATAAAATCGGATACACTTCTGAGGTACATTATTAACTCGTACCATCAAGATGTTGCCATACCCGATTGTAACAGATTAATATAGCTGAAACTTGTTTAGAAAGATTTCATTATTACTGTTTGTTGTGTACACACACTCTTCAATGATGACTGCATAGCTACTCCTTACAACAATGGTGAATCTGGTTTCTATGCCGTGACATGTGTGAATGGTTGTAAAATCATAAAGGTTGCAAACACAATTTATTCTGTGTAAACCGAACTTATTAGTATACTGTTAATCTTTCCTCCAGCGCTGCAGGATAATTTTATCCCTTAAAGTATATATCTTCTGGTTTGGAGAACGTCTTGGCAAGCTCTATGGTGGCTACCTAACATAAGCAACCGTAAAGTTCGATATCAGATGGCTTGGAGGGAGGAATGATAATGGGACAGCTTGATGTATAGGCCTAATTTTTTGTTTGCAGCCTTGTTATAACTGTTGTCAGCTTCCGCCTGTACCGGCTGGGCAAATCTAACAAGTCATAAGACCACGTCATCTCCAGGATACATTCGTGTAAAAAGTAAATCAAGCCTCTTGGGTGAGCGAGAAAGCAGGTTCGAACAGACTTCGGTTTTCCATGGCTAACCTAAATCACTCGAGGTGAAAGCCGGAATGGTTCTTTCAGACCACCCCTTGCTCCCTTCTAACAACCTTGACGTCGACGAGGCGTAAAAATGCCTTGAATAAAATAACAGTAATAAAGTTACTTCAGAAGGTGATTCCTTGTCCGCAATCATCACCTGGCCCTAATGACCTCGACGTAGATGAGCCTTATATCGCGCCACCTAAAAAAAATTGACTTTACGGTATTATCGTTATTGGAAAATAAAGCCCCAGCGAGATAATTTCTGTGGAAAATATCTTCTCGGATTCCTCCTCGTACTCTAGTGTTAATGAAGTGTCTGCAGAAGAGCAACGGATTACGATTTGCAATCATCCTATATTTCACTGCTCAGGAAAATAAATGTTCGTGAAAATTACTACTAACTTCTATTCAAATGTAATATAATTTGGAAGGCTTTTTGTACTGCCTGTGTCGATGAGAAAAATATTTTTTTGGTTCAAAATACTGACCATTTTATGACAGCAAAATAAAAAGATGGAAGTTTCTCTCGGCTTTGAGAATTAATATAGTCTTCTTGAGTGGCTAGCAGAGTGATTAGCAGAGTGAGCAGCGTATTTTCACACGATATTTCGGCGATCGGAAACTGTCGCCATTTTCTGGAAGAGTATATTAAAATAAAAAGTTTCTAATTTTTATTCTGTCCAGGAAATTTAGTTCCAGCATGTGTGTAATGTTCACAAATTTAATGCCGATATAAGATCATTTTTCCCATTATTTCTTTGTGCAGTCCACACGGGCAACTCAGTAATGCATGCTGATAGTACGCACGTCAGAAGGTGATCAGTTTTGTTGCTTTGTTACGCACTCGGGTGAGTTTCGGAAACAATTGATCTGACTATGTTGAGTGTCTCGCAGTGATAAATATTTTATGAAATCATGGTGGATGACATTCAATTACAGGTCGATAATTTAGAGCGCTGTTGCAGAGCTATAGCACTGAGATTAGACCCTATTACCATAATTGCTAAGGACCTTGTGGCCCATAGGCAATACCCCGTCGTACCTAATATCGCAGAACGCTAAATTTTTACTTTAAATTCTGTCAGAGTTGGAAGTAAATCTATACTCATGTTTCTTGACAACTTATGTTCACTTATCTACGTATGAAAACTTTCCCATGCCCTTGTGCCTTGAGTCAAATGCTGATTTTTCAGACTGGAAGCGCTTGTGATGTATTTTTGTGTGTGTTTTCGCCAGTGACGTCATTACCTGTCTGATGTCATTAGGGAGAATGCAGTGAGCCATGCTAAGTCATAATGTGCTAGGTCATCCAGTTCTTGTGTGAAATTGCACAGGCAGTTAGTGTTCCCACACTAAAGGATTAAATGTTACGACTAAAGTAGGGTATTTTAAAAAAACAATGATGAATAGTAGTGAGATGGCACTGTAGCATGGAGTTCCAAACCTCATTTCGGTCTGAGGATTAATTATGATAAGTGAAGTTGAGAAAATATCATTTTCACCCGAAATGCGAGGGTTGCAGAAAAAGATATGGGAAACCTTTATTCTACGATAATGCGTTGCACGTAAAAAAAAAAATATATATATATGCAGTGGAAACCCCATCACGTTATGACTCCACTAGATGATTGCCAAGACACTGAACTGAGGGGAGTGGCACAGAGTTGTAAAATTTGGACAAAAAAGCGATGCGTTTTTGACAGAGTTTTGAAGATGTGACAGCGAGTGGAATCACCAGTTAATTCTTAGATAAACTGAAATGTTATGTTTTCTCTCATCCACATGACCAATGGCGAGTGGCAATCGGTTTCCAAGAAGTCTAGGATGGAGCACACCGCGCCGGTAGAAGAAATGACTTCGGGGGGCGAGGGAAGGAAATGGGAATATTCGATTCTAGAGATAAAACGGATATCCGGCTACTATCCGGTATCCGGCCTATCCGGCCAAAATTTACTAACCGGCCGGATACCGGATAGTAAGTCAATATCCGGCGGATATCCGGCAGGTATCTGGTTCACAATAAATTACGGAAATTTCATAAAATTTTCCTTAAATTCACTAATGCTAAGTATATAATAAGTCTAAACACAAACGCAAACAAAAACACTGTCTTCATATCAAAATACCGTTAATTATTCTTTTTAACATAAAAAATTAGTTCTTGTACTGAATGAACACCAATTTCTCTGTAATAAGAGGTAATAATCAGTTTTTCTTGTCCTCGTAAATAAGGCCAGGTTCAAAGAAAATCATTTCGCTATATGTACTACTGCAAGGCGCTGAAAAATAAACTCTAGAAACTTTTGTCAATTTCGGGTACTGTGTCGGATTAGTTGACCACAAAATATATGGGTCACGCTTCCGATTAATTCGAAATGATTTTGAATAAAAGTCAATCTCGCTAGCAATCACGTTGTGCGTTTTTTTTTTGTCGTGATACTGGATATTTCGTTAGAGCAGTTCCAAAACGTGTCGTAAGGTTCTTGAGCCACAGTTGATTCTGTCTCGTCCCTTTTACACCATTTAACAGCTATTTAAGATGAACTGCTACTGGTTGAAGATTCGTCTCATTTTTATAAATTGCAATGGAATCTTTTGACGAGCTTCAGCAAACCTCAAATAGTTTGTTTTGAATCTTGGAACTAGAATGATCACAATCAAGTAGTTTGAATCTTCACTTAAGGCGCCGAAACGACTCTTCACTTAAGGAGCCGCAACATCTACTTAATTCAGTTTTCAAAGTCTCTCTCATTCTTTGTGCTTTCTCATCGTTATTTAAATACTTTTTCAGTGCATAAACTTGCGTTATTACTTAGCAATTGCAGTAGTGACCAAAACTTGTTACTTCTTCAAAGGGCTTCAATACTTTAAAGCACTTTACCATCAAAACACCACTGTTGACGCGTCAAATTAATGTGTATTTCGCGGTCAGACACATGTAGCGATATAGCCCTTTTGTGTTCCAACAGGAACTCTATCATACAAAAGTTTGAATTCCATTTTGTGCTGATATCTGCACCAGCTGATGGTCGAGTAAATTATTATTATTATTATTATTTTTTAGAATCGTCAGCAATTTTTCTTGAGCTAAGCCCGAAAGATTAAAGTACGTAAAGAAACGCCTACCACTAACAATCACTCCTGCTACTTCAGGCTGGATGAGAACCGGGGAAATGCTTCATAGTAAAAACTCCATGTTCTAGTTTGATTTCAGAAACCAAGCATGGTGGATGAGCGGTAACCCTCTGGCCTCGCATTCTGGAGGACGGTGGTTCGAATCCCCGTCCGGGCATCCAGATTTGGGTTTTACATGGTTTCCCCAAATCACTCCAGGCGAATGCCGGGATGCTTCCTTCAAAAGGCCATGGCCGAATTCCGTCCCGTTCCCCAGTCCCAGTCCTTTCCCGCCTCTCATCACCTAGATGTCGACGAGGCGTAAAGCGCAAAAAAAAATAAAAATAAATAAAAAAAAAAAATTGGGTGATACCCGTGAGGTGCGAAATTTATAAATCTGGCAAGTTGTGTATTTTTTTTTTTTTTTTCTATTGCAAGACAGAAAAAAATACGTCATGCGTTTTCTTTGTCTACAAAGAGAAAAAAGAAATGATTGAAACAACGCGTCAAAACTTGCCTCACGAAAACTAATAGAAAATAGAAAACTTATTGCCATTTACTTATATCACAATATTACGAAATAGGCGATCATTTCTTTGCTGCCGACATTTTTATTTTTCCTAATCTCAAATAATAACCTTCAGCCGGATATTCGGCTGCCGAATATCCGGCTATCCGGCTTATAGGCTGGCCGGATAACCGGTATCCGGCCAAACAGCTATCCGTTTCATCTCTATTCGATTCTGTTATATGGAGGTCCAACTGTGATTTTTCGTCGGTTGTGTAGAGTTTCGATTGATACTTGTAGACACTGCCCGACTTTCTTTCGAGTTGGCGGAAGTTATGAGTGAATTCTCACCGGGTTCATCCGCATTCGACACCGCTGCCTGCTGCCAAGAAGAGTCTGATTGTTTCACACAGCATATCTACCGACACCGATCGCTAAATCTTGTCGATACGGACATTCTTCTTAAGACGCCTTCTCCTATCAGATGTTGACAGTCCACACTACATAGTGACGTGACATTGCAGCAAGGAAAGCCTCTTGTGACGTGCAGTAGTAACATCTCCTAATGTCCTTCAGCCACGAATTCCTTCTCCTTCAAATATATCTTTCCCCCCGTATCTTTCCTTCAATGGTTAGTCGCAATAGCTGGTAGTTCTCGCCTCTCATAATGTGTCCTAAATATTGGATTTTCCTGTGTTTTATAGTTAGCAGCAGTTCTTTTTGTTTCTCCATCCGATGAAGTACTTCTTCGTTTGAGATTTTCAGCACCAAAGATATACGCAAGAGACGATACAAATACATTTCAAAAGCATAAATTCTTTTCTCTAGATTTTGGTCTTGGGCTTTTCCAACACACTAACTGCCATATTTTAACGAAGGCAATCAGATTGTCTCCTGCTCCAATTTGCGTTCAATTTGTGTTTTGCCAAGAATTCATTTTGTTTTAGTAAACGTGTAACTTTTCGCTTGTATAGCATTGTTCATAAATAACTCTAAGATTAACTTATATTTTCGTTTGTAACTCTTTATTTTATAGTAGTATCATCCCAAAATCGTTTCTTGATTTTGTAAAATCACATTTCAAAGATATAAATATGAATAATATTTTGTATGAATTAACCATAGGAGTGTATACAATCTTCTAGCAAGATCGGATGCACCCTGTTCGCTGTACCCTCCCCATGTGATTTAGACCTCACACCAAAATTGAAGGACCGAGCGTGGTGGTGTAACGGATAGCGTTCTGGCCTCGCATTCGGGAGGACGGCGGTTCGAATCCCCGTCCGGGCATCCAGATTTGGGTTTTCCATGGTTTCCCCAAATCACTCCAGGTGAATGCCGGGATGCTTCCTTCAAAAGGCCATAGCCGAATTCCTTCCCATTCCTTGCCCCCATCCTTTCCCGTCTCTAAAGACCACGTTGTTAAAAAGGGACGTTAAACTGTTACAAAAAAAAAAAAAAAAAATTGAAGGAGCCATGGCTTGGAATTGTCTTCCAGACACGTGAAGACATAACAGCATAAATTAGCCGCGAGCTCGGAAGATTCTCTCACGGTCTGACCTTCCACAGCGTGTGGCTGATCCTTTGGGAAACTACATCGAACAACTGTTGATGATCTATACGTACTTACTGGGATCTATATTAGATTAATAAACACATTTATAACCAATGACTGATGTTTCTCGTTTTTTCTTTACCTTTATTCTGATACAGATGTTTTATGTTAGAAATGCGTACATGAATATGTGTCGTGACTTTCCAATTGTATATTTTAATTATTCCTTTCTGACCTTTCTAAAGGGGAAAAAAATAGTTACCTTGACTTGCGGTAACCCTCGTGTTATCTCTAAATCACTTTGATTATAGTCTGAGGACTGGTAAACATTTCTGGATAGGTATTTGAGGCACCGTAAAAATCTGTTTAACAGTTCTTGTGTAATGTCTAAGTGCAAAATCGAAGACCTGGCTGATGGGTAGTGGAGAACAGCCAAATTATTAACTTCGCACATTTTTATTCCTTTCAAACTTGAGTTTAATAAATATCGAAAAAATATATTTGAGGCACTCTGAATAATATTTAAACCTAGAAAATTATTTTTGAAAAGACAGGTCTTTTTGGTGGTACTTTTAGGTCTTCAATTTTGTACTTAGACATTACAAGAGAAGTGTTATAAAAATGTTTACGGTGCCTCAAATGCCTACCCACAAACGTTTACCAACTCTCTTGCTATAATTTCCTTCAAACACGGGCAAATTTTCCATCAAAGAGTAAGATATCCCTCTTTATTTATTTTTTATTGTTTGAAATACCTTGTGCACTAAGCTTTCTGTCGCAAAAATATGCAGTTTCATTTGGGTGTGAAAATTCATAGTATTTAAGACCTGCTCTTGTAAAGACGTGAGAAATAATTTGCAAGATTTAAAAAAATTATCTGTGATGTGAGAGAAATATGGGATGCCCTGCTTTTGTATGCGCTTTATAGAATTTTTTATTTTAATAGCCAGAGAATACATAGAACGTTCTGTAAGTAATGACAATAATATTTCTTCCGAACATACTGCAACTCTAGGATTCCAATTTATACTGGCGCTGCAATATACTAAGGACAGATGGAATTCGTGTGCAGCGAGGGCTCATAAAGCAGCACCTGCCACGGATCTATCATGCCGGTAGCAAACACACACTCTATCCTTGTGACTTTTTTTTTTTTCCGAAACTAAAGTAGTAGTTACATGGAAAGAGCTTTGCAGGCAAAGAGGAAATTGTTATCTCGTTGCGACGGCGGTCGTTTACGTTATCAAATTACCCACAACTGGTGGTACTTAATGCCTTCCCCTAGTTGACAAATAACCACGGAAAAAATGGGCAACAAGGTTATTCTATCCATTGCTAATACTGTATATTACGTTATTCTGTACAATGTTGTGTAATACTTGCGTAGTTTTTCGTTTATCCCTGCCAGTAGCTGCAAAAGGTGCCGCAAATTAGAGCAATATTCTATCAGTGTTCAGAGATTTACACTCGTTTTCTAGCGTTGCCTCATATTATGTTAGTCATGGTTTATGGAACGGACTTCGTAAATACAACTATATGGCGATTGCTACTCACATTTTTTAGCACTTCAAGAAAACTGATTACGAAGTAATTGAGCGTAGCAACTTTACGAATAGCATTTAGGGTACACGTGTAAATTCACATGGGTGACCAATGTTGTGCCTTTCGTGGTTTCTTGAAAGCTGGGTCATTAGGGCCGTGACATATCAACTTGGCAAGGAACGAGATGGAAGTCTGCCAAAGAACTGTTCCTTCGTCGCAGTGAGTGAATTCGGAAACCGGAGACCCCGGATGCTTTGACTGCTGTTCTAATGCCGCCTGCCACACTGGATGACCACGAGTTCAAGGTCGAACATCCTGCAGCGGCCACAGCACACAGCTCTCCGCTGCTTTCTCGTAGCTCGGTCATTTTTTCGTTAATCGTGTATCATCAAGGAGGGAGAACCGCAGTGATGTTAGATTCACTGTTTTAACATCCCCCCAAAAGTCAGTTGTTTTTGCAGTGAACTAATGATACTGTTATCCAAGGTATGAGGATATAAAACAGTTTGTGTAACACGAGAATCAGAAAATATTACATTTATTTGGTCACATTATGAGGAAGTGACATAATAACCTGGAAAAACTTAGTCCAAGAGGAAATTAAAGACAAAACTTTGCATACACACGCTGCAGAAATGTAAGCAGATCAAAGTCATGTCTCTCGTTTGCCATGGAGAATTAGTGACCGAGAAATATGGCTCCTGTCTTTTTTAAAATACTTTATTTGGCCTGAAGCGCTACATGGCACTATACAACCATCAGCCATTCAGGACCGCATTTAGGCTCTGTGGGCCCCCTGTTGGCAGTGGCCCTGGCTGCCTACGGCTATGGATGCTTAATTCCGAAATTCGGCCCAAAAAATTTATGGGCGACCTTTTTTTTTAGCTCTACTACTGGCCCAGGCGGAGGACCCCGGGTTGTGGTGCGGGCCCCCCTTTGTGGTGCGGGCTCCCCTTTATGGTGCGGGCCCCCCTTTATGGTGTGGGGCCCCTAGGCTACAGCCTATGTAGCCTTTGCTTAAATGCGGCCCTGCAGCCATTTGTACATAAGTGCATGTCTTACAACAAATATATATGAATACAAATAGGAGGAGTGAAAGGATCATCTTAAACGCACACAAAAGAAAAAAAAGTATTAAAATATAAATAACTTGTTTACCTAAATATTAATAATACTTTTCTTCATTAAACCCATTATCGATTTATATACAGCTTCGTAGAGAGAAAAGCAACGTCAGGCTACGTGGGGGGAGGGAGATTCACGGGAGGCCAAAATGGAGCTATGTGGTTTATGGACAATCCCAAATTGCTCTTCTCTCATTTCTAAGCCACCCAGTATATTACAGGACTTTCAGCTTTATCGTTAAATAAAAAAAAAACCTTTTGAACAAATGTTACCAGTGCAGTATCATATAAACCATGAATACTCATTTGTATACTTAGATGTTAGATTCCATCACGTTCAGTGGTTAATTGAACATTACAGGTTATTTAGCACTTGCATGAAATCAATTTGGTATGTCTTTAATGAGCTGGCACTCGTGATTTAAGTTGCCTTACTTGTGGCCTCTGAAGTGGCTTCAATCACCATATGTATACATTATGACCACTTTTATTAAAATGTTTCGTTTAATTAACCTATGGCTCAGCAGTATGAAATGTCTTAAATTTCGAGATCGAAGTGATTTACATTTCTATGCATAACAGAGGCTATTATTAATTACTGGTGAGTATGGATACACAATCGTTTCTTCATCCTTGGTACAGTACACATCACAACGCATTGTTAGACAAGTTTAAAGAGAATTGTGCAACTCGCTGATGTACGGTAACCTCTGTAACCGACAACGATAAAAAGATGTAGTTTTAATAGTGTTATTTGTGCACAGAAAATGTGTACGGGTACTCTACTGCCAAATATTTGACTGACACGTTACATGTTAAGCACTTCAGTTATAGGTTTCGAATTAAAAAATGTAAGTTGGAACTGTATTTGAAATGTTTATACTTTTTTAAATCAACAGTTTTTCTACAATTTCTAGAAAAAATTTGGTTTCAATTTCGTGTTAGACAAGCGAAAAGCTTTTATCATCACAAAATATTGGATCCGAATCGAACATCATGTATCACGTCGTACCACGGCTAACAACGCTTCTAAATTTTAAACTATAAAAACCTGGTGCCTTTATCTAAATTATAGGAAGTTTTATTTCTTTGTTCGTCTAGATTAATTTGCTGTATTTTCAGAATTCACGACATAAGTTGCAGCTGATTTCCTACCTGCTGCCGCCAATCCTCTCCCTATGCTATTGACCCCGGAGTCAACTAGCCTTAACGCACCAATCAAACGAAAGGAGGAAACGTTAAGCTATTTTAAACTTTACTAATAGGTCTAAGCAAATTATCGTCGGTGAATTGTACTTAGTTTCTACAGTATTAGGTAGTTTTAGGCCACCATGATGTGGAAAACGTCTCCATGGTTTTGATTGCTGGTTTAGACGTATTTGGCTAAGGAAACATTTCAGAACTTCTTGCAACTGGTTACGAACGCCTTGGCAGTAGGCGGTTACGATGGGGATACACACCCCTCCACGTCAACGTCTGGAAGATTAACTGGAATGATTTCCCTTTGCCTTCCTCTACGAGGCAGTCTTCGTAAGTGTTGACTGTCATAGTGTGTTCAATGTATAGGCAATCATTGGCGCAACATGTGTTTGGCGGGTGCAATACAGTTTGCTGAATTTTAGTAATTGGCATTTTGTTGTTGACGCAATACCCCATCCCCATCCCCAGGGCCGGCTTAAGGAATTTCGGTGCCCCCTGCGAAGTTTGATTTCGGGGCCCTCTACTTCTTTTCTAGATGTACTTTTTCCTACACAAACATATATAATCTGTGTGTAGAGCTCGAACAGCGATTAAGAGACGGACTGAGGTTTCTCTAAATCTGTGTACAAACGGGCGAGCAGTTTATTGAATATTAGCTGAACGGGACCAACTTCGCCGAGTCTATCGTGTTTTATCAATGCATCTCATGGATCTCCCCACTACTTTCACTTTCATTTCTGGTTAAGCCCTGCTGCCCATTGTCAAATGAAATGTTTTTGTATTCAATTTTATAGTTATTATATTTATAATACACTTTTTTGTATACAACATTTCTTTTCTTGCCTTTCTTTGCTACTACATGTAGGTTTTTGTGGCTGGAGACACGTGAGCAGGCATACACATTTTAATTCAATAACTTTTTATATGAAACGTCAAAAGATGAATGAGTTTATTCGAACGAAATTACATAAATTGCTGAAACAGGCTCAGAGCAATATACGCCTTTAAATATATAGGCCTATTGTAATTACATCAGATACGACTTTCTCAAAACTGAATCTGATGAAGGGCTTCTCGTGGAACTCCATGCTTCGGAAACGTCTATTGTGAACGCAGCTTGTTAACATTCTAAATTTGTGGATTATTTATTTTAGCAGGAAAAATTGTTGGTTAAGTAAGGACAAATTTTGAAGGGGATCGTGGCGGGGCCCCCTCAAGCTTGCGGCCCCCCGCGACTGCGGTTCTTGCGGTAGCCTTAAACCGGCCCTGACCATCCCCATCACCTTTATCTGTGACAGCATTCCTATATAGTGAGCCATGCTGCGTATCTTCGCTAACTTTTACTGTTTCTTATAGGCCTACTGGTTCAGTCGAGTTCACTAATGTTATACTCTTTCCATGACTGCTTTGTTTCTCCATCGTTTAACAAGAACTGCTTCTGCTTCAGTATACACTGCAGTAATTCCGCATTCGTACTACAAGCTGTCTGACACCAGCATAAAATACGCGTATAACTCAGAATAGCCAGCTTGTCCTCTTGTTCAAGTATTTTATTTTTTTTGCCAGAAGTGTGCTGGCTCAATTGGTTAAGGCACGTGACTGGGTAACGGAAGGTTCTCGGTTCGAATCCTGGTCTCGGCTGTAATTTTTACGTCCTTAAAAACTGACCTTCACCGTACGCAAGAACGCTCCGTGATGTAAGTCCCCTATATCTGGTAGGATTACCAGGTTAGGATAGGGTAGTCAGGACAGGCGCATGCGCAAACTGTCAACCGGCGGCCGAACTACCCTTCGGGGTCTCCCAGCCAACAATACCATAATCCTTTTTTTGAACAAAAAAATTCTTTTGGCATCGGAATTCGGAAGCTTGTTATATAAAGAGATAATCTGATGTTTATAATGTTCATTCACATTTTCCCTGTAGTCTGTTTCAGTATTTTATTTATTTATTTAAATGTTTATTTAGCCTGGAAAGTTTAGGGCTGTCAAGCCCTCTCTTACATCATACCAGGTGTTTACAATAAATAATATACACCTTACACACACTAACAATATACAACACTTATATAACATTTGGTATAATTTAGGTTCAAGAGTAATACTAACAAAAAATCTTAATAATATTTATGAGTAAAATACTAACTAAAATCTTAATAGTATTCGTTCTTAACTAGTTAATAATTTAATGGTATAAACTAATGCTAGTGGAAGTTAAAGAAGTAAACGATGCAAACTTGAAGGTAACCATCAAACGAAATGGTGAAGGTGTAAACTGAGATGCAGATTTAGTTTGAATACTGCAATTCTTGATGTGTGTTTGTTTCGTTAGCAGTAGTTTATATTCGCACAGTCGTTTAAATGGTTTTTATGCTCTATGTAAAATAATCCCGGAAATCAAAACAGGATACGCGCCTTTTGGAAAAAGTATTAACTCTGACGTGCATCCAACGTCAGACACAGATTGTAAATAAATGTCAAATGTTTGAAAGAAACCTACGGTGGCTCATGGAGGTTCAAAAGGCGAATCCAATGTTTGTATGTAAAGTATTATGTTTCAGGGAAGTAAAGCATACTCACCGATTCTGCCTAAACGAAATTGCCTTAAAAACATATGTTAGTCGCGTAAATTAAATGTTTATTTTTTCCTCTTGATAACCAGACGTTTCTGTGCCTTTGGTGGGAACTATTCTGTCTTAGTCAACCATCTCGGGGGAGGGGGGGGCATATGATACATTCACCTTCACGGTTTACCTACATTGATATTGAAATAATGTTAGCGATAAAATACCTGAACATATTTCACTTTATCTATTATTTTATTTAATTAAATTTGCGATGGAGCAGTGTAAATTACCCTATGTCTCTAACTTTACATTTCATGATATTGTTTAATCTTAAAGTCTACGATCGCACTTTCACCATCCATCTACTTTTGCCATTTATGAATTTTCTAAAGATACCTTTCGGTATCAGCAACCGTTTAGACAGTTGCAATTTATTTATACTATTCTAACTAATGTATCATGGTTTGTTCATGTAATCAAGACTAATACAACACTAATTAAAACACCCATGCCCGAGACCCGACTCGAAACCGGCGCCTCCTACAATGTGAAGCCAGCTTGGATTTTCAAAGGCTCTTAATACCAATCCTTCAGTTCTGACAAAGCTTGCAGAATTACAGGTCGTTTCTGTGATTCGGATTCCACGTTATACTGTAGGTCTACTATTGCCGGTAAGACTACCGGGTTAGGATAAACTGCTACGCTAGAGGCGGTTTGCGCAGGTGAAAAGGAACTGTTCTCAGATCAGGAAAAGTGCACATAAAATTATTATTACTATTATTATTATGCAAGGGTTACTTCTCTTGTTATTTGTATTTCAAACTAATTATTCTGAATTATTGTAATTCTAGCGGACGTATCAACAGCTGTTTGATTAAATGTGATAGGTTCATCGTATGGCAATGTTTTGTTTTAACTTTCAATAGTTAATCTAAAAACAGCAACTTCCCGATTTTTATATTTCTTACGTCAGTAATGTACTCGAAGAAAATAAAGCTGTCATTTTTGTGACCTTCTCTACCAACGATTCTCCTAGAAGGAACTCCGAGCTAGAAAGTTTTGCACAGACAGAAGCATACAAACAATGATTTGATGACTCCAGCATTCAACATTGTTTGTCACTAATACCGTTGAGTACCCCCTATGGGGTTAATCGTGTTCGACATTTTCTGACCATCTTAAATACAGGGTGTCCACAAATGAATATCGGGGTTTTAATGCTTTATAAGATTTATTACATTATCCTTACAGTTATAAATGATATGTCAAATGAAAGAGCAACTCAAACAGTTTTGTTCGTTGGCACTAGTGCGCATGTGCGTGAAATGTTTCCGCTGCGATCCGCTAGAATGCGGTAGTAGCAAAGATGGCGACTAGTGAAGAGAAAGCGTTTTGTGTTTTACAGTTTGCAAAGACTGAATCTGTAGTTACTGTGCAGCGTGCGTTCCGCATTAAGTTCGGGCGTGATCCTCCAAGTGACAATAACATCCGTATATGGTATCATCAGTTTGAAGATACAGGCTGCCTTTGTAAAGGGAAGACCGCGGGACGACCAAGAGTTAGCGAAGAGTGTGTTGAGCGAGTGAGAGAGTCGTTCACTCGTAGCCCAAAGAAATCTGTTCGGAAGGCTAGTCACGAATTAGAAATTTCTAAGTCGACTGTTTGGAAAGTTTTAAGGAAACGCTTGCAACTACGTCCTTACCGTTTACAGTTGATACAGGCTCTAAAGCCTGCAGACCATGGTTTACGTGCCAAATTCGCTAACGAAATGTTGTTACATGACGATGAAGATTTTCTACATCATGTTGTCTTCAGTGATGAATCGACCTTTCACCTCAGTGGACATGTTAACACTCATAATGTGCGGATCTGGGGCTCAGAAAATCCTCAAGAGATCGTACAAGTGCAACGAGACTCCCCTAAAATCAATGTTTTTTGTGCCGTATCCCGGCGGAAAGTTTACGGACCTTTCTTTTTTGATGAACCGACTGTAACTGGTACTTCTTACCTTGATACACTAGAGCAATGTCTCTTCCCTCAGTTGGAATAATATGAACCAGAGAACTTCATTTTCCAGCAAGATGGTGCGCCACCTCACTGGCATAACGAAGTACGCGGTTGGTTGAACGTAACTGTACCCGACCGCTGGATTGGCCGCAAGGGGCCCAATGACAGAGCTTGCTATGCGTGGCCTCCACGTTCACCTGACCTAACGCCATGCGATTTTTACCTTTGGGGTTTCATCAAGGATCGTGTGTATGTGCCTCCGTTACCAGCCGACCTCCTTGAATTACGACAGAGGATTGAAGCAGCTGTTGCAACAGTTGTTGAAGACACACTGCTCAACGTTTGGGAAGAACTCGGCTACAGACTTGATGTGTGCCGTGTGACAAATGGTGCCCACATAGAACACTTGTAAGCTTGTATATAAAACTGTTTGAGTTGCTCTTTCATTTGACAGATCATTTATAACTGTAAGAATAATGTAATAAATCTTATAAAGCATTAAAACCCCGATATTCATTTGTGGACACCCTGTACGTTCATAGCACTAGTGAGTATACCTTTCCAAATATATTTCCTTTGTGCATATCTCTTCAATCTATTCTGTAAGACCTGTTTGGTGCCAGAAAGTTTATTGTTTGCGTCAGTACAAAAGCGTTGTGGAGTCAACACTAGGCTGGACTCGCACAGGAACCTATTACGTCGGACTGCCGATGACGGACGACATGTCAGATGCGCCGATTTCTTCTGGTTGGATTTTGAAGCAGAATGCATCATGTTGTGTTCGGAGTGTGACCTTAGCACGTACGTTGGAAACTTTTCAGACTTTATTTTTACGACTGACGCAGCAACCAATTCCTTCAGAAATATTAATTTTTGGCCATTGAGTTTCTCTCGCGCTAATTTTACTAGTAATTGGAATTTTATCAGTGTATTTTGTAGTAGATGTGTTGTACTTTCCTGACTGTACGATAAGTGTTCGCACGGCTTCAGCTCTCACATTGTAGCATAGAGAGCGTCCAGTCCTCCCTCCCCCCACATAACCCGACAGGGCTTTTGTCTCTACCCCCCCCTTCCCCACCCTCTTCCCGCGCTTAGCACGTAGCTTTTCCCTATTGATTCCAGAATACATTTTATACTATTTTCTACTGTCAGACTATCGTAAATTACATATGGAGATACTTAAATGATGAAAATAAGTGTTTGCATGCTGTCGTGTGTTCTGTACCTCATTTTAACTGTGCAAATAAGGGAGCGTCCATAAACCACGTAGCTCCATTTTGGCCTGCTGTGAACTCCCCTCGCCCCCACGCAACCCGACGTGGCTTTTGCCTCTACCCCCATCCCTCCCCCACGTAGCTTTCTTTTCCTATTGACTCCAGAAGACATTTTCTACTGTTTTCTCTTGTTAGACTATTCTAAATTACACACGGAGATAATTAAATGACGGAAATAAATAGCCACATGCCGTTGTGTGGTCTCTTACTCATTTTAACTGTGACAAATAGTATTAATGAAAAGCTACGTGGCCTGGCTCGGAACCCCCCCCTCCCCCCACATAGCCCTGCATAGCTTTCCAGCCAACCCCTTCCCCCACTTAGACCGAGCCACGTAGTTTATGGAGGGTCCCATACTAGTCGCAGTCGTAGAATATACGCGACGTGTTGGAAATGCACCAAGATGAAAATCCTTGTGATCAGCTTTCTTGCAGTTACTGTTTTAGGGATCGTCTGCAGTGCAGTCATGCTCGTCGTATTTGACTACTTACCTCGCTGCCGCAAATCAAGGCTTACTGCGTTTCCGCTGTTACGACATTTCACGGTCTTCATAGCGAGTTCGTGTGTGATGGAGTAGGAAAGAATTACCTACGCCTTATTAGCCGCAATACAGGGCCATGCTGAAACTTTTGATGCAGTGCGATTAAAAGTGAAATACTTACTATATGTGTTAGTCGTTTGGTACACGCGAGCCAGGAGATCAACTCGAAAAAACGCATCTTTTCGTCCGTTTTGTGTGTAGACCAATTGAGCTTGATCTGTTTTTGAAACTTAGTTGGAACTGAATCTTTCACAATGCAGATTGAAAGAAAAACTGGAGGAGAGGGTCTATAGTAGTGAGCTTTTTAACATTTTTTTTTTTTTTTCAAAGCTTTAACTTTTACTGCTAGGCAAATTGCCTTATATTTTGCGCTTTATGTAACGTACGTTTTAAGTAGAAGAGTTTTTTTTTTTTCTTCTTTTTCTCTCTTCGAGAACACCATCAATATATTAGTACGATAATTGAGGTAGACTTTTAATATTTGCTTAGATTTCGGTTGCATCAGCAAACGTTTATAAATGCTCAAGATTTCATCGCTAGCAGACATTTCTGATCTCATAAAATCTCAGTGTTTAATACCAGTAGTATCATGGATAGTTAGGAAATGCTGGCTTTGCACAGTTTTAGTTGCCACAGTGTACTTGATTTTCATTAAATACAAAAATCTCTTATTTCTGTTGCAAAAATTATTAAATTTGGTGACAATTAACAGCGGCCCCTTCCCTGACCAGTAGAAAACTGCTGTTTATATATTGAATCGAATAACATAACTGCTAAATGTGCATTTTCTCAGATAATTTCAGGCTATATTATCAAACTAGAACACTAATAACTGCTGTCTGTTAATGATTTCTCTCGTTAACAGTTTATCTGAGCGGTGTATTTGTGAAACAGGATACTCTGACAGCTATAGCAACCGTAAGTCATTATTTACAACAGGGTAAAGTCATCTAGTTTGTTTTCTAGATTTGTAAATTCCACACGATATATTATCGCGACTAAACTAGTGTATAAAAACGATAGTCATAATTTTAGCGTCTTATTACTTAGTTGATCAGACTTAATTATGTTCAAAATCGAAATATAATGTTTTATACATAAAATTTATCAAAATAAACACAAGATTTTGTAATTATGAGTGCTTTTTTTATTAATTTATAATTATATATTTATCAAGGGAAGTAGATGTAACATTATAATCGTCCGAATCGAACGTAGAAATTGCACTTTCCGATGCTCGGAAGAAATATTGCAGACTAGTTTAGCGATTTCTGTCGCTTGAAGTCTCAATGCATTGGCGATCGTCCTTTCAAAGTTACAGCTTCCTTGATAAAGGTGTCCATATTAGTTGTTTCGGGACCCCAAGTGATCATTTTTTTTAGTCTCGAATCAGCTTTTTGCCATATTAGAACCGTTGACGAAAACATTTTCCAATCCACCATCCGCTTTTACTCAGTTTTTCGATTTCATAATTGCCAGTGCTCTCGCATGGAGAAAAAGCGCTAACGAACATTCTCCATGACTCGAGTGAACGTGTTTTGAATATGATGGGCGAGAAAACAAGTTTGTGGAAGAGTCCTTAGAAAGAATAGAAGATGGTGTCATATTTTAACGTATGAAGAAATTTATTAATTTGCTGGAGGAGGTAACAGTCGAAAGAAGAAATTTTAAAGGAAATATTAGAATCTTCGAAGCAGGTAGAAGACATAGATTGTAATGGGTATGTTGAGATAAAGAGATTATCTGAAGATAGTAAGAGATGGAGGATAGCATCAAACCAGTCGAGAAGTCTTTATGAAGCGGTAGTTTCTCCCACAGAGCCCTGATTTGACGCTTTCTTTTATGAGAGATTTAATAATGCGATGACCTCTTCGAATCCCCGTCCGGGCATCCAGATTTGGGTTTTCCATGGTTTCCCCAAATCACTCCAGGCGAATGCCGGGATGCTTGCTTCAAAAGACTTCCCGTTCCTTGTCCCCAGTCCCATCCCGCCTATAATGACTTAGCTGTCGACGAGGCGTAAAGCAAGAAGTAAAAATAATAAATAAAAAATAATGCGATGTTTGGAGTTTGGACGCTCATACCTGTAGTACAAATAACTATCCACACCATTTGAATAGATTAGCAACTTTCTGAACGTCACTCAGTTTTACCAAAATACAAATTTGGGTCTTTTATGTGGATTTAATGAAATGGAACTTGAGTGCTCCTAATGTGAACAGTTTTTAAGTATTGTGACTGCGACAGTTCGGTGGCAGTAGAACCGATAGTGTTGCTCCACCAGTTGACTCAGCTGTGTCAATGTTTGGCCGAGGCGGGGCTGTAACATACACCACAACCTGCTTCGTATTATCTACCAACTTGCCTTCAGCTCTTGGTTCACGTTCCGATCCCACCCTCCATTTTCCATATCAATCCTTCCAAAAATTTCAGGATTGGGAGACGGGCAGGCGGCTAGGTGAGTTGGAATCCCAACTTATTCGTTTTAAAACTGGCCTCCAATGTCTCATCTGCTCTAAGATGTTCGTATTGTTGAGCCAACGTTTCATCAGGTCCACTGAAAATCGTTACGTACCAGTGACGCTGGAGTGTTGGATTGTGATGCGACTCTATATGCTATAAATCTGTATTCAATTTAATGGTGATGCCGCGAAGGCGGCACATCACCCAGTGAAGAATACATCAGAAGCCAAAACAAGACCTAACTACAGCAATGCTATAACTCATCGTAATGACCTTGGACTAAATGTCGCAAGAGAATAAAATCCACCATACTTTGCTCAAAGGATCAGTTGCTTGGCTCTCTTTCTTTCTCTCAATTTAATGGTCAACAGGAAAAACACAAAAAGGAAACCACAGTAGATACTTGGGCGGACACGACAGAGACCAATCGAAAGTCTCAATTAAAAAACCGAGTGTGGTGGGTGAGCGATTAACGCTCTGGCCTCGCATTCGGGAGGACACCGGTTCGAATCCCCGTCAGGCATCCAGAGTTTCCATGGTTTCCCCAAATCACTCCAGGTTAATGCCGGGATGCTTCCTTCAAAAGGCCATGGCCGAATTCCTTCCCGTCCCTTGTCTCCCGTCCCATCCCGCCTCTAATGACCTAGACGTCGACGATGCTAAAGCCATTAGTAAAAAAAAAAATCAATTGAAAAGATAAACGTCGCCATCAGGGCTTGGGATTAATCGAAGTGGAGCTACATATTCCCATTATTGACTGTCATCGTCACGCAACGTGCATTATTTTCTTCCACAAGTAGTTTCTCCAGCGTTGCTCAGGTTTAGTGCAGCAGTAGAACCGTTCCGGACTTCAGCTTAAAAAAAATCTGTGGGTGTAACGGCGTTCGAATGGTGGTGGTCTTGACCACCCCTAGTGAATCTACTGACATTATATTAGCTACGCGACTCACAAACTATCAAATACTTTTCATCTTTCGGCCAATTTATGCCTTTGTCTCTTAAGAAGCAGTGCAATTAGAAGATCGATGGATTTGCACAACCCTAACCTCCACATTTCTTTCCCCTGGCTCTCAAGTATTGGTAACAAGGATATTATAAGTAGGTATTGAGCGGTTTTCAGGAACTATCCTAATATTCGCATAGATGACTGCGGGAAAATGCAATTAGGATTCCCGATGGATCATAGACGAGTTGTGAATTCGCAATATGTTTCACTCGAAGACTTTCTTTCTGCATATAGAACCTTATTCCCAAGAAGAAATTTATTATGCAGGAATACAAGTAACACAAACTATACCAAGGAAACCCTATTTTATGAACTTTCGTGGCAACAAGATCGTCGGACAACATGCTGACTTCTTTCCGCTTTCATCTCCATAATAAACTACAAAAGCGGAATATCACTTTTCTTTTACAGCTGCAGCTTGCAAATCAACGATCAGATTATTATTATTACTCCGCGATTCACTAAATGTGTGTATCCTTCAAGATACAGATATGATTTAAAACACTCAGCTCCGTTAGAATATTTTTCTTGTCTCTAGTAGTAAGTTCATTTTTCACGGCCGCTGTTACCAGCAGAAAATGTCACGTCGAGAGGAATGGGCTATCTAGGACCGAAAGCCATAAAAAAAAATCTTTTTCTTATATCGAAATACCGTAAACTTTACCGCCCAATGAAGGAGCAGTGATGTGACGAAACTGCAGAGTTTGTTGGTTGGCTTATAAGAAGATAGTAGCCAGAAGCGAGTATAAATTCCCACCTTCATTAACCTAGTGGTAGGTTGAGAGCGTTCAGTTTTCAAAGTTCAATTGGCATCAATCGGAAATGGACGCTAGCATGTAAGAAGCAAACAGGGTTCCCGTAGTGAACGGATACGTACTGCACTTCTCGAGGGGTTCACACGTTTGGCCATTGTTTTCTCAGTAGGATGTGGAGCATTGGATTATGACTCAGGGTCGTCATCGTCAATTCATTACGTCTTCGTGGAATGTTCCGTTTTACTGTCACCTGTATTTAGAGCCTGACGTCACGCGGTGGAAACTCAAACAAATCGCGAGTCATGAGCCGGTTTAATTAGTATCGATCGAGCGAGCACGAGGCAGGGCTTCCAAGAACCCTAGCAGGATCACCCCGTAAACTCAATCTTATACGGAGATAGTTACTAATAAACAGAGAGACGCGTTCATCATAAGGCAGAACTGAAGAATTGTAAACTTTCCTAGAAGAATTGTAAACTTTGCAATCTTATTGATTCGACACTTCGTGTTGGTTCACGACGGGCGGAAACAGTATTTTACATCCCAATGGGACTAAGATGTGGATGAATTGTTTGAAGATGAAAGTAGATATTCCAAAATATTGTGACTCGTAGTCAAAGGTTTTATCTCAACAGCCTTGAAATGGTGGAGTTGGTGAACATCAAACTTGACTCAAACCAGAATACAGTGATTGCCTGCTGGTTGCCTGGAGCATCGTTTGACGTTTCTGCATATCCGGCGCTTTCTTCTTCATATTTGATTTCTAACCCAATTACTTGACGTCTTGAACTTCGGCATTCTTTCCTCCTCTACTCTCATCACTAGGCCCAACTATTGTAATCTATTATTTTATTCTTATGCGTCAGTCTTTAAAAGCTCCCACTTCATCTTTCTTTTTCGATCCTATCCTTCCACGTGATTAACTCACCTAGCGCGGTTCCATTTCTCCTTCTCTGAGTCCTTTCTTTGTTTTCGTCCGCGTTGGGCAAACTTGAACAGTCCTTTCTTTAATAGGCAGCAATACTTCAGTTTTTAGGCTGATGCTCACAAGCTGATCGCCTCACAAGTTCTTATTTATAAGTAAGTAGTAGAAATGCATGGTTTCTTTCCTAATAAAAGTAAATGCCTCTGGCATGGTTTGTTAAAATTTGTAGAGGGAAAATATATGTGGGTGCAGGAAAGAGGGAAGATCATGTAAGAACAAAATGTGCACTGGGGTTGGTGCACAAACTTGCATCTTAACTGTGATCGTGCAAACCTATGGTGTTACAGTACTGACTTAGCTCTTAACACAGTCGCCACCGTAGTTTTAACCAAGAAACTAGGGAAAGGTGATAGTTCAATGATGAAAGTTCACTTCTGGTATGATGAGTATATTCTTCAAAAAACGTTACAAAGTCAGAGTACTGCACAGGCAATCAGACAACCTTTCCAAAACTACTTCACAGATTCGACTGACCATTCAAGCACGACCAAACCCCACGCTACAGCTATTTCTTAGCTACATGAGTTCTTCACAATAAAACTTCACCCATGATGACAAAAATTCTACCGATGTTAAACAAACTAGCAGTTTGCCGCGCCACGAGCCCAGTGCTGGCCACCTTACTACATAATGCGTCTACACCGACTAACTGCTGCTTCTTGAATGGGGCGAGCTTAGGCTCTGGAGGGGGTATATATAGGATTGGACCGTGTGAACTTCCTTATCTCGATTTTCCCAGGGATTTTATACGATAGCTGATCAGTTTCAGACAAATGTTGCGAATCTAATTTGACCATGACAGTAAAAATCATCCTAGCTCTCTGAAATTTTGGTAGTAGCAAGATATTGTTACAAACGTCAAATCAAGTTATTATAAAGAATTTTGTAACTTTAAGAGTCGTAAAGATGTGATTGCCATATTGCTCCTATTGAGCTGAAACAAATTTAATTCTACTCTCCTATTACTCATCTATTCTCTGCTGTTAAATAAAGAATTTTACCTAATTCTGAAAGTGGTCTAAAGCTCGAAAATAAAATTTAATGTCTTGAAATATTCCGAATATCGACTTGAAAATAACTCTAAACAAATTTACCTCATGAAAAACTATTACTGTAAAAATTTGGAATCTCTAAGTCTATTCCCTGATCTATTACGAATTTTTATAAATATCACTCCACCCGAATGTCGAGCAATTGCATCATTTTGTCCAAGCGCTTACTCGCGCCAAAACCCAATTTATTTTATTACTATTAAATGCTTTAATATTTTGAAATAAATCTTTTTCAGAAATCTTTATATTTAAATAAACTTTACTCTGAATATAATTTCTTTTCATGAATCCCCGAAAAAGACTAAAATATCGAACTTTTACTTGAATCACATGTCTGGCTATATCAAGTTATATTCAAAAACGGTCTTTAGAATGTATGAATCTCTCTAAAATTTTAATATGTTATTTAAACCGAAATTATGATGCTTTCTATTTATCCCTTGATTTCTTAACTGTTTTCTGATAACTAAATACTTCGAGTTTAAAGTGGAAATTTACGTGATAAAATTCTAAACTGGCAAATCACTTTTAAACATATTCAGACTCTAAGTAGGATCTTTTAACAACAAAATTAATCATCTTCTGGCTGTCTATTTACCTAAACACCTTTTAAACTAACGAAATATATTGATTTAGTGAAATTAAATGAAAGTAAAATACTACCTATTCAAATCTGAGGTTAAGTTTCTTAACAGCTGTTTAAATGAATTTAACTATTGAATTTACTGCTTATACTTGAACAAATGCTTATTTTGGACATATTACTGGGAAATATTATCAAAATTGACTATAAAAATGATTTTAAAAGGGTGGTATCATATACTTCAACTAAACTCGCTATCTTCGCAACTAATTTCGCTATGCGAAATTCTAAGATGTGTTACAATCAGTGTGAAGGGGAAATTGCCACCGGAGCATGCGCTCCGTTGCAGTTCGGATATCCTCGACATATTCGACCGCCTAGTGACCTTCAATTTGCAGCGCAATGCACCTCTGTCGTGGGTAATCTGACCTATCATAGTGGGTTAGTGGGGCCGTACGAGTTTAAATGTGGTCGTCCGTCCATCTAGTTTCCAATTTTCCATGGTCATTCCACTCCAGACGAAAGGCGGGCTGGTTCATAAAAAAGGGCCATGGCGGAGTTATTTCCCACTCTTCGGCCCCAATGCTCTCGCGGTATTATGGATAACGATATTGATAAACCATAAAGCCGTAACAAAACAATAGGCTATGCTCAAATCTTTTACTTCGCTGTCCGACATTCGCTGAAGGTTTACTTCTGACGTAATCGTTAGAAAATAGGTAACATTCGTACTAAAGTAATGAGTACAACAAAAACATATGTAATTTCTGATAAAGTGAATCTATTTACTTACGAATCACTACGAACGACAAAAACACATATATGTTAACGCGACTCAAATGTCATTTGGAAGGGTAAGCGAGGCAACGCAACCCCTCTGGCTAGAAAGCGAAGGCGGAGCGGTAACGTCACACAGACCGATACACGTTTTGGCGCCATTTTGCGGATTGCTGATCCTCGTAAATTTGTGCGGGGTCCCGCTCTGCTGGATTGCAATCCGTAGCTGCAACCAAATGAGCCAACGTGGTGGGCATCCATTTAATATTGTTTATTAACTGATGTGCAATAAAGTGTTTTAAAATGTTATCAAAATTTAAAGAATCTCTTTACTGATACGTAAGATCCGATAGATTCAGCAATTATTGGTGCAGGGGATGGAGTGGTGGATGGTGACGAATTAAACGGAAAAATGACGTGTCTAGTATGACGTGTCGCATCGAAGTCGCGGAACAGACGTATAACCTTAAAACCCGTTTCACTCGGCTTTACAATCACCGTTATAGGAGGTACCAGGAGAACTAACCCTGCCTATGTACTCTACCACTAAGAGACCGGCGCCTAGAGGGGCACCTCCCAAGACCAGAGGAGCTCCCCTCCCCTTAGCACTCTTGTCTTCAAGGCTTCCCCCTCAACGTTTCGAGAATCACCGCACGAACCCCTAACGCACGTCTAATGCTACTGGTAACTTTTGTTACACACGTCATGGGACTGGGAAGTCCACCTGCAGCTTTAAGAGAAAGCGCCGTGTGGTCTGCCGACGGCTTGTCTCGGCTACTTGGACCGGCACGCCGAAATAGGCAATAACACGATAATGCTTATTCTCTTGTTAGCAAGGTTTCCCTTGCACCGTTTGAAGAATTACAGACGGTTTCTTACGAGATCGCCCTACCGCACATCAATCCGTTGCCCCAATACTTGCGATTCGGTAGTTCGCCAATAGCTTTGAGGGTAGACGCTAGTGTCATGTAAATTGCCATGGACTCACGCTAGAATTTGCTCGGTTATTTCTATGACCGGTCCTCTACTCGGGCTAGCTGTAAGCGAGCGTGCATAAACCACGTAGCTCTATTTTGATTTTTGGCCTCCTGTGAACCCCGCCCCCTTCCCGACCACGTAGTCCTACGTGGCTTTTGGCTCTACCCCCTCCCACGTAGCACGTAGCTTTTTTCCCTTTTGATTCTAGAAGACATTTTGTACTGTTTTCTCTTGTCAGTCTGCCGTAAATTACATACAGAGATAATTAAATTACGGAAATAAATATTCACATGCTGTTGTGAGTTCTATCCTCATTTTAACTGTGAAAAATGTTATGAAAGGAAGGCTACGTGGCCTGGCTTAGAACCCCCCACGTAGCCTTCCAGCCAACCCCTCGCCCCACCCTGCTCCAAGCCACGTAGTTTGTGAACGCTCCCTAACCGCTGGAGCTTCCATAGGCTCGGTGGACAAACGAAGGCTCGGCGGGCAATGCATGGTGTATTCCTCTCCCGAGCATCGCCATAACGATGGTACTTCATAGTAAACTGGACAAGATTGTACGGCTGGGGTATTTTCGAATCTGCAGTATATCACTGACTAATAAACATCAATCTGTCAATTGAATCGCCGTAGACATGAAGTGCAACGCGTATTTGTTTGGTAAATATATGTAACGGAAGTGTTACAAACTATGAGATCAGACACAGTGCAACGAAAATGACAGCATTAATCAGTTATCTGTAGTTACTGACATACATAAAGTATACCCTAAATCCACCAAATTTTAGTGCATTATGATTCGTACGGAGTTTTCAGTTATATGTGATGTCTTGTAAGTATTTGTACCTATTAATGCGCAACACTGAACTGACTTGAATGACATAACTGATATCAGTCTAATAAGTGATGGTTGATAATCAAAAGATTGAAGTGTTCCCTATGTCAGGAAAGCGACTTCTCGACCATACTGTGGCCGTTCATTACCAGTTATTAATTTGCAAATAATATTAAGTATAAAATAAATCAGGTGGGCGCCAGAGATTGGAGTGTACCTAGTGTTGTAAAAAAACAGTTTTTTTTCTGACGTGAAAAAAAAAACATGAAAAAAAACTGAAAAAAAAACATGTTTTTTTTCTGGGACATGTTTTTTTTTCATAACTACTAAATTTCAAATTTTTAAGGCATTTATCATTTAATATGACTGTTTTAGAGTTTATACTAAGTACTTATCTTACTTTTAAATCTACTATAACTTTCTGGTTCAGTAGAAAAAAAAAAAAAAAATTACAAAAATATTGGTAACATCGACTGAAGTTTTCTTTTACGAAAGGGGACTTCCCGAAAAGGCTAGGTTGCGTGAGAAGGAATCCCCGTTCGGCCGTTCCCCATTGTTTGGATTGATACTCGCTATTTGAACTAGTGCTGCCAGGCCCTACAAATTTATCTGTAGACCTACGAATCTTTTCAAAAAATTAGGAAATTTAACTACGGTTTTTTGCCTCTTTTTATTACTTGTTGTGCTTTCCTTATATTCGTATACTTCTTAAACTCGCAGTGTATTATGAATAATTTCCTTGCAACCGTTGGCGTAAACCAACGATTGAAAACAAATAAAGCTCCTATTTTGTATGATAATATATTTAAATTCAAACTTAAAAGACCGTAATACAGAACTATCGGCGCAGTCTTCATTCACAGTGTGTACTTTGCTCACAATTTAAAATTGCAATCTCAAAAGCTTTTGCATGCAATACAACCAGTAAAAGAAAATGTAACTATTTCTGAAGTTATGGATCTAGAGGGGACAGAAGAAGAAACAGAACATTCCAACTCCGACCGAACTAGTGTTGGTAGTACTGATACTAGTGAATGTGGTTCCGACATAGAAGATGAATAAAAAATTATGTTACCTATATAGATACATTTATGAATCATTATTTAAGATATTATATGATTTAGTGATTAAAACACACATGTAAAATGTAAGTTCCATAAATAAAACTATAATTTATCAAATATATAGTTTTCTGAAAAAAAAAAACCAAATTTAGAAAAAAAACGAGGGTGCTAAGTTTTTTTCATTTTTTTTTCACAAATCTGAAAAAAAACATTTTTTAGTTTTTTTTCAGTTTGCAACACTAAGTGTACCCTATTCTGAGGGAAGCGACATCCAGATCTCAAAGTATTGTTACTTAAACATGAATTATTGGACAACTAGAATTATTAATAAAGTCAAATGACACATTACATGATTGGATGGGATCTATTGAAAACAAGGTTCACAATCTGACTTTACGTTTTTCTTCTGTATTTTAATGGTTTCCTTAACAAAATTTTACAAAGATTAATTTTCTTTTTGCAACACAAGGGTACATAACTTTCTCGGTGGAGCAAGAGAGTTTATCTCAGAGCGATAACTAGGGTAAAAAAACGACGATGATGCAAAAGTTCCTTTTTCTGAATGGTGGTTACCGTGCGGGCGAATCTACGTTGTGCAGTCGGTGGGTTGACCAGCTCTCCATCACGGCCGGCTGCCTCACTGCTGTTCCCAGTAGTCAGCTGTTCGGTCGATCCACACCTCTCCGTCGGTAGTCAACAAGTCTCCTCGTCTTCTCGTGCTGCCTCGAAGAAGCGTCGTGTTCCGCCCCCTCTTCATGACGTCTGCCAATCACTGTCTTTGGAGGGAAGCTTTTTCCGTTGGTTGGCTCAGGACATGCAACAAAACCACCCTTTTTTGTAATAAAAATACAAATTGCTCCCATTGGCTGTACTCCTGGCTTCCCCTTACACTTCGTTCTAGGATACCGATTTATTTCTTATTTTGTTTGTTTACTAAAACAGCCCAGGCTCCCACTCCATCTTGAGTCGCAGGCCTTGTCACGAGGCTGTTATGCCATAAGTCACATTTAATGGAAACACTCAGGGGCTGGCGTTCCCCAAACACCAGCAGAACCTCCCCAGGGACCGGGGACCGACACACACCAGACGAGAAAAGAAACACGCGCACCTCTGTCTCTCGCGGATCATTACAACTTTATCCACCAACTCCGATAATTTAAAATTATTCACTGAATAATTTTAAATTCCTTAATAATTGTTCATTAAACACACTCGCGATAGCTAGCATCACTATTTAATTATGCCCTGTCTTGCTCTGTCTCCTGTGACCACTCCACATACCTACTAACAAAATATCAAATTGAATAATAAAATACCCTGCTTCCAATCATCCCATCTAATATGTCATTTAACATGATTCAAATCCCCTGAACAAGTGTGGGCGAAACCAGATGGAGTACGTCATCTAATTTATAAACATATTACATTCATTACTTATCTAACAATGTTGCATCTATAATTAAACAATGAAACATGAAAATAAATGGACAACAACTTTGAAAATTCTTAATTCACTTGTAGATACACTATCATTCACATTCTCTTAATGTTTTCTAACAATTCTATATTCATTAAACTATTATATTTTTTTATGATTATAATCCTTCACACAATCATTTGTGATGAGCGTATCCTTACTACAAAACCTTACTAAATAAGTTTTTTTTTAATTTTTTTTTTTAATTTTATTATTTCACCAGTGGTTTCTCTAACCACATACCTTCATTGAACCAACTTCCAAGATTAGTACACAGTTTGAGTTCTCACACAGCAATGTGTAGCGTAATTACATGAATGTCTATCCTCTGACCAGTACAGAAGCACGTCTTTCTAATGATTATCTAGCTGAGTTTTGTAAGATCCTTGGTTCCTTTTTCGTGAAAAACCCTTCCTTCCCACTCTAAGGCATGTTGATACCTCGTGTTTGATTTTTTTATTGTGTGTCACGGACCGTATCACTTACCACGCCGTTGTTCGAGAAGTTGATTCAAACAATACCAGTGAAACAAAACTGAATAGTTTTCGTTACTTCTAGAGCAGGAAAATTAATCTTATTAATCCTAAAATCTCTTATCACAATAATAAAATAGGTTTTAGATTATCGTCAACTACTTAAATCTATTTCTAGTGCTTAACTATTTTTACTTCTACGTTTTTCAAACTATTTTACAATCAACTCATTCTGTATCGGCGTTTCCCATCAGTATATTTAAAATTTCCGGACTCTGAGACAGCAAAACAATCTTAGTACGACCAGTTACTTTTTGACTTCTCAAGTAAATATAATTATCTTTTATTTTTTACCACATCTTCAAATTATTTTCTTATTGCATCCTCGGAAAATCTTTCATGACGGGTTCATGATTATTCACATTTCTTTTCAAACCACTTTAATTTTTATCAAGCCACAATTACTTCTTTCGTGAAATCTTCTAACCGGTGTTCTATGTATATTCTTTATCAAGCGTTTACAATCCTCTTTTCAGAAAATTCTCAGCGTGTTGGACCACTCTCTACTTTCGTAATGCGACTATAGTTCCGCGCTCGTTCTAGCTTCCACGACGAAATGACTTTTTCTGTCATCTATTGAATTCTAATTGACGATTTTTATCCGTCAACAAATCATTTATGCCCCTTTTACCTTCAACGGTCTTTCGGTCAGCATATATCCTTACCAATCATTCAATATCATTTCTCGCAAATTTTCGTCATCATTCTTATTATCACGAGCACTTCCTTTCTCTTGTCTCTTACGATTTTCAACATCAACACACCGTCAATTATTATCATTCCGATTATAAACTACATCTTAATGTCACATAGTATTTTAGATTTGATTACCTTTGTAAACATTTCAGCAAACCCGTCTCGAATTAATATAACATAACGCAATTAAACCAGATCTCTCTCTTTTTATAATTCGTCGAGGATATTTTCTTTTAGTATTATGAATAATGGGGTCTTTTTTTTTTATGGAAAGCTTCTAAACTTGGGAACATCAATCGATCAATTTTTCCGTATTCTGTCCACTCATACATCTCAATTATTATTATTTCTTTTTCAACGAAATTGCTACATTAACTTCCGTTCTATATTATTTTTGATGAACCACATCTGTATGTTTTCCAACGGATCCTACAATGCTCTAATAATTATCAGTACGAAAAATTAACTTTACAGTTACTATTCTATACTCACTTAATGCTAACTACAAACATTATTATCTTGCATGGTCATATTTCCAATATCAGGCGACAAAAAAAATGCTTCATATATTCGTTAAAACTTCAAGCGGCCATGCACAATCTGCATCCATTTTCTATTTTCCAAATTATTATTATTCCTATTCGCTCGATACTCCAAGAAGTGTGGTTCATTTGCGATCGGCAATTCTGTAAAGCTTTGTTTTCTCTTTGTTGTCGTAATATTTCTGTAGGACTCCCGGTCGAATAGCTTTACTGGCGTGGGCCTGTTATCCAGAAAATTTTTTGCGCCTCTGTCAACCGCCCTTCCAGCTGTGAGGTCAGGCAACCGGAGGAAAGCAGTCCCCCTCACACATCTGTTTTTCGGCAATGTTCTCTGCCCGCGAAACTCTCCCATTATCCCGGCAAATGTTTCATTTACCTTTATGAACTTGACATACTTTATGTATCTTCGTTCACTGCAGACTGTTGATCTTTGGTGTATTTGTCTCTTATTTTTTCTTTTTGTTATTGTTCTACTGACGGACAGCTGTAGCCGAATCGACTTAATTTCATCCATCAACATACTCTTTTCGAGTTCGGTAATCGAACATGAAAAGCTACTATTTTCACATGCATTGTTTTCTTCTTTTCTTCCGATGATATTTTCAATTTCAGCAAATTTTCCGCAAGACTCTACAGTTCGCAAATCATCCTCAGATTCTCTTACAGGATATCTTGTTTCCGTTTGCTTCGAAACTTCATCTTCAATCATTTGATTTTCCCTCGCAGTGCTCCTCAATTCATTCAAATTATTCACCTCGTTTTTCCACTTATCAACAACCACAGCTACAGTGTTTTTCATATCTTCATGCTCCACTACATTAATTGTAGGTTTTATTTCCTGGTCTACTGTTTTTCGCGAATGCTCTGTCATTTTTCGATCCGTCTCTCCAAACCTTTTTTTTCATGCACTGACGTGCAGTTTCAGTTTCGATCTTATTCATATCGGCATCCCCGCTTCTGAAATCAGATCTTACTTGTTCGCAAATGGCGATTCGCTGTTCATTCAACTGTAGACTTATATCAATTTTCAAGCTTTCACTGAGAGCCATAAATTTTTCGCTTATCCGGTTTTCGGTTTCATTTTGCCTCTCATGCATTAAACCAAATTTTTCGTTCATGCTCGCGCTCATTTGTTCCAGCATAGTTTTAAACATCAACATCATGGGATTACATGCAACATTTTCGCAACCCGTACTCTGAGTATCACATTCAGATTGAGCTACCGATTGTTGATTCGGTTCATTAGTTGGAGGGCACGTGATTGTGTCCTCACTTCCGGTTGGACAAGGATTTTTTTCAGCTTCCATTATCACGGCATCAACTGGAAACTGTTCGCTTTCTACATTCATAGATCCTATCGTTTCAGAAGTTGACGCATTTGTACTTTGCGACATGTTGGTTGATTTTCCTGACCTGAGTAACATTCACTTAATTCATTAGCCTACGATCGCGTTACCAATTTTCGAATCCCGCTCACTGATTTATAAAATTCTTTACAGACGACATTATATTAAACCTCTCCGTAAACCACATTTACAACCATTAACAATTTTAATCAATGCAAACACACCGCGAATTTAACCCGGAAAATCAGTAAAACACACCAAAAAACTTTCCGATTACCAAAATGCATACAGATTTTGACCGCACCAAAATACTGAAAGCAAGAAACTCATACCAGTCTCAGCATAGTCAAACAGATATTCTACACTCAAACACAGAATTTTTCAACGCTGGTCAGATGAAAATTCTTACCTTCAGACCAACCTTGGAAGTTATTTCAACGTAACTTTCAAAAAAAAAAATCCTTAATAATGACAAGACAACACAAAATAAGAGACCATCACACAACAAATCAAGACAACACAAAAGGCGAACAGAAACCAACAAATCAAATTTCAGTCCTATGCCAACTCAACACTCTTTGAACATCGACTTAAAAAAAATCAGCAAAGCATCAAACATATAATATTCTCCATCCTGCTTTCATCTGCATTCCAAACTAAATAAAACAAAATTCACATGACATAACAAAACATGTATGTTTAACATAGATCATATGATTATTTTTTTTAAAAAATTCTCCACCTGGTTTGGCACTGCACTGAAATAAAAAATAATGTTAAAATAATATTGGAATTGAAACTTTTGCATCCATACGATTATTTTTTTTTTCGTTAGCCCCGCGTTCTGGGCGTCATAATTTGAAGTGTTCCCTATGTCAGGAAAGCGACTTCTCGACCATACTGTGGCCGTTCATTACCAGTTATTAATTTGCAAACTAATATTAAGTATAAAATAAATCAGGTGGGCGTACCCTATTCTGAGGGAAGCGACATCCAGATCTCAAAGTATTGTTACTTAAACATGAATTATTGGACAACTAGAATTATTAATAAAGTCAAATGACACATTACATGATTGGATGGGATCTGTTGAAATAAGGTTCACAATCTGACTTTACGTTTTTCTTCTGTATTTTAATGGTTTCCTTAACAAAATTTTACAAAGATTAATTTTCTTTTTGCAACACAAGGGTACATAACTTTCTCGGTGGAGCAAGAGAGTTTATCTCAGAGCGATAACTAGGGTAAAAAAACGACGATGATGCAAAAGTTCCTTTTTCTGAATGGTGGTTACCGTGCAGTCGGTGGGTTGACCAGCTCTCCATCACGGCCGGCTGCCTCACTGCTGTTCCCAGTAGTCAGCTGTTCGGTCGATCCACACCTCTCCGTCGGTAGTCAACAAGTCTCCTCGTCTTCTCGTGCTGCCTCGAAGAAGCGTCGTGTTCCGCCCCCTCTTCATGACGTCTGCCAATCACTGTCTTTGGAGGGAAGATTTTTCCGTTGGTTGGCTCAGGACATGCAACAAAACCACCCTTTTTTGTAATAAAAATACAAATTGCTCCCATTGGCTGTACTCCTGGCTTCCCCTTACACTTCGTTCTAGGATACCGATTTATTTCTTATTTTGTTTGTTTACTAAAACAGCCCAGGCTCCCACTCCATCTTGAGTCGCAGGCCTTGTCACGAGGCTGTTATGCCATAAGTCACATTTAATGGAAACACTCAGGGGCTGGCGTTCCCCAAACACCAGCAGAACCTCCCCAGGGACCGGGGACCGACACACACCAGACGAGAAAAGAAACACGCGCACCTCTGTCTCTCGCGGATCATTACAAGATCGTTCATAAGTTCAGAGAAAGAGTGTTCAATTTTTACTAGATGCCGGATCAACGTAACAGAAGAGTTGAAATGTGGTGCAATCTGCCGATTTTAATTTTTCATTAACATATAGTTGTGCCCAGTCTTCAAGTATCAGTTTTCCGAAAGTAAACGTACACAATCTTATAAATTGATACAACAGCACGTAGAAAATAATAATAAGAAAACATATACTCTCCCCTGTTTAATTTTTCAGTTACTTCATTTTTCGATTTAGCGATTTTAAGACATGCATTTCGTGGCTGTTGCGATTGTACCGGTTGAGTTCAGCGCCGCTTCATCCCCACGCAGCCTACTGTCCGGCAGAGGTGGCGCCGGCGGTGACAGCGGCTGCACGGCTAGTAGACGCCGGGAGCTAGTCTCTACGAGCCCTCCGACTACTACTCGCGCCTACACGGAAGACAACAGACGATGCGATTTTTGACCACGCGACCGGCGCGCCGCTTCGAACCGGAGGAAAAGTGTGTCGGAGCAGCGACCCGGTTCTTTTGTTTTTCATCAATTGAATTAGCTACATTGAATGACGTGCTGCCCGACCGCACAGAAACCGCTCCCTCAGTTTCCGGCTAAAGGTCGGGTCACACTAGACCGCATCGCACCCGAGCCGCATCGCACCGTCACTTTTCTTATTGTTGTCGCTCACTCGATTGAAGTGAGTTCAAACAACACCGTACTCGGTACTTTGTTTCTATACCGAGTACTTTTCGTATTCGAATTAATTCATTCGATACTTACTCGGTATCGGAAGAAAAGTACTTGTATCGAATCCAAAGTATCGAAACGCACCCGGTGTTAAATTCTAAACGCATCATCCCTGCTGCGCCACTCAGCCGCGCCTGCGAAATTAATTTACCGCTGACGTCAAGTTGGTAGCATTGAAAATAAAAAATCTAAAGTCAATCTAATCTCAAAGACTTTGTTTTAGGTCCCCATTTCGTTGTACTTGGCCGCATTTCGCTATACCTGGCCAATGGTCGCTGCCGCGCAGCCCCACACAAAAACTAAAAGATATAGTTCATAAGACGGAAGAAGAAGCTGCATCTGTTAGCGTTTCACAGGAATATCACTTCTGGAAACATCACAAAGAAAAATAGAACGCACGGTAGTCACAAAGTCTCTCTACTTGTGAAAACCGAGCGTGGTGGGTGAACGGTTAACGTTCTGGTCACGCATTCAGGAGGACGCGAGTTCGAATCCCCGTCCTAGCATCCAGATTTGGGTTTTTCATGGTTTCCCCCAAATCACTCCAGGCGAATGCCTGGATGCTTCCTTCAAAAAGGCCATGACCGAATTCCTTCCCGTTCCTTGTCCTCAGTCCCATCCCGCCTCTAATGATCTTAGCCGTCGACGAGGCGTAAAACAATAAATAAAAAACACCTTGTCAAACACTGTAATGTCTCCATATGCAATCCAGCAATTAAAGAATGGGAAGAAATGAAACTTATATTTCCTTGTCTGTATAAATACGCTCAACTGTATCGTATTGTTGTAGCAACGTCAGTATTGAGTGAATGTTTGTTTTCTAATGCGGGTGAAACAATGATAAACATAAGAAACAAACTGTCCCCAAAATATTTGGAACAATTGCTTTTTCGGAAACCTTCCAAAAGCGGACTTTTATTGTTGAAAAGTGTTAAAACTATAATAAATAAATATTTAAAGATAAGACAAAACCTTCAAAGTTTGCTTTATTATAATTTTAATAAATAAATAAAAATGTTTACTGAGTGTTATTTGATTTTATTACTCTAGGCAAATAAAATAAATAATTTACAAACATGTCACGTATATTTTCTATTTCGACATTAATTAAAAAAAAGTATCGATATGAGTAAGTATAGATACTTCTTTTGCAGTACTCATATGAGTAAGTATCGTAAGACAATTTGAGTACTACTCATTTAAGTAGGTATCGATACTTCGATGGTATCGGAACATTACTATGTGTTGGGCCGGATAAATTTGGTTTATATTTTGACGGTGCGAGCCGGTGTCGGTCTGGTCGATATGGAGAACTGTATAGAAAGAGTTCGGAAATTTCCGGTCCTTTACGACTAAATATTGTTTTAACGTTACAGATTGCTTTAGAAGTGTGTCCTTTTTTTCAGCCTCACTTCAGGTTCATCAGATATTCCTAAAATGTAGGTAGAGCCCTTGGCTGTTCGCATTAACAAATCAAATCTTTGCCAGTGGTGAAAGCAGGGCCGGCGCTAGGAATTTCGGGGGCCCGACTTTTTTTTTTTTTTTTAGCTGTACAAAATGGATTGGCGACAATGGGCGTATGCTTGGCTTCATGGCCTGAGGGCCCCTATAGTCGGTGATCGGGCCCCCCATCAGCCGGCGGGGCCCGGGTACTTATGACCCGCTTACCCCCCCCCCCCCCCCAACGCCGGCCCTGGGTGAAAGTCTATTTTAGGGCCTGTAAAAATTGCATCCGAGATCCGGATTTTGAACCGGGGACCTTCCGTACCCAAATCACTCACCGCAAGCATCTGAATCTAGAAGTACTGGAAAATATGTATTCAATCAAATAAAAGTAGTACATTTGTGTTTTGGGATGGTAAAATAAATTATATAGAATAAAAGTTCGTTTATTTTATTATGTTTGAATAATAATTTTTGATTACATCCAGATTTGTCTTCTGACGTTACGGCGTACGATTTGGGAACTGAAAGTCCCTGGTTCAAATCCCTGTCTCAGCTGTAATTTTTATGGGTCTTAAAACTGACCTCTGGCAAAACTTTGATTTGTTAATGCTAAGATGCTAGGACGCTCCATTGTTCGAATTTCTCGTTAATCTGTAGGTATCCTTTACAAATTAAGTGAGAACAATACAGGTTTACTGCGCGGCCGGTAAGAAACTCTGTGACTTGAATTTTTAGATCACATGAAACTATTATTATTTTACAAAATCTTTGCATTATGTATTTAAATTAAAATGTATAATAATCTTATTCTTTTTTGTTAAAAAAAAATATTGAGTGAATCGAAAGTAGCCTCAGACAAAATAAAAATGTTAAATGTGAAGTGAGAGACGCTTAAAATTTCTTTGTGACTATGTAGAGATACACGAGAATCTTTCAATTCAGTACAGTGTGACTATCATTTTTTAAAGCTGCTTTGGGATACTATTTTTGTGCGTTTGAGATCAATGAGATTATAACAGGAGTCGGGAAAAAAAATTAGCATACTTTATTACGTTCGTAGATTATTAAGTACAGTACTCTATAATAATGTACGAGTGGTAGCCGCAGCTACGATCCCCAAATCACTCTTAAGGTAATTTTTTAAAATTAATTTCGTGAAACAACTAAGTTTATACGTTAAAGGAGACTGGAGGCCGCGAAGGAACCCGTCCGTCACACGGCCGTGCTACGGACCAGTGTGGACGCGAGGGGGGCGAGCCGACACACGGCCGAGTGTTGGCTCGGACGCGGTGCGCTGTCGGTGCGGTCTAGTGTGGCCCGACCTTATAACGTGAACTTCTAGCTGACTAGAAACTTTTTAAAAAATCTGCAGGTATTCGTATCCGGCACTACCCGGTATATGTAATGACCCCGCCGAGAACGGAATTTTGATCCAAATGGCGCTGTTCGTTGAGGTGAGGGTACGCAGGTTATTAATAATGCGGCTCTGTGTCCAACGGAATGTAAAGTGCTTTAACCAAAGGAAAAAAAATTGTTTCTCCGATTTGAGAAGACACTTACCTTTGTGTTTGTTACAAATCTCTACTTATATATCGACTCTAATAATAAATGGAATGACTGAACTCCTATTTCTCAATATAATGTTGTTGCTATTGGGGCTTAAGGGCGCGTAGACGGCGGGGTCATTAGCGCCCTAAATTGGAATGGAATTCATCGAAGGCAAGAGCAGGGTAAAGAGTCGAAGGAGTGTAAAAGGCGTATTTTTGTAACGAGTGGAAAGATACTGGTGGAAGAATTAAGAGCGGTGCATGGAAGGGAAAAGATGAGCAAGATCACAAACTGGCACTCGATTTCAGGCATAAAGGTTTTTCTTTCGTGGGTAAAGGAATCGGAGATTGGAATAAATTACCAAGACAAATTATGAATAATATACCAAATATGATGAAAGAATTTAAAGTTGATGTTCTTAGAGGGCAAATGTAGATGCGTACAGGATAAGTGAAAGACGACGTTTAGTAAGGTTGCTAGCGGAGCTTGCGTTCCATCGCAATTAACAATTTTTTTTCTGCCTGGTTTAAAGATGTTTTCCTTAGATCGCTTCATTCCCGGTGTTTCATTTCAGATTTAATAGACATTGGTAAAATTGTTTAGAATGATGTGAATTTGCACATTTTGTTAGAACATAATTTTCTTTGGTCGTGCTGTTGTGTGGATACGCTTGTGTGGTTTCTTCGTGCCGCTGTATGTCATTTATCGTTTTTTCCATACTTGCTTATCATTCTCCGACGTTTGCACTATACATAATTTGAGCACTTTCTTCTTTGTCATCTACCATTCATCATCTCTTTAGTTGCAGAGTTTAGAAAATTCTATTCTAATTAAGAAATAGGCCTACATATAAAACTAAAACGCAGATAAAATTGCTTTTCGATATATTTTTTGTTAGCAAAGTCTTGGTTCTTTGCCAAAGACTTAATTTTATCTGATAAATTCTGCGAGGAAAAAGTATTGTGTGATAACATCAATGGGGCTTGACAGGTGAAAATAAAAATCACTAAACTTTTTTTAAATGTCTCCGAGCATTACTTTCTATGACACTTAAGGAATTTTTCCGCTGAACGTCATTTTAGAGTTGTTTTTATATGCATTTGAATTTGCCTGTTTTTACGGCTTGGTTTCATCACGCGTGTCCCACCGATATTGCGAAATGTCAGCACATGGGTCCCCAGGGCGAGCGCTGACCTTTTCTTATTTGGTTACCCGCTGCGGATTTTTCTCCCTTCAGATCCAAGCTTGCGACAGTATAGTTATTGTAGTTGAGCCCAAGTCTCGCAAGTTCTGTTTTGAGGCGCAAAATTTTCAAACCAGGCCTTCCTTAAACAGTATCTCGATCGTTACTTCAAGAATGGTAACCATAGCCGTTACTTCTATTTAGGTAATACGAAAGGAAGTTCGGAATTTCCCAACACTTTCATCAGAAATAGTTGTATCTTTTTTTCCGAATGATGGGAATCCAAAGATTTTCAAGAAAATATAACTGCCAGTGCTACATGTTTTATATACCTCGGTTATAAGATAAATCGGTGACCTATTACAAAGTATGTACCCTTCCCTCATCGTCCAATTCCATCATTGTTGTTTTTCAGATATTTCTGTAATTTTTCACTGTACCGGTATTTCGAACCATAGTTAAATTTGAAAGTTTTATAGGAATTTATATATGGTTATGAAGTACATTAAACAACTTCGTTAAATTAGGTGGTTGCTTGCTTAGATTATTAGATAGTAAAAGTTTAATAAATCGCGAACTTGTGTTATTACCACTGGTCAGCACAATAATCCAGTTTACACTTTTGGCCCTGTTGCAATCACCTTCTATGGCGTCCGATTATGAACTAATCTCATTTACTGGCAGTTTTAAGAGGAAAGAGTACAAATTAGAAGGTTAAACAACTGCCATCCATTATTTAAAGAGAGTTTATAGTTACAGTCTGCAACAGTTCTCACAGAAGGAATTTATGATCTGGTAATTATTGAAGAGGAAAATCAAACCAGTTACTATATACATGAAAGTTTATTGAAAATTCATTTGACCTGTACCAGACCACATCATAAGTTGACCAATGATTAACGATCTTTAATAAGATTGCAAGTTGATACTAGAGACAGTCAAACCACCTCAACATATCCTTTCATACAACACACATTATCAAGGTGATTAGCATCTAGTGCTTTCAACTTGGGTTTGTCTTATCACCTTCATGTTTCACTGATATAAAAATGTTACGACTGCATTCTTTTTTCTATCCCTACTACTGGCAACTTTTCTAAAAAACGGTTACCGGGCTGGTCGACTATCGAGTAATACTTGGAGGCAATATAATACTGCTTCAAAACATGGCAACCTGTCTAGTTGCTCTGTTCCTCCAATCACACACATTCTCTTAATCATGTGCTTTACATTAGTCTATCACAAATTTCCTGATATTTACTAATTGTAAAGACTCTCTACTTAACTATACTAGCCACTCCACTATGTACCAAACTATGTGGAGCATATCGACTCGTACTAGTCTTTGCCTTCCGACTCGTTAATCTCTCGACTTCCATTTCTGTGATAAAAATACTCTGTCGCTTAGGTTTTCATAGCCAAAGTTCTCGACTTCTGCATTACATTGTGTTCTGAGGTAAATCTGTGTTGAGTGTCAGACCTCACAGAAAAGAGATAACTGCCCTTTTTTTGTGGGGGATGTTACCAACCTTCAGTTTGTGGACTGAATTAGTTTGATCATGAAATTGATTGATATTAGACCATCAAGTACACACCAACTGTCAGTTTGATGCTATCTTGACCTAATCTTACACAATAATGTATTATAGATAACAAAGTTTGTAACAACTTTATAATAGACGGGGATAAATTCCATGCTATAAAAGGCTGTTATACTTTTAGATTTAAAAAAACAAAACAACACAAATTTGGATTTTGGGAACTAGTTTTAAACATTTTTAAATGTTAGTGAACCAGTCATCTGAGGCAGTGCACTGAAGTCTGTTTTAGATACACAGAAGCAGCTCTTTTGAGTTTTACTATTGTTTCATCTGAATAAAATATATTCTACTCCATAGTTGCTAAACTCTATTATTCCTGTTTATAGTGCCTTAGTTGTGAGACTCCCCTTGATTTTCATAAATTTCCTTCATGTACAATAGACACCGATAAACCTACAAGACATGTAGAGAGTCAAAATGATCAAGTTTATCACATTGTCAGTGATAGTGAAAAAACTTAATTCTAATATTTTTTCCACCAGACCTGAAAATGTTTTTCCATTGCTTTAAATGTATATTGTAATGGGCAACTCCATAGTAAAAACATGGAGGCACATGAACAGAGACATTTTGGGTGTAAACTGGTTGAGCTGAAGGTAGCGGTAGCAGTAGGTCTAAGTGTCTCCATGTTTTTGTTAATCCTCTAATTATATGCCTTTTTTATTTATTGCTGGTTGTTACCTTTGTTTCACATCATAGTATATACGTATTTTTTTCCTCCCTCAGGTGTTTTAGTCCGCCAGAATTTGTTGTCATATATTTACTTCCTGCTCTTCCTGTTCTGCCCTTGGATAAAAGTGCCAACACAATACACCATGACTGGTTTGTATATATTTATATCTTTTTAAAGAAAAATCAGTACTTTGTTGTTCTTCATTAACAAAGAAAGGGCCTTGAATAAAAAAAAATTTAAATGTGTATTTTGTATTTAATCAGGGTAGCATATACTATGGTGATATTATCCTTATTCCACAGTGTAATAGTAAATTCATTTGGGAACTTTCCCTTGAGTTAATTTTTACTGGAATCTGTAGCATATTCCAAATGTGAAATTTGTTTTAATTTATACAAAATTAATTTACACAAAATTAATTTTTACATTGAATTCAGATGATATGATGTACTTTGATACCAGAAACTTGCTCCAAGATTCGAGGTGTTGTATTTGAAGAGTAATAAAACACACTGGCTATAGATGTTGTTGGCTAGTGTGAAGTTTGAGTAAAATTTGAAGATACAGCCATAGTGCGGTAATAATGACTCGCAGAAATTTTAAACCCCTTTAAATGGGAATCAGCACTGAAAGCTATGACAATACAGCTTTACTAAGTGTCTGAAATATACCAAGACTGAATAGAGTTTAAGCAATGATAGCTATCCTAGGGTCCATAGGAAGGCAAGATGCCTGTTAGTGTTATTAATGATCGACAGAGCCATTACTTCAAGTAGCACTCAATAAAATATCTCACAAAAAATAAAATCTAACATTGAGCAATACACTTCCTCAGTATATTGGCTGATCATACAAGAATGTAGCTATTACCATTCCAGAATGAGTCTTAAATGATGAGAAAGACTCACTGGTATTTTTATATGCTTCCTATTTCCTATTTTTATCAATAGACTTCAGCAATAAAATACTATAACATACTATAGACACAAATTATCAAATGGAAAACAGTAAAGGAGTTGCTGGTGCCATTAATACCTATCAGTTAAGGGAAGGAAAAAATTGACAGAAAACTATGGACAGATGGGTTCACATCTGCAGAGATGGCAGCTATATAGAAGATAATGAGTGATATCAATCATTTTCGGACTGACATATAATAACACAAAATAGTACTGACTTGCGCAGATAGGTACAGGTAGGTATGTCCATAACAATGTTTCATGACAAATCTCAACTTTGTTCTGTATGCAAGTTAATGTCAAGGTCCAATTATGTCTCTCACAATTTTTGTGATGGAATTGGAAAAAGAGCAGCATGTATGTGGCATTTAGTTTTAAACTTTAAAAGTGTCAGTGAAATGTGAAATGATTTGATAAGCATTTCAGCATGAAGCCATAAGCTGCACAGAAGTTTTTGAGCGATTTTCTTGATTTAAAATTGGCCAACATGTAAACGGTAATGTGAAGAGAATGTTCATTGAATTTTATGATATTACTGGTATTGAGAAAGTGTAAACTGTGGACTATTGTAATCTTATAAGTTGTATTTGTGTCGTGATTTGAAGGAAAGGACTGGACCTTGAGTTAGATCTTTCTCCTGCTTCATGACACTGCTACAGGTCACAAATCTTAGAGTACACAGCAGTTTTTGGTAAAGAATCCCATGAATGTTATCCCGATTTATATCCCCAATTTGGCATCCTGTGACTCTTGGCTGTTCCTTGTATTAAAATAAAGTTAAATGTTCGTTGGTTCGATTTAGTAGAAGAGATGTGAATCACTGATGGTGCTGGAGGCTATAAAAGAACTGGTATTTGAAAAACTGCTTTCCATAGGAAAAAGTTGTGAAACTCATGCATTATATGGAAATATGGTAACTAAGACACCTAAAAGTAAATATTTCAGATTTTATTGCAATAGTCCAGGAATTTTTGGTCACCACTTGTTTCTCTGAAATTTAACCCATTCTTTCAGTATGGTTGTACAATGGTCTGGTAAACCATCCACATAAAAAAGAAATTACTACTCTTCATAAGTGAGTTAAAAAAGAACCAGAAGTTGTAATGGATCAGTGCCTGTCAATAAGATGGAAAACGATGTGAAAAGGATTTCAGAAACAATAAAACATGGAACGTAAGAGGCCTCATACATAAGGAAGTGGAATTATAAAAGTGCTTAGCACCTTTAAATTTGATCTAGTGGATAAAATCTTGAAAGAATGAACAAAAGCCAAAAATAAGTAGAAAGAATGATCAGTAATAAAGTTAGTCATGTATAATGGCAAACCACAAGAGAGACAAGAGCTTCGGCCAGTATTACCATTGGGATACACAGAAAAACTGAAGAATCTGATCACATTCTTACACATTTTACAGTGGGACAATAATGTCAAATTTAATAAGTGCAGAAAGAGGCAGCATGTCGGTAATAGCATTGCATGCATTCAAGGAAGGAGGAATCCATAACCTCTAATGTACAGGATGAACCAATAGTTAACAAGATAAATAAAATTAATGGTGTGTGTGTGTGTGTGTGTGTGTGTGTGTGTGTGTGTACTCTGGCAGCAATGTTTAAAATTCCTAACTTCTGGAACTGCTCTCTGCAGGAAGTTCTGCTAACCCCACAAATAATTCTTTTTACTCACTTCTTGGCGCTGAGTACTTTATCAGTGGAATTGCTGCAGAAGATTTTTGTGCATGACATAAAGAGTGAAAAATTACCTAGTTTTTTCATGGCTGAAATTGTATGAATTGCAAATGTTGCAGTACTCAATCGCTTTAGTAATTCAGACACTCTCAAATATACACTATGATCACTATGCGTACCAAGAAACTTCATAAACAATAACTTTTCTTAATTGACTGGCCTGATATGTTGGTATGTATGGTGTTAATCTGTGTGAGGTACTGAATTTCATGTATTGAGTTTTATGAAGTTTAAAGGTGAGTCTCAAACCATGTAAAGGAAGGTTGTGAGGGAAGAATGCATATTACTAGGATATTTGGATGAAGATAAATGCAAAGAAGAGTCAGCTAATTAGATACACAAATAAAAAACAAAAGGTTAATTATGAATATAAGGTGGGGAAAGAATTGCTTGCTGAAGATTTGAAATGTAAATATCTTGGCATTACATTTGATAACAAGCTTAACTGGGCAGGACACATTGGAGAGGTGGTAGGAAAAGGTTTCAAAATTCTGCACTTGTTGGAGAGAGTGTTTAGGGGATGCACGAGAGAAGTAAAGGAATTGGGTTACAAAACTTTGGTAAGACCATTGCTCGAATATGGTAGTGTAGTATGGGACCCACATTTTGAGTATCAAATACAGGAGTTGGAGAAGGTGCAAAGAAGGGCTGCTAGATTTGTTTCTGGAAATTATCGCAGAATGCAATCAGTGACAGATATGATAAAGGAGCTGGAATGGGATTCATTGAAAGACAGGAGGAGGATGAGGAGGGTAATGGGAGTGTACAGGGCGTATGAGCCATGGAAAGATATTGCAGTAGGTATGAAAAGTAGTTCATGGAAGGGAAAAGATGACCATGACCATAAGCTGGCACTCGATTTCAGGCACAAGGGTGTGGGAAGATTTTCTTTTTTGGGTAAGGGTGTCAGGGATTGGAATGAGTTACCAAGGGGAATGATGAATAACCTACTGAAAACGTTAAAAGAATTTAAAGTTAAAATTTGTAGAAGGCAAATGTAGGTGAGTGTAGGATAGGGGGAAGCTGGGTGTGTAGGGAAATTGCCACTGGAGCGTGTGCTCCATTGCAATTAAATTAAATACTAGTATCTTCATAACTTTCTCTCTCAACACTGGATGTTAACATACTGAATTAAGAGTTTGAATTTTGAATTCTGAATTTGTGAATTAAATTATTCAGTAATTCAGTGACTTAATTTCTGAAGTAACTCAAATGATTATTGTTTTACAGATTATTTATGCTAATAAACCTTTTCTAAAATCTTGCTTTTGAGTCGAAATGTTTTATCACTCTATCAGTAAGATGTGTAACTGACATTTTTTAATTGATTTTTTTTTCTTTTGCAGGTGCCACAGGAATTTATTTATTCGTTGTTTTTTTGTGTAGCATTCTAACATTTTTAACACAGTTGATATTCCATATCGTGCTTCTGACAAGATATCCCTATGGGATAGAATTATCAAACTGTAAGTTACTTTTTTGTGTACTGTTGGTTTAATTTTGTATGTGGTAATCAGGAAATAAGATTAACTTGTTCAGTAGATAAAAGTTAAGGGAAAAATAAAAAAATGAATCGTTACAAGATATTCACCACTCAAATTTTTGACTGAATGCAGATTGTACTTATTTTTCAAATGGGTTTAATATAATTTAATTGCAGTGCAATTGCAATTCCAGTCCAGTCACAATTTCTCTAGTTGCCTGTTTACCCCTTTGTTCTATTTGTTTCCCTGCCCCCTCCCACCTATCTACTTTTGCACTTTATGAATTTCAATTTTACATTTAAATTTCAATGATATGGGCGGTTGAGAGACCTCACCATAAATATGGATGTGCCATCTTCGTCCGACCTGAGGTTCAGATCCTGTCCACGGTCTTCACAGAAGAGAACAACATGGAAGTCCTTACCATTGATCTTAAAAGTTTCACAATCTCATCTTTATATAAGCCATCCAACAGTGAAGTCACTGTCAAACAACCTTTCAATTTCCAAAATCAACACCTGTAGATTGTTATGGGGGATTTCAACTCCCGTGGTACTGCTTGGGGTTACGACTTTGACGATGAGAATGGTATTGCAGTAGAAGAATGAGCAGATGTAAATCAACTTACTATCATACATGATCCCAAACTACCAGCATCTTTCAACAGTGGGAGATGGGGCTATAACCCTGATCTAATATTCAGCAGTAATCACATTAGCCAGCAATGTGTGAAGTCTGTCTGTAGTCCAATACCAAACACGCAGCACAGACCAATATTGTGTGAAGTGTTTGCAGCAGTGAGACCCCAGAGAGTTCCTTTCTGCAGAAGGTATAATTTCAAGAAAGCTGACTGGTCCGTGTTCACAGAAATGTTGGATGCTGCTGTGTCTACTATTGAACCAACACCAGAATCATACGGCACATTTACTGCAACTTTGAAAAAATTCTCCAGAAGATCCATCCCCCATGGCTGCTCATCATATATTCCAGGTCGCACCTCAGATCTAGCTGCCCAGTTCATGGATTATAAATCACTGTTCCAAGATGGTCCCTTTGGCGAAAAGACAGTAGAAGCTGACAATCAACTTCTCATCTGAGCAACAAAAAGAGACCACTGGATAAATACATTAGAAGAGCTGGAACTGACAAGAGATAATCACAAGGCATGGAGACTTCTAAAATCCCTCAACAATGGTCTATCGAAGCAGAATGGACATTCCAACATCAATGCAAATGAAATTGCACATTAGCTGCTCATGAATGGGAAGGAAATTAAGAAAAGTAGAACATCTAAAAAACAAAGAAAAACGCGCAGAAACAATTGGGAAGAGATGAACAACCTCACTGAACCCTTCAGTATGTCAGAGCTGGAAAAGGTTATTCATGAGTGCAAGACAGGAAAATTGTCAGGCCTCAATGAAATACAAGCAGAACAAATTAAGAACTTCAGATATAAAACCAAAGAATGGGTTCTACAGCTCTTTAACAAATGTATGAACACACATCAAATTCCAAAGGTGTGGTGGAAGATGAGTCATTGTGCTGCTGAAACCTGGAAAAGAAGGTAACAACCCCAGAGATTTTAGATCTATAACGCTCTTGTGTCACCTTTACAAAATATTTGAACAATTAATCCTGAATCGTATCCAGCCTGTGATTGATCCTCAACTTATACATCACCAAGCTGGCTTTTGTGCTGGTAATAGTTGTACTGGGCAACTGCTGAGCCTAATTCAGTTTATAGAGGATGGATTTGAGACCCATAAGGCCACAGGTGTGGTCTTTGTGGACTTGTCAGCAGCACCTGGTACTGTTAACTACCAACTACTCCTTGACAAGGTCGAGAATCTAACAAAGGCCACCAGATTAACCAACCTCATCACTACTCTTCTCCAGAACCGTAGGTTTTTTGTTGACTTTCAAGGGCAGTACAGATGATGGAGGGTACAAAAAAATGGTGTACTGGCTCCCAATTCTTTTCAACATTTATGCTAACAGGAGTTGAGTGTACGCTGATGACGTTGCCCTAACCTCACAGAGCACAAAGCTTGAAGTTGTAGAAAGAAATTTGTGTGCTGCCCTAGAAGGCCTATCAAGCTATTATAGGGAAAATTACTTAATACCTAAACCTTCAAAAACTGACATGTGTCCCTTTTCACCTAAAAAATAGGAAAGCTCAGCATAAGTTGAAAGTAATGTGGTCAGGTATCGAACTGCAAACATGTAACACCCCAAAATATCTGGGAGTGACACTGGACAGAATCCTCGCATATAAGAAGCATTGCATAAATTGCGAAATGAAGAACTCTACAAGAAACAACTTACTGCTCAAACTAGTTTGATCACAGTGGGGCAGTCAACCACAAACTATATGTACATCAGCAACGGCCCTTTGTTACTCTGTTGCAGAATATGCATGCCCAGTTTGGTAAACATCTCTCACAGGTGGATGCAGCCTTCAATAACACCTGTAGAAGCCTACACCAGTTGACAGGCTTTTTACCAGCTTACGGGGATTGCACCACCCAGTATCCCGAGAGAAGTGGCTGCGAACAAGGAGAGGAAAAAAGTAGAATGGGAAAGCGCTCATACACTGTACGGCCATATACCTCCAGCCCAGATACTCAAGTCCAGGAAAAGCTTCCTGAGAACATCACGAGAACTAATTGCATCACCTGAAAAGGCAAAACTACATTTGAGGAAAATGAAGGCCCCTAACATCTTGGTACCACTGACAGTTGCAGAGTGGTGGCCACCTGGTCATGCAGAGGACTGGAACCTTTGGCAGTGCTTAAATTGATTGCAAACAGGAGTGGGCAGGTCCAAGGAAAATCTAGTGAAATGGGGTTATACTGGTGTTACCAGTATTAAGTGTGAATTTGGTGATTACCAAACGACAAACCATACGCTCGAGTGCCCTATGTGCCCATCATCCTACAACAAAGATGACCTTTTTCAAGCAACACCAAATGCACTTGAGGTTGCGAAGTACTGGGAGAAATGTGTTTAAAGCTGTTAATTTGTACAATTTTTTAACTGTGTATTTGATGTGTATGATTTGAGAATAATAATAATTTTAAATTCTTTCATCCATTTTGGTAAATTATTCATCACTTGGTAATTTAATCTCAAACTGCTTTACCTAAAAATTTCCAACTTCTGTGACTAAAATTGAGTGCCAACTGGTGGTCGTCATACTTAAGCTTCCATTATTTACTCTTGAATCTTAGACTAATGTTTTCCAAGCCTTTTCACCAACATATATCTGTGGTAACTTACAAAGGCATGTACAGATCTCTGTTCAATTGTTATTAGTATTATTTCCTACTGTCAGATTCTTCGTGGTTTAATTAATGTGATAATTAAGTAGTCCACAATGTACTTCAGCTTAAACTTTCGTTTATTTCCAGACAACACGTCAACGATATTGTTTACATGCATAGATACAATCCAGAGATACTACTAACACACTCCTTGGCAGTTGCGAAGTGAACCTGTATAAACTACTACTGTCCTTCTGTTGATTGCTTTATATAGGTTCTATCGAAATTTCTAAAACTCTTCAAAAGCTTTCTCGAACATTAACAATTACTCAAACAATTGAAACATATTAAAAACAATCAGAATGAATACATAATCAATTAACATCATTACAAAATGGTCAGAAATGGAAATTAAAGATACTTAAACACACGGTTATTTACAGAAATCATTTTAAACTGTAGTAAATTGTCCTTTAGACATCGTAACTTGCATTAATACTTAGAATTACCAACATTTAAGCAATTCTCTTGCACAATTCTGTTCTTAAAAATATTAAATGGCCTTTAAATAATTTCTTTTCATAAAATAGTCTATCTACATCTACATCTACATCTATACTCTGCAAATCACAAATACTGTGGGTGGCAGAGGGTGCTAAGCACCAATCCTAATTCTGCGCATTCCAATCCCGAACAGATCGAGGAAAGAAGGAATACATAAATGAATCAGTACGGCATCTATATACACTGATTTACAGTTAATTGTGAAACAAAAATACAAGATCATATTCAAACAAACTTTCACTACAAATACTCCATAAAATACAATTCTATTTAAAGTTCAGGTATGAGGGCTGTTACACTACCCAGGAAATTTTAATACCTACCAATGATCATTCTACGCTCACCTCTGATCTTAGAATATGAATTCCCAGGAGCCGAATCTTGAGAGCATTCCTTCTTACACTGTGGTAAGCAGCCTACACTCTGATCTTTTTTGTATCACCCCATCTATTTACCCCTAATAACTCATGGCTACAATCTATGCACTCCAGTAGACTCTGCTAACCAATATGAATATCCCTCTAGTAATTGCTCCTCTATCTCTGTGGTACTCCCATAACCAGTGGGGAAATCCTCACTAGTTAGCAGTCTTTCCTGTGATCCCTGTAACACTGAACGAGCTTGTCGGCACAATTAGAAATGAGCATACTAAAAAATTTGAAATTCATCCTAACAACGTATTATGAAGGAACTAAAAAATCATTGAGGACTTGGTGTATATAATATTACTATGGATGTCTTAAAGATAGCAGAATACAAAATTGTACCTTATCTTGAAATATTATTTAGACTGAATCTGGATATTTGCTGCTTACCAGGGAACTGTAAGGTGCAGTAGTAGTGCCAGACTTTGAAGGAGGCCGATCAGTTTGACATCAGTGGTAGGTAAATTAATGGAGAGATTGATAGGCAACCACACCAGAAATGTCTGTGATAAAAGAAACTAGTTTTCAAATCGGCAAAATGGCTTTAGGCAAGGATATTCTTAATGATCTATATACAAGACATTTTTGATATAATGGACAAGGGAGGCTAAAATTGATAATGCAGCACTAGATCTTTCTAGGCCATTTCACAGAGTCATAAAATGGTGGTGAACAAGGTGAAAACCATTGGAGTGCATGAACAAGTGATTTGTCAGGTGGAAGAAGGTTGTAGAAGGAAAATAGTTAGGGTAGGAAATGAAGCAGAAATGGAAATGGGAGTGCCATTTGGTAGAGTATTGGAACCACTGCTTTTCAGTATTCTAATGAATGATTGTGTTGGTTTGCTATTGGAGGCTAGATTGTCAGACATAATGTTACATAAAAGGATAAAAATGGTAGAAAACTGTGAACAGCTGCAGAATGATCTGGACCAGATAGTAAATCAACTTGGGATGAAAAAAATCCAAAGAAAAGTTGGCTTATTTAGTACACAGGTAGAAAATTGAAAATTATGAGTGTAAGGTGGGGAAGGAATTGCTTGTTGAAGACTAGTCTTAACTTTAGAGAATAAAAGCAACTGGTCACAACACATCAGACAGGTTGTAGGAAAAGGTTTCAAAATCCTTCGTTTATTGGAGAGAGTGATGAGGGAACTGGGTTACAAAACTTTGGTCATACCATTGCTTGAATGGATCCACATTTTTTGTGTCGAATAATGGAGGGGGTGGAAAGAATGGCCACTGGAGTTGTATTTGGAAATTAATGCAGTACACAATCGGTTACTGATGTGATAAATAAGCTGGAATGAGAGTCATTGACATACAGGAGGAGCGTAAAGAATCATGGGAATGTACAAGCTGTGTATTGATGAGGCATTGAAAGCTATTGGTGAAAGAATTAAGAGGTGCACGGAAGGGAAAAGGTGACAATGACCACCAGCTTGATTCCGGTATAAGGTTATCAGAATTTTTTATTCATAAGTAATGGGTTCAGGGATTGGAATAAATATTTCACCAAAAATGCTGAAAGAATTCAAAATTAAAATTTGTAGATGGGAATGGGTGGGTAGAAGAAAGGCAAATATGTTTAGGGAAATTGGCATTGGGGCACACAATCATGATAAATTAAATTGTACTACCTTTGGCAATTTAATAAAGAGACAAACCAAACACCATTACTTTATTTATTATATTCCTACAGTTCACTAGTAATGGTCTTTAACTGGCTTTGTGTTTTCAGAATTGACCTTCGTCTTCCCAGCTGTGACCCTATCTCTCATTTCAGCAGATTCATTTTTTTAAAAGTAAAAAAGTATTAGTTATTTTTCCCATCATGTATCTGCAATCAGTACCCTTTGATTACCTATTTTTATCCCTTCACCATGTCGCGCTACTCACGGCCATTCATAATGATCATGCATGACGGGTTATTATATAACATGGTTTTATTAAATGAAGATTCATGGATTGTTAGTTCATAGTTCAAATCGGCATTTATTAACAATTCATATACATAGAATACCTGAACACCACCGCTATTATTATTATTATTATTATTATTGAATTATTTAACGGTGCCTCTTGGATAAGTACATGAATATCTCATCTCCGAAGTCACATGTTCTGCCACGTGTTAGCCACGACACACACATATGCACATGCATGCCTAACCAGCCATCATGAAAGTGCAACCAGAACAAGCGGCAAAAATAAAAAAAGCCAGTTCTCTTATAGTGCACTGGCGGTACCCAACAATGATTCTTGAAATCTCTAGAATGCCTAAATAATTAAGACTTGTTCAAAATAGCTGTTTATACCCTGAAAATTATTTCCTCTTGACTCCTAAACATTAAAAATATCAACTTCGATAAATATACGACTACAAGCCAATTTTAACCAACTTTTCTCCAAATAAAGCTCTACATCAGCAAACCACTGTCTCATCACAACCAGCAGCCACTAACTTAAAAAAGACACAGCTATGACCCAATCATAGCTGGAAGTGGGGTACTTTACACCTTTAGCTAACAACTCTGAAAATACTTCCTTTCCTCTTCTATTTAAGTGCGGGCCATGCCTAGTGAAACCTCACCTACCAGTGGTGAACACCTTCAATGTTTCATGCAGTGTGCCTTCAATGTAGTGTTATTGGCTTGTGGAGATATGAGAAAACGGGGAACAATAGGGGAATGGTAGAAATGAGTCCTGGAATTGGTAGGCAATGTACTCTAAGGAAAAATTCTAGCTGAAAGAGTTAAGTCTCTCTCACAGCTATTTCCCTATTTCACAGAATGACATTTTAGGAATAGAACTGCAATGGAGTAGATTTGTATATCTAGGGCTGAAAAGTGTTGAAGAACAAGAAAGGAGTAACTTCTTTTTGACTAAGGATTAATGTTAAAATTATTGTGTAGTTTTAACCAGGTTACCACGTCTCATAAATTTTGTATTGTCTAAATCCTTGTTTATAAGCTATATTATCTAAAAAAAAAAGCTTTTTTTTTTAGTACCATTTACCACAAATATATTATAAAAAAGCTTTATTTCTCTTAGTCTCTCTCTATTTTTATCTCTTTTGAGATTCTTAATTAAGTTTTCAAAGAAGTAATATAATTTAGTGAATATTTACAAGTTATAACGGCTGTGTAATGGACAAGAATATAAGACATTGAAATTTTTTGGTCTCCTACAGCAATGACCCTCCACAATATTCAATATTGATAAAGGTTTAAGATCCAATAGTTTTGACATTTCTTTATGTCCAGTCCATTATGTGTTCCTATTGTAAGTGGTGGTTCATTATCCTATCCTAATTTGTACTTACGGCCTATAATTTCATTGTTACCTTTGTAAAAAATAATAATTACATGATGATAGTGACAATGAAAATGCGATATGCAATGAAAATTAGGAAGGATATGGAAATTGGTATATAGGCCCTACATATCCCATCTCCTTGCCATATGCCTTCCATCAGCCATGATTAAAGTTTGTATTTACAGATTGTAAAGTGTGTTGTTGTTTTTGTGTTTGTCATGGCCCACTTGTTTTCTTCATCTGTGGTGACAGATTTATTTTCTCTATCTTTCCTTATTTTAATAACAATAGTGACTGCTCTCCTGCAAATTTCTGAAAAGTATGAACTAATTTTGTCTAAAGTAGCTACAAATATAAATTTTTTACCAAAGAATATAGTAAACCAGTAGGTTGTCCTGGATTTGCCACTATCTCGTGCATTGTTTTAAAATCATATAATTAGAAATGAGCCTGGATTTCTTAGAGGGTTCCTGAAAGGCATCCAATTGTGCAGTATGGCCGAAATAACCCAATGATAGTAATAAATTGTTTAACTTTATACTGTATGGAATCAAATCTCCTGAGATTTACTGTTTCAGAATTTCTTTAAAGTAAAGTGATAAAGTTTTGATTTGCTATCTGTTCTACCTATTTTAGCTGCACCTATTGTTTAAAAAGGAGTCCAAATCGCAGAACATCCTGGCATGTCTCACATGATTGAACAAAACTCTTAAAAATTTCTAGCCCCACAAAAATTTGAATGCCAGATCTTTAACTGAGAGAAAATGTTTTAGCCATTGCACTGCTTGTGTAAATATTTTATAGTGGCATCAATTGTATGAAGTGACAGTTTTAAAATTGTGAAAAGGAAATATGACATGTAAATTATCATTGCATTGGAATATTGATGCTCAGGCAGTGCATTTCAGTAAGCCCCTATGACCTAAATGCTGTCAGTAGTATGGTGTACTATGTCTTAAAAGTCAACTTTCACTATTCCTAGAGCATTTGTACTTTACACAAAAATTTATTTTTTGATAATTCTTTTGCTTTCAGGTGGTTTGCTAGAAAAAATTTTGCGCCATGTGGGGCTTGTACGGTTAAATGGTGTAACTCCTCTTGGCGGAGCCTATATTATAGGACCTGAAATTTTAATGTTGGTCTTCTCCTCAATTGTCTACATAGTATGTAAAAGGGCAAGTAGACGTAGACAAGTTTCAGTGCTTCCAGCTTCAACTGTAACTGATGAAACAAAGCATTCAAAAGCAATTCAGAAACGACGTTATTCATTCTTCAGTGCTTTTGGTAAGTTAATAAATGGTTTAAAGATATTTTGCATGCATTAAATCATATAAAATTTCATGTAAAACCTGAAGAAACAGTCATTTTTCATTATCATTAAGTTGTCTGTGTTTTCTTTATTATAACTACTTGTAAGGAAATAAGCTTTAATAATGATACACAGTAGTACAAACTGATATGTGCTATTGGACTTAGTCTGGAGCATGAGCAGTAATGCCTGGATGTGATATTCGGGAGGACGTGGGTTCAAATTACAATCTGGCCATCCAGATTTTGGATTTCAATGATTTTCCAAGTGATTGTGGGGATGATTTCTTCAAAAAGCATGTCTGGGCATACAGATTTTGGTTTTACATGGTTTCCCAAAATCATTCCTGGTGAATGCCAGGGTGCTTCCCTCAAAAGACCATGTCCAAATTCCTTCCTGTTCCTTGTCCTCAGTTCTATCCCACCTCTAATGACCTCAACATCAACAAGGTGTAAAGCCATAAACATACAAAAAAAATCCTTCAAAATGTCATGGCTGAATTCCTTCCAGTTCCTAGTCCTCATTCCTCTCCTGCTTATAATGACCTAGATGTCGAGGAGGCAAAAATAATAATGTGACTTTGGGAGTTGTCATGATGAATGTCCTTGCATTTGAATTATTATGAGCGTATTTCTTAAAGTCATAATATACAGTTTATAGTATCATTCGTACTGGAACTCGCCACTGGCGAAATATATTGGTCACCAGAAAAGCTACTTTCTTAAAGAACTGACCATCTTGAATAAGAAAAATGCATTTCTGTGAAATAAAAGATGATAGTTCAATATTGGCTGCATTTAATGCCTGTCACTTAAAAAGAATTTTATAGAAAATGTACATAGGACTTTGTTCTATCAGAGTTGCAAGTTGTTGTAGGACTACACACACAAATTAAGCTAGTTACCATGTTAATAAATTACATCACATGCATAGTTAATGTTGGTCATGGTTACCAGCAAACAGGTGTGGAACTTTGCACATAGGTATGGAAATTATGGCATAATCATTATATGTATGTGGAACTACACTTTCAATTTGAGTACTTCATTTAATTTTGCATAGTCTGGCACACTACTGCATGACCTACCTTGCAAAAATATCCTTGTAGACTGACTTCTTACTACCAGTGGTATCACTAAGATAATTTGGGGATTCCCTCATATGAAGCTAGCCATTTGGAAATAGCGTGCCTACTTGCATAAAAGCATGTGAAGTGAATTTAATTATGAAACTCTCCATATTTCCTCTGTTGATACTAAACTAACTCACAGCATATACAGACATTAAATACAATAAGAGTAACACTAAATAACAAAGACATCAGCAGCCTCCTAACTCACTGCTCTGCTGGCTTATGTATGCTAATCAGTCAATAAGTCATTTAAAATCACACTATGGCTATATCCAAAAGTACTGATTGATTTCCAGAGCAAATCAGTCCATCAATCAAATGTAATACTAACTCTTCTTACCTCAATCCATTTAATATAAAATGGACAACTGCATGAAATAATAAAATAATTCTATCTCTGCTGAGTTTATCCCAACTCGTTAGAATTAATGGGAATATAGGCAGGGTTGTACTATACTGTCCTGTTATAGAGTTTAATATAGAAAAGATAGAGAAAGTGTACCCATTACTTCCCAAGGTTGAAGGCAGAAGGATGATGTGGCACAGTAAAACAGGCATAGAACTTAGGGTACACCATTAATCATGTATGCTCTTGGCTAGGTCAATGAAATGAAATACACCATATGATGGAGTGGGTTTGTGCACCATCTGGTTTAGGGAAGGTAGGTACACAGTATGGAAAAATATAATTGGAAATGTAAATTTAATATTAGTTATAATAATAATAAATAAGAAAAGAAAGGGAATTTAACCCACCACATACCAAAGCGGTGGGAACACTTATGCTGACAAACAACTACACAACTGCACAATATTTTGGCATCTGCCTTGTTCACTAGTAGAAAAAGGGACCATTAGGCTCAGTACGTGTGTACACAACGAACATTACCTAATGACTAACCGAGTAGTGGGGGAGGGTGGGGGAACGGCTAAGGAGTAGACTATCGATATATCGGCATGCAATATCTGAGATAATATATTGCAGGCGATGGTAAAATGAACATATGTAGTAAGGGTACGGTATAAACGCGGAAAAAAAAATGGGTTAAGTGGATTTTAACGGTGGTTAAGTAACGGTGGTTAAGTCCAGGTGAGTGTCTCATATCCAGGATATTCTGGTACACTAGTTCCTATCTCCAGAGTTCTGCTGCAGTGGTGCTGTCAGGGAAAACTTTGACTGCTCTCACAGTAAAACAGTCATTGAGGTTGTTAGAATCAAGGCTATTGGCATGTTCTGGTTATTGGAAGGTACAGGTTGTGGGTGTGGACTGTTTGTGGCCATTCATTCTAACAGAGAGTTGCTGTGTGGTGAGGCCTATGTAAGAACTAGTGCAATAGCGGCAAGTTAGTTGGTATATAAGATAAGTTGTTGAACAGGTGGCATGTCCAATAATGGGGAAAGTTTCCCCTGTGGTGGGATTGGAATATGTAGTGGTGGGTGGAAGCATGCTGCAGGTTTTACAGCAGGATCTATTGCAAGGATAAGATCCATATGGTGTTTTTGGAGAGTCTGACAGAGGGTATTTGTGGAATAAGATGTTCTTAAGATTGGGTGGTCTGCTAAAACATGCACGGGTAGGAGAGTACACATTTCTGGAAACGAGCGAAGGAAGTCATACCCCTGTCACAAGATATGGTTGATGGACTCGAGGCCAGAAGAGAACTGAGTGACAAAGGCAGGGCTATCGTTGGTTTTTGTAGGAGACAAGTGAGAGTGGTTACGTGGAGGGTGGGTGATCGCGCGGGAGATCTGTTTATGTACAAGATGCCTGGGGTAACAACAGGAAATAAGGGATTGGGATAGGTTCTGCAACTATTGATGCAGAGAGTGAGTATCAGAGCAAATGCGACTTCCACGGATGGCAAGACTGTATGGGAGGGAACGTTTGTATGGAATGGATGGCAGCTATCAAAGTGGAGATATTTCTGTAAATTAGTGGGTTTGATGTAGACTGCAGTATGAAGGACACCATGCCTGAGCATGATGTCAACATCAACGAATGTGATGTGTGAGCAGGAGTAAGTCCAGGTGAAATTGATGGAATTGTTGCTATTAAGGGAGTGGAGGAATTCAAGGAGGCGGTTTTCGCTGTGGGTACAGATCATAAATATGTCATATATGTATCTGAACCACACAGTAGGTTTAAAAGGAGTGCTGTTCAGGAAATGTTCCTCCAGACGACCAAGCAATAATAGGCACTTCCACCCCCACCCCGTATTTCTGCCTTTGTTTCATTCATGTGGCGAGTCAGGTTGTGATAACATCTTTCTCCCCGCCATATGTCTCGCCTCTCACATGAATAAGGATTCTCACCGAAATATTGTGCAATTATTTTGTTTTTGTGTTTTTTACATGTTCATCTCGCCCTCCTGCCTTAATCTGTGGTAAGTGACGGGTCATCTTTCCCTTTACTATCTTATTTTAAGAGGTTATATGCAAGATTTTGGATGAAATGGATAAGGGTGGCAAAATTGATGGTGTAGCACTAGATCTTTCAAAGGCTTCTGAAAGAGTGAGCTATAAAATGGTGGTAAACATGGGCATTGCCATGGTGGGGCGCTTCCTCAATTAGTTGAGCAAAAAATATGTGAAAATAAAAATTCATACTTTTAATATTAAAGTTTTTTTTTTTTTTTTTTTTTTTTTTTTTTTTACAAAATTTATTGAGAACCTTTGCAGGTTTTTTTTTCCCAAATAAAATTACTTTCAACAAGTATTTTTATTAAGTATCCTTGTTCTTTGCCCACCATGAAGCTAGCTCAGGCTACATTCTCGGTAGTAAATAAGGTGAAAACTATTGGAGTAGAGGAGAAAGTGATTTGCTGGGTAGAAGAATTCTTAAAAGTTAGAAAACAAAAAGACTGGATAGGAAATGCAGCATCAAAAGAAGTGAAAATGGGAGTGACACAGTGTAGCATATTGGGACCATTGCTATTCATTCTAATGAATGATTGTGTTGATGGTTTTCCATCAGAAGTTAGAATCAAAACTGTAGAGGACTGTGAATAACTTCAGGGTTGGTAAACATGGGATGAAAATAAATACAAGGAAGAATAAGTTTATTAGGTACACAGATAAAAAAACTAAAGGTTGACTATGATTATAAGATGGGTAAAGAATTGCTTGTTGAAGACATGAAATATAAATTTCTTGGCATAGCATTTGATAGCAAGCTTAACTGGGCAGGACACTTTGGAGAGATAGTACGAAAAGGTTTCAAAATCCTTCACTTGTTGGGGAGACAGATTAGTGGACATACCAGAGAAGTAAAAGAATAGGATTCAACACTTTGTACCATTGCTTGACTATGGTAGTGTAGTATTGGACCCAAATTCTGGGTATCAAATACAGGAGTTAAGGGGCTGCTAGATTTCTCTGAAAATTCTTGCAGAACACAATCAGTAACCAATATGATAAAAGAGATGGAATGTACCTATAAGCTCACCAACTAACCCCATTAGGAACATGATTTATAAGTTGATTTTAAGGATATTTGATTTGTTTACGATCTTTAAACCATGTGAGTGGGTAGGACTGAAACCTGAAACCTGAAATAGCTTGGAATTGCATAGTTACAGCTGATCTTTCATAATCAGTCAGTCAGCATCATCTAGAATATTTTGAATATAAAGTCAAGCAATTAGGCACGGTATAATTAGGAGTTTTAATTAAGGAAAAAACTATATCAGAAGATAGTGCAGAGTAAGAGGATTAAAAATATGTATAGGTTCCTATGGAAAACTTAATGCATCGAGGAGATAAATTGGATTTTGGAGATGGTTTGTTGGCATTGTTGTAGTTGAAAAGGGAAACCGCCAAATTTGATGACATTGGGAACTTCAACCTCATAGAAACCTTTCTAAAGACTAAATTGATTTAGAATAGATAGATGATATCAAAATGCTTATATGATAATTACAAATGGGATTATTAAATACTCTTCATGATATTAATTTCTGAAGATTCTTGCTGATGTCACAAGGTGGAAGAGGTAGTGGGTCGAACAGTAGCCATGATGAATTTTGAAAGAGTCTTCAAACTGACGTGGTAGTGTTAGGCTTGTATGCATCTTGCGGAGTGAGTAGCTCCACGTGTCGTTAATGTGTGTCTACTCGGTATTTGTGATTTTTTTCGTCATGGACTGGGGTAAGAATGAGAGTTTGTCGTCTCTTGTGAAATGTGCTTAAATGGTGAATTTTTGTTGGTGGAGTAGTCCGATTGCCTTAGTAAAAACTGGTACTGAATTTTATAAGGCAGATACTTTGTGGAAGAATATACAACTTCAGTGAATTTTAACTATTTCTATGAACCCTTCACATTTGGGGTTTATCAGATGTGTGGTGGCCATGTTTAAAAGATTACAGGTACCAGGAAGGAAGGCATCCGGTCATAAACATTCATTATTGTTAATGAACAGGTTGAACATTGTGCTTTAGCCACACCTTGGCTTTAAGTCTGTTGTTTCACAATGGGATTCATTGGAAGACAGGAGGAGAGTGAAAAGAGTAACGGGAGTGTACAAGGCGTATATTGGTGATGAGGCATGGAAAGATATTTGTGTAAGAGTTAGGAGTAATACATGGAAGGAAAAAGATGACCATGACCATAAGCTGGCACTCAGTTTCAGGCACCACGGAATGGACAGATTTTCTTTAGAAGTTCAGGGGGCCAATGATTGGAGTAAATTACCAAAAGAAATGATGAATAATTTACCATAAATGTTAAAAGTATCTAAATTTGAAATTTGTAGTGTGTCCATGTAGGTGGTTACAGGAAAGGGGATAGACGATGTGTAGGGAAATTGCCATCAGTGTGTTATCCACTGAAATTAAATTCAAATTTCTTCAAGTTGAAATTCCATTTCATTAAGATAAGTCCAAAATTTCAATGTCCAGCAAATTAATATAACAGCATCATGTACCTATTCAAGTCAATTTGCACAATATGTGCAGAGGTTCCCCATTACATTATTTATACCTTTCATTGGGATTACCCCTTTTTTCCTGGAATTGTCACGGAGTGGGTTTCTTGACAAAACCACCCTTTGAACTATGTCAGAATCTATAATATGCCCAAAATCTTTACCTACTTCCACAGATTTTGACAGTGCATGTCTAAATACTTTATTCGTATCATACTTTCCTTGAAATATGCCTAATTTCATCCATAAAAATGAAGTTGGAACAACTCATTGGCACCCAAAATTCTTATTTCCTTCCCAAAATATTAAATCCCTATTAAAACAGAAATATTACTTATAATTTTTGGTTTCTTTTAATATCCCTTATTCCCATTACAAACCTTTGATAATTAAATATCAATTAACTGACATTCTAAAGGAGCTGTATGGGACTCGCTGGAGGAAAGGAGAAGGGTGAAGAGTGGGAATGTACATGGCATTTGTTGGTGATGGGGCTTGGAGCAATATTAGTCAAATAATTAGGAATAGTGCATGGAAGGGAAAGGCAACCATGACCACAAGCTTGCGTTCAATTTCACGAATAAGGGAGTGGGAAATTTTTCTTTTGTTGGTAAGGGTGTTGTTTCCTGCTTGTTTCCTGCTTGTAAAAACTGTCACAGAAACTCTTAAAATGTTGAAAACGGTGTACAAGAATGATGCTAAGGGGAAAATCCAAGTATTTGAGTGTTTTCCCCATTTCAAAAGAGGTGAAATGTCAATAGATGACCAACCTCGTTCTGGAGGCCTTCAGCAGCCTGAACTGATGAAAGTGTCACAAAAATTCACCAAATCATCCTAAAAGATCCAACAACATATAACCAAAGAAGTTGTGGAGCTGTCTGGAGTGACTTGGAGCACAATTCAGTCTATTTTAAGTGAAATCTGGGTGTGAAAAGAGCAGCTGCCAATTTTTGCCTCGCCTGCTGACTGCACAGCAAAAACTAGATTGCTTGGAAGTATGCTGTGTTTTGAAGGAAGAGCTTCAAAATGATTCAAACCTTTTCCTTGAATCCTGGTGCTACAGTTATGACCCCGAAATGAAGCAACAATCAAACCACTTGCAGACTCCGAGCTTGCCTCTTGCCAAAAAAGCAAGACAAGTGAAATCAAACATCAAGACAATGCTGATTTGCTTCTTTGATGTGTGAGTTTATTCCACAGTCAGTTAACCAGACTTTTTAACTGAGTGTTTTGAAAAGATTGTGCAGCAATGTGAAACAGAAAATGCTCAATTGGTGGTAGTCAGGCATCTGGTTCTTCCGTCACACAGCCCTCTCTGTGGACCGATTTTTGAAAATAATGCCATGACCCCTGTGCCACTCCCCCCCTCTCTTCATTAGACCTAGTTCTCTGTGACTTCTTTTTATGTAAACTAAGCATGGTGGTGTAACGGTTAGCGTTCTAGCCTCGCATTCGGGAGGATGATGGTTCAAATCCCCATCTGGGCATCCAGATTTGGGTTTTCCATGGTTTCCCCAAATCACTCCAGGTGAATGCCGAGTTGCTTCTTTCAAAAGGACATGGCCAAATTCCTTCCCATTCCTTGCCCCCATCCTTTCATATCTCTAAAGACCTCACTGTTAAGAGACGTTAAAAATTTACAAAAAAAAATTATGAAAGGCAAATGTTTTTTTCAATATTGATGAGATGAAGAAAAAACAATGGTTATACTGAATAGGAGTATAAAAAATGTATTTAACAATGGAATAAAAGATTGGACAAGTATATGAGTTCCAATGGAGAGTATTTTGAAGAGGATTGATTAGATTTTCTCCAAAAATAAATACTTGAATTAAAATAATTCAGCTTCTTTTGTGTACCCCCTCACATGTACCACTCCATCTTGTGTTTAATCATTTTTTCTATGACTAACTTGTGTGTAAAAGTACTAGGCAAAAGCTTTATAGGGCAGTAACAAGCTACAAGTAGAGATTCCTTTCCTGGTTTGTGAAGTGGGACTACTCTGGCAGTTTTTAGTTCTGGTATATATTCTCTTCTTCCTTGCCATATATTATTCAACACTTTAAGAAGAACGGACTTTCTATAAAAATGGGGATGTCTTTAACAATGAGTAAGAAACGTTATCTGACCCAGGAGATGTATTATTGCTTTCTAGCATGATTATTTCCAACTCTGTCATGAAAAATGGATTTAAAACGGGATGTTACTGGTTTGTGTTTGGTTGCAGCCATATGTGGTTAAATACTTCAGGATGGACCAACTTGATGGAGTATCTTTCTGCAATTTGAAGTCTAATTTACGGTCAGATCAGTGAAAGCACTTCACACATTGAATTGAATATAATTTAATTACACTGGATTACAAGCTTCAGTGACAATATCCCTTATTATATATTTACCCCTTTCTTATTTTACCATTTAATTTTAAATTTCTTCAGCATTTTTGGTAAATTATTCATCACTCTCCATGGTACTATATTCTAATCCCTGGCATCCTTACCCCAAAAAGAAAATTTTCCCACTCCTTCATCCATGAAATTGATGCGAGCTTGTGTTCATGGTCATCTTTTCCTTACCATGCACTGCTCCTAATTCATCAGCCAACGTTATTCCAAGCCTCATCACCAACATACCCCCTCCTACACTCCCAGCAATCTCTTCACACTCCACCTGTCTTCTAATAACTCTGTCCATCTCCTTTATCATATCAGTTACTGACAGGATACTGTAGTAATCTCCACAATTGTGGCCACTCTCCTCTACATGCCCTCCAACTCCTGTATTTGATACCAAAACTGAGTGTGGTGGGTGAGCGGTTAACGTTCTGGCCTCGCATTCGGAAGGACACTCAAATCCCTATCCGGGCATCCAGATTTGGGTTTTTGTTGGTTTCCCCAAATCACTCCAGGTGAATGCGGGGATGCTTCCTTCAAAAGGCCATGGGTAAATTCCTTCCAATTTCTTGTCCCGAGTCCCATACTGCCTTTAATGACCTCGACGTGGATGAGCCGTAAGTTAAAAAAAAATTAATACCGAAAATGGGTATCAAACTACACCACCATTTTCAAGCAGTCTAACCAATTTAATTCCTTTACTTATCTAGTATATCCTTTTTTCAACCTATCCTATAAATGAAAGATTTCATAACATTTTCCTACCACCTGCACAGTGTGTCCTGCATAGCTGAGTTTATCATCAAATGTTGGGTCAACATACAGTTATTACACTTTGTCTTCAACGAGCAATTCTGTCTCCACACTATAATCATAATCAACCTTCAGTGTACCTAATAACCTGAATTTTCTTGGGATTTATCTTCACTCCATTTTAACACAACCAGTTAGATAACCTGTCCAGATCACCCTGCAACAGTCAATCTTTTCCCAATTTGATTGCACCAGCTACCATCATCATCTGCAAACAATCTAACTTCTGCCTGTAAACCATGTGTTCCCTATGTTAGGAAAGCGACTTCTCGACCTTACTGTGGTCATTCACTACCAGTTAATAATATTAAGTATAAAAACAAATCCGGTGGGTGCCAGAGATTGGAGTGTACCCTATTCTGAGGGAAGTGACATCCACATCTATTGTTACTTAAACATGAATTATTGAACAACTAGAATTATTAATAAAGTCAAACGACACATGATGGGATGGGATCTATTGAAAACAAGGTTGACAACCTGGCTTTACGATTTACTTATGTATTTTAATTGTTTACTTGACAAGATTTTGCAAAGATTAATTTTCTTTTTAAAACACAAGGGTACATAAATTTTTCTGTGGAGGAAGAGAGTCTGTCGCGGGGCGATAACTAGGGTAAACGACATTGATGCAAAAGTTCCTTTATTCTGAATGGTGATTACCGTGCAGGCGAATCTATGTTGTGGAGTTAGTGGGTTGACCAGCTCTCTGTGACCACCTGGCTGCCTCCTTCCTGTCTCTCCCGTGGTCAGCTGGGCTCATTTACCTCACTCGATAGGCAACCAACAAGTTCCTCTTGTCTTCCATGCTGCCGGATGAAGCGTCGTTTTCCACCCCTTCTTGATGACGTCTCCCAATGTCTGTATTTGGAGGGAAACTCTTCTCGCTGGTTGGCTTGGGACATGCAACAAAACCGCCATTTTTTCATAATAAAAAATTCGGTTATTTGTTACGTGGCGATACCGCATGCACTGGCGACGGCGTACGTGACGTCACCGTGACGATCCGTACAGTCACAGCTTGTAAACATGTCACACAGGAAATAAATGTGCACTCGCGGTATCGTTTCGTAAAATATTTTATACGGTGTTTTACAGAAATGAGAGGCAAATAAGCGGCAGAAATCCGATAACACATCAAACACTGAACATCTGGTTGTGTTATCGGACATCTGCGGCCGCTTACCAGCGGCCGCCTGCATCTGATTCACCTTCGGGATATCAGTTTAGGTTGATATTGTACAATTTTAAATTATTGTGACCGAGCGTAGCGAGGTCACAATAGCACTAAAAGGTATAACCCCTCTTCTCCCCGCCCAAAAAACCCCACATTTCCGTGCGGTCCCGATAGTGACATGTTTACAAGCTGCCACGGTGTACGTTTACAAGCTGTGACTGTACGGATCGTCACGGTGACGTCACGGTGTCGTCACGTCCGCCGTCGCCAGTGCATGCGGTATCGCCAAGTAACAAATAACCAAATTTCCTATTGGCTGCACCCCCTGGCTTGCCATCACCCTTCATTCCTGGATACAGATTTACTTTTTATTTTATTTGTTTACTGAAACAGTCCAGGCACCCCACTCCATCTTGAGTCGTGGCCCTTGTCATGGGGCTGTTATGCCATAACTCAGATTTAATGGACCCCACTCAGGGGCTGGCATCCTCCAAACACTAGCGGAACATCCCCTGGGACCGACACACTCATGATGAGAAAAGAAACATGCACATGTGTTTCATCCGGAACATTACAATATCATTGGTCTGAATACACTACCTTGTGGCATTTCTATATTCACTTCCACCTCTTTTGATACTGCATTTTCTATCTTAATGCTTTGCTTTGCTTTTAATCTATTAAGGGTTCTTCAACCCAATAAATCACTTTTTCAGTGTAACAAGCTGACTTTCAACCCTCTTAAGCTTGTGTGACTGTCTCCACTTTCATCTTCAAGATTTGGATGTCACATGCCAGTCACTGACAATTGACTGTTGCGTAATACACTGAAGTCCCAAGGAAACTGGTATAGGCATGCATATGCAAACACAGAGATATGTAAACACTCTGAGTACGTGCTGTGGTCGGCAACACCTATATGAGACAACAGGTGTCTGGCACAGTCATTAGATCAGTTACTGCTGCTATAATGGCAGGTTATCACGATTTAAGTGAGTTTGAAGATGGAGTTATAGTTGGTGCTCAGGAGATGGGACACAGCATCTCTGAGGTAGTGATGGTGGGGATTTTCCCGTACAGCTATTTCATAAGTGCACCATGAATATTGGGAATCCAGTAAAATGTCAAATCTCAAACATCACTGTGGCCAGAAAAGATCCTGCAAAAATGGGACTAACAACTACAGAAGAGCATACGAGCCATTCAATGTTAAACACTGTTTGTTTAAAATTGGTCAAGGACAAAAGACGATGGGTGGTGAAATGGCATTGAAATAATTTAAGATTAAAAGCAAAATCATATAATGAAGAAGCAGGTGTGTATGGAAATATGCTCCATTGCAATTAATTTAAAGCCATAGCTAAATGGCTGTAATGTTGGGTTTTAATAAGTCAGTGTAATTAAACCTAGAGTACCAAGAGAATCTCCTCAGTCTTCTCTCCTTTGATGGATCTAATATTATGAGGAAGAATTATTCATAAATTTCAAGAAATCGGTAACTAAATTTGCATTTTAGATCTTCCATTTGATTTGTAAACTACTGCATCATCCCTCTTTCTTACAAGCCTAATCTTGATTATTTTTTGTTTTGTTTTTCATCTATTATGTAAAAGTATTTGAGCTCTAATATCCCACAAGCAAATTTAACTGTGTTTTTTAATTTTAGCTAGTTCATTTTTATACTTTGAGAATTTTGGTAACTGAATCGGCTGTTGAAATGCTTGTCCATCAGAAACACTACTGCCTGTCTTTCTTCATTCAGCTCACTTCATTTGAATTCAGTAGTACCGACTTCCTTGATTATTCAGTGTTTCCATTGCTTTTAAGTGATGTGAATTCAGATCAGATGAAACTGGTGGGATATGAATTTGGGTAGCAGTATTCAGCAGATAAGACAATTTATAATGGAAATCATTCTTTGTTATACTGTGAATAAAATTTTCTCATAATGTATCTGAGTGAATCTATTGACAAAAAAGACATTGTTGCAATCGGTGTTTACTGCCACTGGCAAAAATGACTGCTGCCAGTATGAGTGAATCCAATTATATACCACATTGTGATGTGCTGTACCATCTCAAGCCTGATTGGCTGTTTACTGGTGGGAACTGTTGAGAGGTGCATGCATTCGGCATTTCCTGATGCTTCTTCCACTTTTAAATTTCATTGCTGTTTCACTGAGTCAATGAATATGCATCATCAAGTTAAAATCCAGCATCTCAGTTGACCAAATAATCTGAAATGTGGACTTTGACAGCTTTAGATATAATGCTGTCCCAGTAACTTCTTGTGCCTGCAGGTACTTTCGTTACTTTAAAGTTGAAGCTACGTCACACATGATTGGCTGACGATTTCTCAGTTTTACCTTGCTAAATATGGTGTGCATATTTAGAGAACTTTTACCTACTACATTGGACTGTTTGTGTGCATTCCCACTTTTATGAGATACTGTGTGTTCAAGGAACCTTGTGTGCTCAGTTCAGTAAATTGTCCTTAAGTGATTGCTGTAATTTCCTAAGCCACCTTTTTGCAAGATCCTGTCAAAAGTTTTCTAACAAAAGGAAGAAAATCAAAGTAGGTTGGTTCTTCTTTCTGCCATTTTCCCTTCATGTCAATTCTCTTAAAAGGAAGACTTTTTTATTGGTGGATCTTTGTAGTAATTCAAGCAAAACAATTTCTACAGATGGGTCATTTCTGCTGTTACCATATCATGCTTGATAAACTTGGGTTTCCAGTACCATTTTGCATTGGGCTGGATGGTGGTGGCTATGCCTATTTAGGTAAAGGTTCATTCATTGATTTCCTTTAGATGGAAAACTATTTCTGAAATAACCTTGTTTGTGTGGTATGGAATGTCTGCCATTAGGATATTAACAATGAATTGTATGCAGTCATTACTATAGAGATGGCATTAAATATGGATCACATGATACTCATGGAGGTTAGAGTTTGTATTTTTTATGTTAATGTTGTTTATATGATTGCGTACCTATGCTAAATACTGATGCTATAATTGTGACATTAATTCCACGATAGCGATGCTTGAGGAATCTCATTGATCTGTTTATACTACCATCTAGAGAAGACCCATGCCTGTGTCTTACAATCAAATTGACTGAAGAGATATTTAATTCATGCATACATTCTTACTTCAAGCTAATTTTAAAACCTACCTGTATCTGCTAGCAAAAAGTTCCTGTAAAATGGTAATATAAGATGAGCTGCTGCATGAAATGCCATGTACCATATTGTAAGATATGTATTGTGGACTTAAAATTGCGATTGTTTCATCAGTAATATGGTAAATATTTATGTAACTGTGTCCAGTAATGGAAGATGCTGAAAATTTAAATTATTTGTGCATACTCCTGTGACAATTTCCTCACATATCCATTTTTCCCTCATTCTTTTATCCATGATACATTTGCCCATTGTGAATTTTAATTTTTAAATCTTCCAGCATTTTTGGTAAATTATTCAACACTTCCCTTCATAATTTATTCCAATCCCTGATTCTCTTACCTATGGAAGAACATTTCCCCACACCCTTAAGCCTGATATCGAATGCCAGCTTGTGATCATGGTCATCTTTTCCCTTTCGTGTACCACTATACATTCTTCCACCAGTATCTTTCCACACTTCCTCACCAATACGTGCCCTGTACTCTTACAACTCTCTTTTCCCTCTCCTGTTTTCCAGTGAATCCCATTCCATTTCCTTTATCATACAAATTAATGACTGTGTTCTGCAGTTATTTCCAGAGACAAATCTAGCAGCTCTTCTTTGCACAACTTCCAACTCCTGTGCTTTATATTCATAATGTGGGTCCTATACAACATATTCAAGCAATGGTTTGATCAAAGTTTTGTATTCCAATTCCTTCACTTCTCTGATACATCCTCTCATTATCCTTGTAATCTTTTCTTACTACCTGCCCAATGTGTCCTTTCTAATTGATTTTATTCTCAAATGTAATGCCAAGATAATTACACTTCAAGCCTTCAACAAGCAATTCTGACCCCACCCTATAAACAACCTTTCTTTTTTTTATCTGTGTAAACTTGGCATTTACCTTCATTCCACGTTGACTTACCCGATCAGGCACTCTATTCAGGTCACCCTGTAGCTGTTCAGTTTTATCCCAATTTGATCATATTTTATACCATTATGTAATCTGCAAACAAACTAAATTCTGATTAATCCATCAACATAATCATTCATTAGTATGATGAACAGCAATTGTCTCGATACACTACCCTATGACACTCTCATGTTAACTTCCACCTCTTTTGATATAGCATTTTCTATTATAATACTTTGCTTTCTGTCTTTTAAGAATTCTTGTACCCAAAAAGTTACTTTTAAATCTACTCCAATAGCTTTCAACTTATTTAAAACTATTTTATGGATCACTGTCAAATGCCTTAGAAAAATTTAGTGCTACCCTATCAACTTGGGCTCCCTTGTCCAATTCATATGAAATATCTTTCATATAGCTCATCTGAGATTCACTTGAATAACCTTGCATAAAGGCATGTTGTCAATTTGTAAACCAATTTCTTTCCCCGCAGATATTTCTGATGGAGCTGCATATTATTCTCTCCATCATTTTGCCTATCACTGATGTCAAACTGATCATCATGTAATTTTCTACCCATTTTTCACCCCACTTTATGGACCAGTGCTACTATCACACTTTTCCAGTTCTCTCATATGCAGCAAGACTCTAGACTCATTCCAAATATTATTTCAAGGTGTGGTACAATAAGATTATCATCATTCTCTATTAGGAGTATATCCAAAATTTTGGGTCCCATTATACTCTGTTCTACTACTTGTGTGAAGCCTCCTTCCCTCTGTCATAGATAAATATGATGCTCACTTGCTGGTTTTAGCCTTTATTTTAATTGGTAATACTTGCCTTAAATTCTGAATTATCTGTGATCTGTTTCACCAAATAAAAGAACAATTATATATGTTATTTCAATGTTTATTCTTCTTTAATGAAAAGTTTTTGGACAACAAATGTGCCCAATACTAGTCAAGATATACAGAAAAGGCTACCTTTGGACTTTGCATCCTAATGAATTGATTGCAGGAAAAGTCTACGTTGATAGCTACTAGCAAAGGGATTACTTATTTCCTTTAAGTTTGACCACGAGAAAATTTCATTGAAAGTTCAATAATGTATTATGACTGAAAAACTGTATTTAATTGGCCTTGATGCTACATGAACATACATGTATTTTTTGCTAGCACTCACTGATGATAAAAATCCCTGCTTCAATAATGGGACCTATTTATAACTTCTGTAGACCTGACATCACTGACATGACTAACAAACTGACCAATCACACTCTGCCTCAGTGAACCTGAAATGAAAACTTTACAAAATGAAAACTTTGTCAAATAAATTATGTGAATATCAATAGCCTGTACTGTGTAACATATTTCTAAGGTATTTGCAAATGACTGTTGCATTGTATTAGTTATCTTACTTCCTTCCCAGTTGACTCCTTGTAAATTTAAATCGCTACCAATAATGACTATTCCATACTCACCTATAAAATCTGAATATTTATTTACCTTATCTGAATCATTCATTCTTCCACTGCGGTAAGCAGTGAACATCTTAATATTTTATTTTTATATCACTCCAGAACTCAAGCTGTCACAGCTCGTGGTTGTGAACTGTATATACCAGTGAGCTATAGTAGTCTTTGCTGATCAATATGAATACCATTTCACCAGTTGTGCTCTATCTCTGTGGTACACTCTATAACCATCGTAGAAAATCTTTTTGTCCATTAACCATGACTCTACTCCTGTAACTGCTCTTTCTTCGTGTAGCTCTAGTAAGTTAGTAAATTCTTATTACTTTCCTCTTTATACTCTTGCAGTTCACAAGCAAGAATCATATATCTGACTTTGTGATAATTTTGCATTAACCTTTATCAATTTTGACTCTGTCTCTAATTGTTTCACCAGCTTCAACTATTTCTTTAGAATTTACGATTTTTTTCCCATTGCACATATGTATTCAGTGTCCCTTTGGTCATCTATTTTCATGCCTTCGCCAGCAGCCTTTAACCTAAAAAATGTACAGTCCTGACACCATCATAAATGGAAGTTGCCTCCCTCACAGCTTTTGTTAACAACACAAAGTATAACCTTGCTTCTTGTCTACAGACACATTTCCCAAGACAAAACTAATATCTTTCCCAAGCAGCAACTCTGACTGTTTTCCTGCCTCGCAGTGGGTACCTAGACTGTGTTATTGTATGGCTGCTGTGTAACAGGTATAATTCATTTGCTTCTGATGATTTTTTTTTTAGTTATTAGGGTGGTGACTCATGCCCCTTTTGTCTAGGATGGGCTGTTGCAAAGACCAAGGAGGGCAATTTGTTCTTTGAGGTATGGTGATTCCATCTTGTGCTGCTGAGGCTTTTCTGTCATGCCTTCCTCCACCAGTTGTTTGTAATCTGTGACCCCGGAGGCAGAATGATTCTGTGGGGTTGATTAATTTCTCTTTTGCTAAATGAACTCGTAGATCTACTGATACTCTAATGTGTGACATGATCATTCTGTAGCTGTATCCGATTTCTCGCTATTAAATTTTTCCTTTGTTTGGACTTCCCTATAGATGAAACAGTCTAATCTTTAAAAAATCCCCTAATTATCAATAATGCATTAGCACAAATGTAGGAAGTTTTTTGGACATTACCAATAAGATTAAATAATAAAAGTTAACAATTCTTGAAAATTTGACGGGCAGCAACAATATTCTAAACACAGTTTCTTATTTCAGGAAAATATACAGCTGTGCTGTCATTGGGAATTGCAGGTGTGATATTCCCTTCAGTTCTAAATGGAATTTACTTCATTATTTTCCTCGGTTCAATGACCTGGTGGGCGTGCAACAAAAATTTGGGCAGGGGATTTGCTGTAATTCTCTATGTGGTCCTGTTTATAGTGACATTGCACATTACAGCAATATTCTGTATGCAACTTCAGTATGTTCAGGAATATGTCACCCAAAATAGTGATATTTGCAGGTGAGTTGTAAGTACATTGGTATTGTAAAGTAATTCACAATTGTTCCTTACAGGTTAAGGTATTTTTTAATTGTCTAGTAAAAAAAAAAGGTTTTTGTTTTTTATACAGTCTTATGCAGCACCCACATTTAATTTAATTGTGATGTAATGCATGCTCCAGTGGTAATTTTCCTACACACCAACTTTTACCTTTTCCTGTACCCGCCTAATTTTACGCTCTGTAAATTTCAACTTTAAATTCTTTCAACATTTTTGGTAAATTATTCATCATTTCTCTCAGTAACTTATTCCAATTGCTGAACCCCTTACCTGTTTGCTTACCCTTGTGCCTGAAATTAAGTGCCAGCTTATGGTCATGGTTACCTACTTCTAACGCTCGGAAGGAAAAACATTCTATTGTTGAATGAATATTTTTTTTAGCCAAGATTTTGTTCTACATTTTAAAATTTCAATTATATTCAAGTTCCAGATAGTGAAGCATGGCATTAAAGAAAATTTTTAGGAATAGGATATTAAAAATTTGTTGCAGTATTATGAAAAATTTAATATTTGCTATTGTATGTACATATGATTTAAGAAGGTTATTAAGTTTTGTGAAACACCATATAAATTTTCACACGCTGCATTCAACATCTACACACACTAAAATATATTTGGGTATTTACATAATTCATGGTAACCATGTTGTCTTCCAAATCCATAACACTGCAAATCAATTATTAACACTTGAAAGTAATGTGGTTTCCAATGCTGATTCAGATGGTGGCAGAATTAAAACTTACGGCATCAGAGGAATAACCTTGGATTTAATAGAATCATATCTGACGAATATGTTGCAACACACAAACGTTTCATAAAACTACAGAGGAACATACAAAATTCCATTCTAATCGATGCCTAGGTAAGAAAGGAGTACTACAAAGATCTATTTTTGACCCCCCTGCTTTTTTCCCTTTAGGTCTACATATCACAACCAGTCAATAGCTCTTATTCAGCATGTTGATGTGATTACCTTACTTCAGATATGAATAATATGAGTCTGCTCAGTAGAATTCAACATATAATTGACCCATTTTTCATTACTTTATGAAAAACTTGAGTGTAAATCCTTCTAAAACTGATTACATGGTGTTTAAGAAACTGTCCATTTCTGAAGAAGGTAAAGGCTTTATATGTGGTGCGTAAAGTATATGATGTATAATATCTGCAAAATTCTTAGGTCTCTCAGTAGATAATAACCTTTCATGGGAGGTATATATTAGTGAAACTTGTAAAAAGATGAATAAAAATTCCTTCATATTATAAAGAATATCCCAGAACTTTCAATCAAGCTGACAGTATATTATGGGTTGAAAAAATCTCACTTAACATATGGTATTGAAATATAGGGAACACCCACTCACTGCCACATGGACTAACTAAGGTCCAAAAAAGTGTGCATAGATTTATACTTCGCCTTGGACAGAGATTCACGTAGGCTCACTTTTCATCATAGTAAAATTTTAACCCGCTATGATTTCTACATGTTTGAAGTTATACTCCCTCTGCTAAACATCCCAAATAAAACTATAAATAACCGCAACTTTCACAACCATAGTAAAAGAGGTCAACACAACTATTTTCAATTAAGAGTAAATAAACAATATGTAGAACAAGATCTGTTGAAACCAGAGGTAATATTGTACAACAAACTGCCAAAACAAATAAAGTTGTGAATTTGCTCACAATTTAAAAGAAAATTAAAGCTTACCTAGCTTATAAGATCTTTTATTTCATAGGAGGATTATGATGTATTATATTACACCCTTGTGCCTGAAGGTGCCAGCTTGTGGTCAGGGTCATCTTTTCCCTTCCATGCATTACTTTTAATTCTTACACCAATAATATTCCACACCTCATCACCAATATACGCTTTGTACACTCACATGACACTCTTTACCCTCCTTCTGTCTTCCTATGAATCCTATTCCAGCTGTTTTAAGATATCTGTTACTGATTGTGTTCTACAGTAATTTCCAAAGACAAATCTAGCAGTTCTTCTTTACACCCCCTCCAACTCGTGTATTTGATACAGAAAATGTGGGTCCCATACTACACCCCTATATTCAAGCAATGGTCTGACCAAAGGTTTGTAACCCAATTCCTATACTTCTCTCGTACATCCCCTCAACACTTTCTCCAACAAGAATTTTGAAACCTTTTCCTACCAACTGTCCAATGTGTGCTGCCCAGTTTAGCTTGTTATCAAATATTCTGCCAAGATATTTACATGAATGAATGTAAGCTTTCTCGGTGAGTCAGTTGTGTAAAATCTTCTAGAGCTTTCCATCGAGGTAGTGCATCAATGTAGGGTGATGTTTCAAAGCCTGCCTCAGGATCCAGCTTCCGGCAAAGTGTCGGATTCTTGGAAGCCTCCATGCTTAAATGGCTTTTGTTTGCCAGGTGATGTCAGTCACGGGTGTCGGGCCCAATCAGTGCAGAGGGAAGCACCTGGTGGGGTGGCCAGGAAGTGCAGCCAGAGGCGTGGTAGGAATACACACTGTGGATGGGGAAACAATTGGAAGACTTCAACCCAAAGCTCCTATACCTCCCAGGATATAATTACATAAAGAGGGAATTCCATTACGACCTATAGTGAGTGCCATTGGCTCGCCTACATATTCTTTGGCCAAATATCGCGCCGGGATGTTGAGTTCAGTAGTGGGTAAATGTGCTCACCATGTGCGGAATTCAACTGAATTTATTGGTACATTAAAAGAGTTAAGATTAGGTCCTGATGACATCATGGTTAGTTTTGATGTGGTGTCCCTTTTCACGAGGGTTTCTCTGGCTGATACCTTGAAACTCCTCGGACAGCATTTTGAACCACGGATGGTAGAACTTTTCCGCCATACTCTGACTTCAACGTTCTTCTTATTTGAAGGGAATTATTTTGAACAACATGATGGAGTGGCCATGGGTTTGCCCCTGTCCCCCGTGGTCACCAATATGTTTATGGAATATTTTGAGGACACTGCTCTTGAGAGTGCAGAACTTTGACCAACTTCATTTTACAGATATGTGGACGATATATTTGTGATATGGCCACACGGAAGAGAGAAACTGGATATATTCCTTGAACATTTGAATGGAATTAATGATGATATCACGATGGAATTGGAACGGGATGGGTGCCTGCCTTTCCTGGACATTTTAATTACGAGGAATCCAGATGCCACTCTGGGCCATCATGTTTACAGTAAGCCCACTGACACTGACATATATCTTGGGGAACAGAGCTACCACGATCCTGCTCAATGCAGTTCGGTGTTGTCATCCTTGGTACATCATGCCGGAGCCATCTGTGACGTGGACAGTCAGTTGCATTTCTTATGATCAGTTTATCATTTGAAAAGTGCCGTGTTGCATTTTGCAATGTGATTATATTTATTTGTCGTGATTGTGCTTGTGTGCGGCTAAAGCAAATAATTAATCAGTTAGCCTTTATATGCTTTAAATCAATCTTTTATTACTTCAAATACATAGCTTTAAATACATAGCTTTAAATACATAATCGGACTTGTTTTGCAGGCTCTCCTTAGTGCCGGTTAGGCCATCTTCTAGTTGATCTCTCTTTATTCTTGTTGTTATGATAACCCTACTTTTAAAAGAGTATTGACAGGCCCGTGCCATGGAACTCATACTTCAAAGATGTCATTAGAATATTTGTTATGCTACACGCCCGCCCAAGTTTAGCATATCATTTGCCATCAAGACAAGTATATGATTATGGTAAAATTTTCGGTAAATTATACCTTTTTGAAGTTAGGAGAGCTTACATTTACATTGACTAACAAACATTATATATAATGAGGACCGATGGCTTGATGTAATTTCTTAGTTGGATTTCCATGAGTAGCAACTGGTTGAAACTGCACATTGTCTGTAACACACATTGTTACACCAAGTTACTGTCCTTATCACTTAACAATAATTAAAAAAAAAACTACAATAAGTATATTACACTACAGTATTGTCCATCCCACCAGTATGCTACTTATATTGTTATTGTAAACGACTGTTATTTAGTAACATCATCTTTGTAACCATCTTCAGCTGTCATGGCCTCCGCCTGTTTACCAAGCATACCATTCAAATATTTAGAAAACTGCATTAACTGTCCTTGGTACATTATATTCTTCATAAGACCGATCTTTTTTGAACAATTTTACTGTTGGATAACTGGCAACATTATTTAAATCACATGTTTGGTACCCTGGACCAGTACAATCAACCCTCGCTAATACGACTGGGACGCCATTGTTTCTTGCTAATCTAGCATCACCATCACAGCTTCATTTTTATTTTATTTCTTCAATACATTACATTATATTCTCCCCATAAGTAATAACTTCTCTCCACTTTACTTCATCTTGAATATATTCATATCTAGGCTATGAGATGTAACAACAGAGTCATTTAAAGGTTCTACCTGGACCTCAGCTATGCCTGTGTGAACAAAATCCTGAACCTTTTCAGTATCATTTAAAGGCAATGCCTGGATCGTGGCCTTATTCACAGGAACTGAGTTTTGACTGCCCTGCTGTACCCTCTCTATATGATATTTTACTTCTTAATTCATAACACATTTATTCTATCATAGCAACACCTTATTTCTTCTCAACTCATTATATTCATTCTAATGCTCCTCAACACTTTATAGTTAACCTCAACACATCATTTTTATTTTATTTTAAAGTTGAAGTCTTCATCCGTCAGTTCCATTACATAAGGTGTAACTGCGGAAGCTACACTAATGGTGCAGAGTACAATTAAGTTTTCCAACATTTTTCTCTGATTTCAGAACACTTATAAAGTTATTTCGGTTCTGGAAAATTAACCAGTATACCTTACAAACTATATATTTCCTAAAAAGAAAGTACTAATAGCCAATAAACTTTTATGTAATGGTATGCTGTGGTAACAGCCGAAGACTGCACATCTGACCAAGATCGTCAATATTGGTAAATGACAGCTTCCACTTAGTGATTATAAACTTTTACTATCATTACAGTTGAAGAATTGTGGGCAGCAACATCAATCAGTACTATCTACAAGTGTTTTGTGACACTGAATAACAATAATATGCCAAGTATAACTTAACAATAATAGTAAATGCCAATATGATACAGTATATATGTTCACACCTGTTCTCTGCACTGGTGTGGAACCTTTTCATTCACTTCAAACTAATTCATCAGTTTTCTGAGTTATAGGTTCAATACAACGTACTTGCCCTTCTCATACACATACATGTAATAAGAAACAAACTTCTCCCGTTATTTGAACTCGGCCATTAGCTATGTGTTTAAAAAGGCATTAGAGCCATTGACCCTTTCAACGGCATTGCGTCAGGGATGGTAGAATGAAGTTTTCATTGATTCGATATCCTGATTGAATTTGTACGCAGGATGAGGCGGTAAGCATAGCTCACCCCTCTACAAAAAAGGAAACCCTTTTTTCTATTTTTCAAATTCACAACACTTGGTTTGAATTCCTCAAAAGTTTTACAAATTTTGACCTGTTGTTCTCCCCAAATCATGGCACTACACTTTAAATGTTGATACCAACAGTTTACCTTTTCATGGTAATCATAAGCAATGAAACTTCTAATGCTTTCAAACCCCTTTATAAAGCTGACCGGGTTTACACCACCTTCATCTGTGAAGTGTTCCACCTCAATCTTTTCAGGTATGCTTGGTGATATCTGATTGGGTAGGCCAAGTAAATTGTGTATGTGGGAGGTTCTACACTTTCTGCTTACTTCCTGAAAATTCATCTTGACTATCTCTACTTTGTTACTTAATCCCAGCAGTTGGATATCCATATTCTTATACTCTACTTCAACTTCCTCTTCAACCTCTCTAATTACTAGACTCTTATCAATACCAGTATCTACAATGGGTTTCTTCTTACACATCTCAGTTTCCTCTTTTAACATTTTATAATGCTTATCAGTCCCTTCAAAACACTCACTTAAATTATCAAAAGATTTTTTCATAACTGTCTCAAATTTGGATAGTCGATCATCTAAAGACTTATATGATTTTTTTTATTTCCTCACTTAAGTGTGTTTGTGTAGCTGTAAGTTGTGCTGTAAATTGTGTAGTTACTTGTGTAGTTAGTTGTGTAGTAAGTTGTGCTGTTATTTGTGCTCCAAATCTAAATCGTATTTTCTCCAAGGACCATGCTAAGCTTTCGTTTGACTTGAATTTTTTAAATTAAATTAAATCAAATTAAATTGCAATGGAGCGCATGCTCCAGTGGCAATTTCCCTAAAAACCCATCTTCTCCCTTTTGTGCATCCACCTACATTTACCCTTTACAAATTTTAAATTCTTTCAATGTTTTTGGGAAATTATTCATCATTTCTCTTGGTAACTTATTTAAATCCCTGATACCCTTACCAAAAAAAAGAGAATCTTCCTACACCCTTGTGCCTGAAATCGAGTGCCAACTTGAGGTCATGGTCATCTATTCCCTTCCATGCATTACTATCAATTCTTACACCAATATCTTGCCGTGCCTCATCACCAATTCTTACACCAATATCTTGCCATGCCTCATCACCAATATATGCCTTGTACACTCCCTTGACCCTCTTCACCCTACTTCCAATTAGTCCCATTCCAGCTCTTTTATCATATCTGTTACTGATTGTGTTCTGCGATAATTTCCAGTAACAAATCTAGCAGCCCTTCTTTGCACCTTCTCCAACTCCTGTATTTGATACTCAAAATGTGGATCTCATACTATACTACCATATTGAAGCAATGGCCTGACCAAAGTTTTGTAACCCAATTCCTTTACTTCTCTCTTACATCCCCTCATCACCCTCTCCAACAAATGCAGAATTTTGAAACCTTTTCCTACTATCTGTCCAATGCGATCTGCCCAGTTAAGCTTGTTATCAAATGTAATGCCAAGATATTTACATTTCAAGTCTTCAATAAGCAATTCTTTCCCCACCTTATCATAATAAACCTTTAGTTTTTTTATTTGTGTATCTAATTAGCAAAATTTAGGCTATATAACAAACACATTCATTAGAATAATGAACAGCAATTGTTCCAATATGCTACCTTGTGGCACTCGCATCTTTATTTCCACTTCATTTGATACTACGTTTCCTACCCTAACTTTATGCTTTCTACCTTTTAAAAATTCTTCTACCCAGTAAATCACTTTCTCATCCACTCCTATAGTTTTTTTCCTTATTTACCATCATTTTATGGCTCACTCTGTCAAAGGTCTTTGAAAGGTCTAGTTCAACACAATCAATCTAGCCTCCCTTCCATTTCATTCGAAATATCTTGCATATATCCTATTAACTGAGATTCGCATGAATATCCCTGCCTAAAGCCACCGACTTGAAAATCACTTATGTTCCTCACATATATTTCTGATGTGGTTGCATATCAATCTCTCCATTAATTTACCTACTACTGACGTCAAGCTAATTGGCCTATAATTTTCGACTCTATTTCTCACCCCTCCTTTATGTACTGGCACTGCCATTGCACTTTTCCAATCCTCTGTGGATGTGCATGTCTTTGTTACTGCTATGGTTGTTAGCCCTAGAGGTGGCCTATTGTTTAATGTGGAATCCAAATTACAGAAGCATTCTTGCATACTTCACATTACACAGCAAGTGGTGCCAGAGGTGAAGGTTGGGTTAAGGGCTAATGAAAATCCCCACTGAGTCAGGGATTCAAACAGGGGGGGGAGGGTCTTATGTCTCCAGTCAGATGTCTTTAACCACCGAGTTATTAGACTGCTGCTCTTTAGTGATTGGATGATCCATCTGACTTCTTTTTTTGCTGGTTGGAATACATCTGGGCAGAAATGTCTTCTGATATGAATACGGATTTTGTAGCAATTTTGGGCAATAAAGGAGGGGCATCTGGACTTGATCGTTACCCTTGTAACTGTGGATGATTTTACCAATGTGGCATTTTATGTGTTGACTTGGAGGCTGTGTTTAAAGAATCTACAAAAGTAATTCAAGTTATTGTTCTTAGTCTTGCTCAACTTGTGGCAGTTGATTTCAGAACTAGGTTAGTTGCCAATGAATATCTTCATTGCAGTTGGTTGTAATATAACCTAAGTTTTATCATCATAATTAGTTGAAAGAATTGAGAACTAACTTCAATCCAATTGTTAAGATTGATTTAGAATCATTTTATTGCAGTTTTTGACTGATAAGTTTGTAAGCTACCTTGGAATTTTGCAAATTATGAAAATGAAGTTTGTTTACAGCAGAACGGGAATAAGTGAAGCACCTACTACTGCAGCCTTACAGCCAATTATGTAGCTGACTGAAGCAGTGAAGTTAACTAAACAGTCAATACAGATAATAAATCAAGTTTTAAATGGTGAAAATCATATTCTAAACTACCTAAATAGCTGTAGTAGAGTATAATCCATCACAGTAAATGCAACATTTTGTTATGATGTAATTTCACTATAACACATCACTTTTCGGTACACGGAAAGTTTTTCATAATAATAAACAGCCTAAAGTTAATAAATCTTGCAAAAAAAAAAAAAACCCATAATATAGAGTTTAAAGTCATTTAAAAGCATAGAAGGTATAGTAATTTATTACGTAAATATGCACTAAAAAAATCCATGAAACCAGTTGTTAAAAGAAATATCAAGTCAGCTGTTATAGTGAGACTAACTTTAAGGACTATAGCACAACATCTTAAATTTTACAAAAGTTTTACACAGTTTAAATATTGTTTGCAAATAAAATTTGATAAACTACCCATGTGCTCTTAGAGATTTTTAATTGTTGCAAGCCAGTCGCGTGAATTCAGTGGAAGAAATAATGTTCAGGATATACAACAGTAAATTTTAAACCATATTTGGCATTGTAAGTAAAATAAGGTGAAATATTGATATTTTGCATATGACCACGATGTTATCATGGAAAATGAAAGAAGCCATTTTCAAAAATTACAAAGCAGAGAAAGCAGCTAGAGGCAAGATTAAAAGCTTTTTAGGTATTTGAGAACCTGCGGAATCCTTTATAATAGGTCTTAAAGCCATTATTAGAGGGGTCAGGCACCGGAGAAATAGCTTTTGCAACAGGTTAAAAATCTAGCCATATTTGGTATCAAAGGAAAGCTAATCTTATTAGAAGCTGTAAAAACTTTGTTTGAACCCTCTAACTTAAAAACGACCAAAGTTAGTAACAAATTGCGTCGTACCACAAAATGACTGCTTACGGTGAATCCGTTAGACCTACAGAAATTTTTGTAAGGTTATAAATTGTTTATTACACTTAAATCTATCTACTGTTAAAGTTTCAGAAAGCTAAAAGCTCTAGGAGCTGAGATTGTAGAACTATTTCTCACAGTTGGACTGCGAACTGGTGGAGGGATACACGAAAACTAGACGAACATTTATATATAGATGTTAGGAAACAAAGGCGCTAAAAGTGGATATATTAAACATTAGGATAGGATAAAAAACCACCGCTTACCAAAGAAGGGGATTCCTGCGGCGTTGGTACACGAAAAAAACATTAACACACAAAGAATAAAATTTTTGAGCATAGCTCTTCATCAGTCGAAGTGAGATGGCTGCACCCAAGCGGCCAGCAGCCAACTGCATGAGCCACAATGTCGGTGGCTCAAGGTTGGGGAAAAACAACATGGCGGGAAGTTAGGGTGGGGGTAGAAGAGCACAGGCTGGAAAACGATGATGAACAGCAAGTATAAAACAAAACTGTACACAAGGACCCATCGCGGAAGGGCAGTATACCTCAGTTAATGGTCCCAAAAGCCCACCAAGTATGGACACATGTGCAAACAACGGAAAACTGGCACTCGTTTGGCTCCCTCATACGCTAACCTCTACCTAGGCCGCCTAGAACAATCATTCATAGCTGAAGCCCATCTGAAACCCCTCTTGTGGGTCAGATTCATTGATGATATTTTCATAATCTGGACCCACGGGGAAGACAACCTACTCAATTTCCTCAATAAACCTAACACCGTCAGCTCCTTGAAATTCACATGGACTTACTCCAATATACAGGCCACTTTACTGGATGTCAACCTTTCTCTCACGAATGGCTATATCCACACAGCTGTCCATATCAAACCCACCAAACTACAACAGTACCTTCATTATGATAGCTGCCACCCTCATCACATCAAACGTTCCCTCCTCTACAGCTTAGGCATTCGAGGCTGTCACATTTGTTCCATTCAACAATATGCCAGCAATATCTCTGAAGCCCTGATTTCCCACAATTACCCACCAGATTTAGTTCACAAAAAGGTTTCACATGCCACATCACAACCTACTCAACCTATCAACAATCCACAACCCTCTAAAACTCACCATAGCCCTGTGTTGATCACCCATTACTTCCCAGGCTTGGAATCTGTTAACCGAGTCTTGAGACAAGGTTACGACTTCCTTCGAGCCTGCCCTGAGATGAGAAACCTCCTTCCTAAAAACCTCCCTCACCCACCCAGAAACTGCTTCAGCAGACCTCCAAACCTTAACCAACTCTTGGTCCATAAGCACGGGGTCCCCCAACCTGCAAGACAGCCCCAAGGTTCATTTCCTTGCAACAGATCCCATTGCAAATTATGCAGTATGCACCCGCCTTCCACCACCTTTACCAACCCCGTAACTTTCCCATCACAGGATTCACCACTTGTGTATCCTCCCACCTTATATACCAACTCACTTGTATCCATTGCCCAGCCTCCTACATTGGACTCACAACAAATCCACTGGCCATCAGAATGAATGGACACAGACAATCGGTACACACCAAGAACCCTGGCCACCCTGTATCTCATGCCACTACACATGGCACCAACAATTTTAACACCTGCTTCTCGGTCCGTGTTATCATAGTCCTCTTAGATAAAAGCAGTATTTCAGAACTTAGAAGGTGGGAACTGGCCTATCAGTATCAACTGGGGACCAGACAATCACCAGGTCTAAATTTAAGATAGCACCAATTTTCCTCCCACACATCCCCCTCTCTTCTACCTTCTGCCATAGAACCACCGTTCACCAGAGCCTATCTTTATAGATTGTGACTTTGAATTTTATTTTTAGTTTTAACTTAAAATTTCTGAATATTTTGTTTTCTGTTGTTTGCACATGTGTCCATTACTTGGTGGGCTTTTGGGACCATTAACTGAGGTATACTGCCCTTCCGCGATAGGTCCTTGTGTACAGTTTTGTTTTATACTTGCTATTCATCATCGTTTTCCAGCCTGTGCTCTTCTACCCCCACCCTAACTTCCCGCATGTTGTTTTTCCCCAACCTTGAGCCACCGACATTGTGGCTCATGCAGTTGGCTGCTGGCCGCTTGGGTGCAGCCATCTCACTTCGACTGATGAAGAGCTATGCTCAAAAATTTTATTCTTTGTGTGTTAATGTTTTTTTCGTGTACCAATGCCGCAGGAATCCCCTTCTTTGGTAAGCGGTGGTTTTTTATCCTATCCTAATGTTCAATATATATATATATATGGGTGGCTGCACTTCCATCTTCGTCATTTGATCAGCTGCAGAGTGTCACTCAGTGTGAGAGGTTTGTAAGTTGGTGTAGCATGTCTTGCTCAAGGCAGGAAGTGGGTGTGTGTAGACCCATGTGCTAAGGCAGACATCTTAGATTTTTGGTAGTGCCGTGGAACCTTTGTAACTAACATGTGACTTTTGAATTTCATTAGGGGGTTTGGTCTGGTCTGGTCTGATCGCTTTTCATGACTTGCAATCATAAAATTTGGTTTAGAATTTTGCAATAGCCATCAATTGTTCTGGACTTGTAATTATTTTCAAGAATATAGTGAACTTTAACTATGAAACAATAGCATTGACTTTCTTTCATGAAGTTAACCTAACCTTTCCTTGCTTGGGGTTTAAATAAAGACAAGTGGTGGCCGAAATAAGTTCATGTAATCGATAATCCAGTGGCTAAATATTACACCGTGCAGCAGTTTTGTCCCTTACATGGGATTGAAGTTGACAAGTGTTTATTCCAACCCCGGTAAGCACTTGGTTGTTAAAAGTTGAAGTAAACAGTGATATTCGATCAAAAAGTTTGTATTCATTGGTCATGTAAAGGAATCAGCCTATTTCATCTTGATACAGAGGGGGGAGTATATTTAAAAGAAAGTAGTAATTTTTCTGAGCATAATGAACAGGTTTTATTTAAATCCATGCAATACTTTGGCCATAATAAGAAAAGTAAAATTTATGGTAATTCTAAGGCAATGGCGACATCCAGTTGAAAGATTTGAGAGAATTTTAGGTGTAGCCACTTCAATAATTTTTTACAGTTAAACTATTAGAGCTAGAGAAATTTTTTATAAGGATTGATTTTAAAGGTTAGGTCAGAGGAAAAATAAGGTTAAATGAGCAAAAAATCCTCGGGAATGTGTTGAAATCCCCTAGGTCACCTATAGACCTCTGGAGGCTGGACTGGGGACAGTAATTGGAAAGCACTCATGAGGAGAAGTTACACGCGGTGTACAGCCAATTTGGTACAATATGTAGTGGATAGGCAACCAGTTTGTCCAGAAACGTGGCAGGATAGCGATCCATCTTAGTTTCAAGTGGTACTGCAGGAGAGGACATGCTCTCGATGTAACTGAGATACTGTTAGTAGTTCTCAGAAGTTGGTTGAAGGTTGACTCACAGATTATACATGCAATAAAATTAATTATTTTCAGAGAAGAAGTTTTGATGCTGTAGATTGGTCAAATTTTTTGAAGAATGCATTGTTTTGATATTTACTTGACGGTCTACAGTGAACTTTAGTTAAAACCTAGCTGCACATACTGAGGTTATAGGTATGCTGCCGACCGATTGACACACTATCTTTAGGCCATATTAATGGTCGAAGCTCGGGATATACTGTCAGGCCCGCCGCTAGCTGTTTGAACGCCCGCGTGCAATACCGATTATGCCGCCCCCTGTCTAACTACAGCCAGTGTTGGATCTAGCAAATTTCCGAACCGGGTCAAGAATGCCGCCCCTTCGAGCATTATTTGCCGCCCCTATTGTTGCTATCCCGAGTGTCTCACCGGCCGCCCGAAGTATCTGTTGAGCTAAAAAAAAAAAGGTCGCAAGCTTTCCTCTGAAATAGTTAACTGGTGAGTTTACATGAAAAAGGGGGGAGGAGTGCAAGGAGGCTGAAGAGGTTGGTAATATTGCTTAATTCGGTAAGAAAGCAGCATTTTGTTGTCTGTATTTGATAATAAACTTAGCTCAGCCTAGTTCAATTTCAGTCAGTGGAGACTTGTTGGAGGAAACTCCTGAAATCCTGCAATTATTAGTGAGTCAAATGATGTGGATTGCGCCAAGGGAGCGTGCATAAACCATGTAGCTTCATTTTGGCCTCCTGTGAAACCCCCTTCCCCCCACATAACACTATGTGGCTTTTGACTCTACCCCCCCCCCCCCACGTAGCACGTGTCTTTTTTCCCTTTTGATTCCAAAAGACATTTTGTACTGTTTTCTCTTGTCAGACGATTGTAAATGACATACGGAGATAATTAACTGAGGGAAATAATTATTCACAGGCTGTTGTGAGTTCTATTCCTCATTTTAACTGTGAAAAATGTTATGAAAAGAAAGCTACGTGGCCTGTAGAACCCCCCCCCCCCCAAGTAGCACAGCGTAGCCTTTCAGCCAACCCCTCCCCCCCCTGGACCGAGCCACGTAGTTTGTGCACGGTCCCCAAGAAACCTTGGGCAGAGCCTTTACTATATATCGTGCAATGGTATGGGACTAACATTATTGCTTTAAAATACATAAATTTGAATCGGTTTAAAGTGTGGGTAGCTACATTTGTCTGCAGAGATTACTATAGAATGCAGCTGATGTTTGAAATTCAGGAAGTGAGTCATGGATATGATGCCTTGATAAATATTTAGGGAATAATTATGGATGAAGACCATTAGCAGTTCATTTCATGTGTAATGGCAAAGGAAAATTAAAAATTGCAGATGAGAGATTCATTTCAAGGAATGTTATGAGAAATATATCTTCAAAAATTATAGTAAAATTAAAATAAAATGCTTGATTAGTTGTGTTTGGAATTTTTTCAACAGGCCAAATGGCCATTACAATTAATACTTGTTTCATTCATTCATGAAAATGAAAACATATGTACGGTATTGCAATGGAATTAGAGTTGTTGGATGTAGCCTCTTTATTGGGGTAAAAACATTATTTGTGAGAGATGGGCTGAAGAGTAGGGAAAAAATTATATCAGATTCAGACATGCCCACATTGCATAATTTCTAAGTGACTACCACTAACAGAGAGGGCTCAGCACACTCACAAAAGTGATATTGCTTTTAGATTTTCTCACCATTATTCAGAGCAAACAATTTCTTATGTATAAGAAAGATTTCTTTTGAACATCCCACTCTTCCTTGTATCAATGTTCTACCCTGCTGTCATCTGTGGAGCTATGATTCATTTTATTTTTATAAGAATGATTTTCTGACCAGTAGCTCCCCCTCCCCCCCCCCAAAAAAACCATATTGTGTATTGATACAGAAAGATATTAGAAATGTAGAGTGCTATTGTACTTGAACATTGTTAAGATTATTTAAAATTTTCTTTAACATGTAGGCAGTGGCATAGCTAGTTCAACAAGGGGCCCGGTGCAAAAAATTAATTTTGGGCCCTCAGGCCAGATGGGCGAGCTTTTTTTTTTTTTACTTTGTGTTGCTGGTAGGGGCCCCCTGAGCTGAGGATGAGGGCCCTGGAGTTATGCTTAGGGGCCCCTGAGCAGTGAGGGCCCTTAGTGAGGGGCTTTTCGTGTCTCAGGTGCCCCCTTAGATGAAGGTAGAGCTATTTAAAAAAAAAAAAAAGTCGCCAGTTTGCCGTGAAGGCTTGTGGGCCCTCTGAACTGCTTGTAGGGGCCCCGGTGCACTGCACCGCCTAGCCCCATAATAGCTACGCCTCTGCATATAGGCTAGATAGAAATCTTTATATATAAAGATGAATGTATTGTAAGGATCTTAGAATTTTGGCAAATTCTAGTTTTGTTTAGGCGGGACTTAGAAATTTCGAGAAGTACAGTTTTCAACTATAAGTAATTTCCCTGTAATTTGCTCACAGTTGTAATTCATTATAAAAATCATTTTAAAGTGTAATTATCATATCGGGAAACGTTTGGTTTAAGATATATTTAGGTTTGCTCAAGTTTTGAAACACGCGATCAGAATAGTGAGACTCTAAGATTCGCAATATCTTTAAATCACGTAAAGCTACAACCGAACTTTTATCACCAGCTGTAGTCAGCACTATCCCCGGTATTTTGGCAGTAAAATTAGATAATTTGGTAAAGATTAATTAGTGATTTTAATTAAGAGAAAAAAATAAGCTTTTTTATTAAAAGAGATATCAATTTAAATTTTACATCAGCAGATAGCCCTAATTAAGACGATTTCATACATATATGGGTTTTCATAAAAAGTTTAAGCATTTGTCCGGAAATTAAGTTTTTGTAAAATAGATTGTCGCGGATTGTTGTGCACGCGCGTAAAAAGTTCTAGAACACTTAGGGATTTTACCCAACTTAGAATGTATCACTACGCGGAGTCTTAAACAGCTAAAACTCTAAAATTAATTACTCTAAATTTCTCAAGAGACTGCCGCTGGACTTCTAGTAGATAAGTCCAGATATGGTCAAAGTTGGAACATTTTTAATAATCGGGATCGTCAAATAAGTTACACATACTTTGAGCTACGCGGAAGCAAAAAGATGTGATACAGTTGCTGACGTCACTGGTTCTCGTGGTTTCGATAAAAGACCCCGCCGCCATTAGGTTTTGTCTGTTGCTGTCCGCGGTCTGTTCCTGTCTAGCACTATGTGAGTGAACCTGCGTCTGTCCGTAGCTCGCCATGCGGACTAGTTTGAACATGTGGAAACTTTCGTGTCATGTTAAATCGTGACTTCAATGACTGTTAAGAACTTGTAAATTTACTAAAGGGGTTTTCGGTCGGTTAAATTTCTCTCCACAACTTGCAGACTTTGGAAAAGAGAGTTCGGTATGCCTGCTCAACTGTAAATGCAATTTTTGAACTTGTGACTTTGAAAATAAAATTTTGATTTTTCTAACAGTAAACTTGTGTGCTTCAGTAGTTTGCTTGAACCCTTTTCTCTATTTGTGGGTAACAAATATTGTGGCGACCTGAACATTTAGTTGAGTTACCCTGGCTACATGGTCAAACCAAATTAAAATATTTCGTAAGTTTTCATCGAACTGTGAGTTGTTATCAAGAGTTTAAGTTAAGGGACTTAGGCTATACTACAACCCCGGTATCGCCTTGGTTCCTTACAGTATGTTTGTTTGTTGGTTTGTTTTCTAGTTTGTTCTTCATACAAATCCACAGTTTTCATCCGATCTCGATGAAACTTTGCACACTTATCCTTTGAAACGAGGAGAAAAATACTGTCTACATTTGGTTGAAAAATTATCTGTATAAATAACACATTTTGTCTCATAACTTCAAAATACGGCGATAGACAGAAACGTTGGATATGGACGTCTCCGTACCGTGTTTCCGTGTAGTGGACTGCCAGCTCAGTGGCTAAAGCGCTTCCTTACGAACGTCGTGGTCTCCGGTTCAAATCTCCGTGGAGGCTAAGATTTTTAAAAATTGTTTTTGATTGTAAGAGTCACAGTTGGGCCGTCGGTTATTCGGATTGAATTTAGTCTGTAGATATCACAAAGGTAGGGGTGCAATCTGAGGCAATTCGTAGGTAGTCTTGCAATACAGTAGATGTACACTTTTTTTACGTTATATTGATCTATCAGGGGTGATTCGTAGTCAGTGTGTGTGTGTAATCTGCAGTAGGAATACTATAAATGCGGAAGTAAGTCTCTGTCTTATGTTATGTTTTGACAATTAAATGCCTATACCGATATTGACGGAATTTGACGAGAAAATCTGTAGGGAGGGCACTGGACTTTGTTTGTTCTTCATACAAATCAACAGTTTTCATCCTATATCGATGAAACTTTGCACACTTATCCTTTGAAACAAGGAGATAAATACTGTCTACAATTGGTTGAAAAATTATCTGTATAAATAATACATGTTGTCTCATAATTGAAAAATTTCCCGTCGAATCAAAGTTGTCCGGTTCAAATAATGCAATTAGGAGCAGAGATATTCGTAATTAAAATGAAAGAAATGATGTTGAAATACTCGTAACTTGAATTGTGTCAATACTCTGCAGTATGCCACGATAAACGGCAATACTCCGAGCGCCCCAGCAAACACGTCTCTACTCCGGCCAAGCAGAGCTCAACCCATGTAGCTCTTTAGCCGCTTCGCCAGGCAGTTGGCGCTTTAGCTCAGCGGTACTGCGCTTGCCTGTCGAGCGTGCAGCTCGGGTTCGAATTTTCGTCCCCGCATCTACAATTATTTTAACTCGCTTTTCTTCAACTTTCCAGTGTGTTCTGGACCATCTATCTATTCTTTGGTAAAACAAGAATAATCAAGAATAATCACATAAAGATGAATGTATGTATGTTTGTTTGTTCTTCATACAAATCCACAGTTTTCATCCGATCTCGATGAAACTTTGCACACTTATACTTTGAAAAAATATCTGTATAAATAACACATGTTGTCTCATAACATCGAAATACGGCGATAGACAGACACGTTGGATATGGACGTCTCCGTACCGTGTTTCCGTCTAGTGGACTGGCAGCTCAGTGGTTAAAGCGCTTACTTATGAACGTCGTGGTCTCCGGTTCATATCTACATGGAGGCTAAGATTTTAAAAAATTGTTTTTCATCGTAAGAGTCAGGCCTGGGCCGTAGGTTATTCGGATTGAATGTTAAACTGTAGATATTAGAAAGTTAGGGGTGCAATGCGAGGCAAATCGTAGGTAGTCTTGCAATGTTGTAGGTGTACACTTTTTTACGTTATAATGATCCCTCAGGTGTTGTTCGCTGTCAGTGTGTGAGTGTGAACCACAGTAATATTATTATAAATACGGAAGTAAGTCTCTGTCTTTTTGTTACATTTTGATGACTAAATGGCTATATCGATATTGATGGAATTTGATAAGAAAATTTGTATGAAGGGAGCAGGATATTTTTTTCCAGTATGATTAACAGTTGTAGTCACGAAATTTTGTGACCTTATCGAATGGTGACAGAAATATGTTGGAAATTGATTCTCTTCAAGAGGCAGGTTCGACGGTACAATTATATAGTGATAGCTTTCCTGTCATATTATTCTGACTCGATATTGTTTAGGACCAATCCTTCGTTACCAACAACTTTCTATATTTAATTCTGGCAAAAAAATTCTTAATCCACGCGTATGAAGTCGCGGGTACGGGCTAGTAACAAATAAAATTCAAACTGAAACTTAAGCAGTGGCCTGTCCTTAGCAGTTCCATTAGAGCTTAATGTTTGGTATTGTATCTCTGCCTCTGGTTATACTGTATGTATTTTAAACAGTGTTGTCAAAATTAGTATGCATAATTTTTATTGTCTTAACAGGTATCTTGGCTTAAAGATGCTTGTACATACAAACTGCTTGGATCCTGGTGATGTTTGGTATTTGCCTGGAGAGATGACATATTTAGTAAATCCATTGATTCTTATGTGGACATATTACATACTAGCATTACAGGCTAGACAGCTAGTAAAACAACCAAATGTAAGTATATCTGTTCAACTATTGGTCAACATATATCTTGGACATCACTTTTATTTGTTTATAAAAATGCAGTTAAATTTTTATCCAAATCCTAAATATTTTTTTTATGTTTCATTAAAAGAAGAAATACCGACAACAATATTTGAAAACATGCTTACCATTGCAACCTCACTTTCTGGACACACCTCATCCACATTGATTCATTTATGATTGTTTTGTATTACCTTACAAAGTTTTGAAGACAGTGTTGATTCCAGTTATAACATAATATTTCTAATATTCAGAACCTTTCAGTGATGGCCAACTTTTTAAATTGAATTTAATTGCGATGGAGTGGTTTCACTAGTCACCTAATTACACTTTTCTTAGTAATTATTATTATTATTATCTTGTATACTTTGTGTTAAAATTCTCCCCCCCCCACCCCCCATCTACTTTTGTGATTATAATTTTAAATTCCTTCAGCATTTGTGGTAAATTATTCATCAGTTCCATAGGTAACTTATTCCAACCCCTGACATGCCTACACACAAAAGAAAATTTTCCTATTCCCTTACGTATAATACTGAGCACCGGCTTTTGCCCGTGGTCATCTTTTCCCTCCCATGTGCTACCCCAAGCTCTTTGACCAAATTCCTACCAAGACTCATCACAAAACCCTTGTATACTCCCAGCACATTTTTCACCCTCCTTCTGTCTTCCAATGACTTCGTCAGACTCCTTTAACATATCAATTACTTGCTGGGTCCTTCAGTAATTTCCACAAACTAATTTAGTTGTTCTCCTTTGCACACCCTGAAACTCTTGTATTTAATACCCAAAATGTGTCCCAAACTACACCACCCGTTTCAAATAATGATCTGACAAAAGTTTTGTAACCCAATTCCTTAAGTTTTTTGGTATGTCTTCTCATCATCCTCCCAGTAAAGGAAGGATTTTGTAACCTTTTCCTATCACCTTTCCAATGTGTCCTGCCTATTTGAATGTATTATCAAACATTATGCCAAGATATTTCCACTTCAAGCCTACAACAAGCAATTCTGTGCTAATAAGCTGACTCTTCTTTTACTTTGCATGACTAATGATTCTTTGTGATATAGTTTTTAAACTATTCAAGAGGCAGAGACCAGTCACAATTGTATTTATTTGTAGTTCATATTTCAATAATAAGATTTAAATGTGTTTTCCTCTATTATAATATTTTGAGCTGATGAGTAATTTCGAAACATTTTTTTGGATTAATTTTTTTTTTTTTTTTTTAAGGATTATGTATCCTGCTAAAACATATGATTTTATGTTACATATTAATGATACATTGTATACTTTCATTTATGCTTGGATTTTAAATTTGGTAAAGTTTTTTTCCCCATCAACAAATTGTGTTGGCTATACATGGATTTACTGATCACCATAATGAATTCCAGTGCATATTTATATAAATTTTCCCCAGCAATTTAAGAAAATCACATGTTAAAATAAATTGATATAAAAATTGTTTCAAGATTGTGAGCTGCATACTCTGTAAACATAATTTATATGCTAGGTTTTTGTGATATGGAAAGCTAAAAAAACAGGCGTATGTTGTAATTTTGAAAAATAAAAATAAAAATTTCTTCTTCAGGTGAAGTTCTTTCTAAAAAGATGTGTAAAGAATTGCAAATTTCAGAATATGATTTATTTTTAATTATGTACATTGAAAATCAGTAGTTTTATTTTAAAAAATTATTTATGTCTAAAAGTATGTTTTGTAAGTGTGTTGAATTATGTGCTGAATTATTATTTCAGGAGTGTTTGAGTGAGCTGCTTTTGCCTTGAATCAGTTTAGTGGTAGTCATTTAGTAATCTATCTTAGTGGAAGGTGGTTTCTGATAAAGGCTTATTTGTAGCAGGTAATGATTTATCTATGCTCAGCTGTCTCCACAACTAGTTGTATGAGATCTGATCAATAAATATTAGAAATTTTTGTTTTTCTTAAAGAATATTTATTCATCAGGATCAATTTTATCCCCTTCAAAGTAATCCCCCTCAGATAAAATACACCTGTGGCAGCGCTTTTTCCAATCTTGGAAGAAATTCTAGAATTTACTTTTTGGTATAGCATACAGCTCCTTTTGCAATGCTGTTTTTACCTAGTCAGTAGTGGAAAAACATCATCCTTTTAAGGTTGTCTTCAGCCTCAAAAATAGAAAGAAGTCAGGGGAACATGTTGAGTGAGTACAATGGCTGAGGCAAAACAACTGTGGTTGTTTTTTTACCAAAATGTCATGAATAACCAGTGATGTCTGAATGGGAGCATTATCGTGAAGTAATTTCCAGGAGTGGTTTTGCCACAATGTTGACATTTTTGATGTATTTCTTCACCAAAATATCGCATAACTTTCAAGTAGTATTTCTTACTAACAGTACTCCTGATGTACAATGCCACTGAAATCAAATAAAACAGTGAGGATAACCTTCACTTCTGATTGAAATTGTCAGCTTTTTTTTTTGTTCTGGCTTCAGGCAGCTTCCATTGGGACGATTGGGCATTGCTTGCCTTGTCATACCCATACAGCCACGTTTTTTCTGTGGTTATGACTATTTAGAGATGTTCTAGATTGTTGTTGACTTCAATCAGCAATTCCTGAATAATGTCCACGTGGCTTTGTTTTTGGTCGAAATTCAGCAGTTTTGAAACAAACTTTGCTACCACACTTTTCAAACCAAAACATTTTCAATAAATTGCTTGACATGAGCCAAATGATATTTTGACACCATCAGCAACCTCTCTGATATACAGCAATTTTACGGAATTATTTTTTTCACTTGTTCGGCATTGTGGTCTGTTGTTGATGTGTTAGGGCGTCCAGGGCCGTTATCAACATATCAACAGCTTTTTGAAACATTTGTACCACCTGTAAACTCTTGTGTTACTCATAGTAGATTCACCAAAAGCTACTGTTCACATTTCGAAGTGCTACTGCATTTTACTCCATTTTCAAAGCAAAATTTTATACAAATTCTTTGATCCATTTTTTTAGAGGTACAATGTCGATGAGTGCACCAAAATACATTTAACCTTTTCGACTTTCAAAAATAAACTAAACATTTAAAATGGCTGCCGATTGCAGCGTACTTGAAGAACAAGTGTACCAACAAAATTAAAATAGTTTTTATAAAGCCTGCTAATTTTTTTTTAAATCCATTATTTTTTGATCAGACCTCATATATTGAACCTTGTAAGAGCTTTTGTAGACTTATTTAAATAGTTTCAAGTGGTAGAATGAATAATACACTAAATATTCGATGATACTGCTTAAGATAGCAAGTTCTTAATTTTTGGTCTTTTGTTGACAATAGTACTCTAAACAAAATAGGTTTATTAAAAAGACTTTTCAGGCACAATTTGTACATATAACAAACACTTAATTGTTCTCAACTTATATGTAGATAGAACCAAAACCACCAATACACTGCTAATCTTATATCTTTAAATGAGCAATTCTTGTGTATGTGTGTGTGTATATTTTGGATCTCGGAAACGGCTATAACGATTTGGATGAAAATTGATATTTAGATAACATTTTGACTTTTAAGATTACCAAAATAGTTGTCTTCCCTACAAAAAAGCGTGTTTACAAAATACAAACAATTTTTTCACTCGGTATCTCGAAAACGGCTCTGGCGCCATTTCCTAGACAATTCAGGCACCAAAAAGCCTACAAATAATTTCTCTTTGATTTCATAGAATATTTAAACGAACAGTTCCTGTATACTGGCTGACCCATGAAAATATTAGCACTGCAAGTTTAATTGTAAAACATTTAAAAAGGAAGATAATTAAAAATTTATCATTGCTTTTGTCAGATGTGATATTTTACAGAAACTTCTTTAAAAATAATATTACTGGTACCAGTTATAAAGTAACTGACCATAAAAAGTGGTTGTTAGTGTGTCATTAAATACTACCACGTGAAAAAAAAGGGGGTGCAATTTTTGTATTTGGTTTCTTGAAAACGTCTCTAACCTCATTACGTAGAAGGTTCAGGTACCAGTAAGCCTACTAATGTTAGTTAAGCTTCTCTTTGGTTAACTGTGCACCTCAAAACGCCTAGGAAGCCTTCAAGCCTTTTACTTTAATCAAACTTTACTCGAAATCTTGGATATTGAACAGAAATCGAAAGATGCTAAGCACCTAGGTACTCATAAGCAAATCATAAGCAAATTATTTGTTTAAATCAAAGAACTTCGTTTCAGATCACAAATTTCTGTACATATTAACATGCCAAACTTGTACTCTTCATAAGAATAACATAAAAATAATCTTTTAAGTAAATTTTAGCCACAAAATCACTTTAAGCTATTTCCTCACGTAACCTATTTGTTAAACCAATCCTTTTCACTTGTAACTTCAAATTAGATTTGAGTTCTCCTAGTATTGATGCACACTATTTTATTGGTTTCTTCACACTCCAAGGTATTACCAAATAATTACTTTGTAACCAACTGTAAACACAATTTTAACACATTCCACATAGTTATTTTGTGTCGTCTTCTGTGTATTTTAATGTGGTCTATAAACACCTCTTGAGTTGTTAAAATGCTCTTGCTACAGTTGCATAGGTACATTAAGACTTTTTACTTCCTCTTCAAGGAAGATATTGTTGCCCTAACATAATGAATACTCTTTAAAGACTAGTTTGCCACAGGCACCTCCAATCTCTTACTGGCTAATCCAACTTGTGCAGTCTAAGTTTGGTCAATCAGATTTATTCATTACCAAATACATGCCAACATATATTCTCATGCGTTTTAAATGCAAATTAGAACAAAACCTGAGTCCATGAAACCAATACTTTAACTGAAACTGCAAATAATCTCTAAAAATTTGCTAGAAAAATTATAAAATATTTTAGCAAATAGCTAATGAAACAATGGACATCGATTTCAGTACTTAGTAGGCATATATCTAATGTTATACTGTTACACTTCAAACTCTCCAAAGTCTTTATAGTATGATGATTTACAGAAATGGAATAGCAATGAGGAACTTCTGTAACTTAAATCCGCCAGTATGGCTCAGTTCAGTGAGGTGCCACAGACTGGAGCAGGGATGAACAACGGGGCCCCGAATGTAAGCCCAGGCCTCCGTGTACCGGTTGTCCTAACTGTCAATTCTCTGCTCATAAACTAAACATTACACACAGAACATAGTTACACATTTTGCAAACAAATGGAAACACTTCACTTCCTCCATTAGTAAGTAGTACAAACTGGCATTAGGTATAGAATGCTTGGTTTCAGTAAGGCATGCGGCTGTAAAACCAAAGCTCCAAATTTGACCATGCCAATGATGATTAAAACTCAACCCATAGCTTTGTGAAAAAGGTGGAAACAAGAATGACGTATTAAAGTTTTAAAAAAATGTTGCTAGTAATGCAACTTATTCTAAACTTGAAAAACAAAATTCACTAAATGTAGACATTACAAGCAATTTCTAAAGAACCCCTAACTTTGGTTGGTCAGTACAACATTCTTTAGATGGTTGAAAGACATATTAAAAAAAAATTCATTCAATATTTACAAATTGAAAAGTTTTTTACAAATTCAAAAGGAATGACCAAAATAATTCTTCATGTTACACAATCGTGAAAATATCACTGACCTTTGCTATGACCCATTTTGATGTTGTTGACTGATAAATGTCAAATCTGAATTATTCAACCTTGAGAAAAATACTAAAGTTAAAACACAAAACAATTGAGATTCCAACACACTTTTACCACTGACCATCCTAACATACATAATTTCATCAAAAGAAAGTAGCAAACCTCTCACTACTATCAATCCTCAGAATTCTTTTTCTCCTCTTCCAGTTTTGATTTGCACAAAAATTTACAAAAATCAACTGATTTATTAGTACCAAGTACACTTTATAATGACTAAATGATTACAGTAGCCAGCAAACATACCAAGATTTTACCCTTATTATTATTCTCGTATCAAAAACATCAAAATGCACAGTTAAATACATTTTGTAAATCGACAACTTTAAACACACTTGGCCCACTACTACGCAACCTCAATCGCATTGTGTGTTGCTTGAAACAGGTCTTCGTTGTTGCAGGATGATGAGCACATAGGGCACTCGAGCATATGATTCATAGTTTGGTCTTCTCCAGATTTGCATTTAATACTGGTAGTATCAATATAACCCCATCTCATTAGGTTTTCCTTTGACCTGCCCACTCCTGTTCGCAATCGATTTAAAGACCGCCAGACGTTCCAGTCTTCTTCATGACCAGGTGGCAAGCGCTCTGCAACTGTCAGTGGTCCCGAGATGTTGGGAACCCTCATTTTCCATAACTGTACTGTTGCCTTTTCAGGTGACCCAATTAGTTCCCGCGATGTTCTGAGGAAGCTTTTCCTGGATTTGAGTCTCTGGGCTGGTGGTATATGGCCGTGCAGTGGATGAGCGCTTTCCCGTTCTACTTTGGTCCTCTCCTTGTTCGCAGCCACTTCTCTCCGGATACTGGGTGGGGCAATGCCCGAAAGCTGGTAAAGCCTATCAACTGAGGTAGGCTTTAAGCAACCTGTCACTAGCCTACAGGTGTTATTGAGGGCTACATCCACCTGTTTGGTATGAGATGATGAGTACCAAACTTGGCATGCATATTCTGCAACAGAATTACAAAGGGCCATTGCCGATGTACGTATAGTTTGTGGTTGACTGCCCCACTGTGATCCAACTAATTTGCACAGTAAGATATTTCTTGTAGAGATCTTCATTTTGCAATTCATGCAGTGCTTCTTATATGTGAGGGTTCTATCGAGTGTCACTCCCAGATATTTTGGGGTGTTACATGTCTGCAGTTCGATACCTGACCACATTATTTTTAACTTACACTGAGCTTTCCTATTTTTTAGGTGAAAGGCACACACTTCAGTTTTTGAAGGGTTAGGTCTTAAGTGGTTTTCCTTATAATAGCTTGATAGGCCTTCAAGAGCAGCAGACAAATTTCTTTCAACAACTTCAAGTTTTGTGCTCTGTGAGGCTAGAGCTAGGTCATCAGCGTACACGAAGCTCCTGGTAGCTGGATGTAATGGCTGATCGTTTGTATCAATGTTGAAAAGTATTGGGGCCAGTACACTACCTTGAGGTAGGCCATTCTTTTGTACCCTCCATCGACTGCGCTGTCCTTGAAAGTCAATGAAAAACCTACGATGTCATCGAGGCCTGCCGACTTTCCTGTTTTGCACTCATGAATAATCTTTTCCAACTCTGACATACTAAAGGGCTCAGTGAGGTTGTTCATATCTTCCTGACTGTTTCTGTTCGTTTTTCTTTGTTTTTTAGCTTGTCCACTTTTATGAGTCTCCTTCCCGTTCATGAGTAGCTGATGTGCAATTTGGTTTGCGTTTATATTGGAATGTCCAGTGGTCTTTGATGCATCATTGTTGAGTCTCCATGCCTTGTGACTATCTCTTTTCAGGTCCAGCTCTTCTAATGTTTTGATCCAGCGGTCTCTTTTTGCTGCACTTAGAGATGAGATAAGTTGATTACCAGTTTCTATTGTCTTTTCACCAAATGGATCATCTTGGAAAAGTGTTTTATGAACTGGGCAGCTAGATCTGAGGTGAGACCCGGAATATATGATGATCGGCAACCACGGGGAATGAATCTTCTGGAGCATTTTTTCACAGCTGCAGTGAATGTGTCATATGATTCTGGTGCTGGTTCAATAGTAGACACAGCCGCATCCAATATTTCTGTGAACATGGACCAGTTCGCTCTCTTGAAGTTATACCTCCTGCGGAATGGAACTCTCTGGGGTCTTACTGTCGCAAACACTTCACACATTATTGGCCTGTGCTGCGTGTTTGGTATTGGGCTACAGACAGACTTCACACATTGCTGGCTGATGTGATTACTGCTGAATATTAGATCAGGGATGTAGCCCCGTCTCCATCTCCCATTGTTGAAAGATGCTGGCAGTTTGGGATCATGTACGATAGTAAGTTGATTTATATCTGCCCATTCTTCTACTGCAATGCCATTCTCGTCATCGAAGTCGTAGCCCCAAGCAGTACAATGAGAATTAAAATCTCCGATAACAATCTGCAGATGTTGATTATGGAAATTAAACGGTGGTTTGACAGTGAATTTACTGCTGGGTGGTTTATATAAAGATGAGATTGTGCAGTTTTTAAGCTCAATGGTGAGGACTTCGATGTCGTTCTCTTCTGTGAAGGCCGTGGACAGGATCTGAACATCTGGTCGGACAAAGATGGCACTTCCGTATTTATGGTGAGGTCTCTCAACTGCGCGGATCATTCCATTTATTTTAGGTCGGCGCATTTCAGTACTTCTATGTGTCTCCTGTACACATAAAATGTGGCATTTGTGTTGATTGCATAGGTCTTGTAGTAATTCTTCCTTGGCTGATAACATGCCTTCAATGTTGATGGAGACAATCTTTAACTGTGGCCCTGACACGGGCTTGCTTATTGATGTTTCTGGTGTGAATGGTTTGGCCGGCATTATACCGTTGCCCAGGGATCGCCCGATTGCTTCTGATAACGTTTTCAAATCGCAATCTTCGGGGAGGCACCTTTCATGATCCCCATTTTACCCTAATAAGGTACAATTGCATCTTTGTATTGTTGACACGTGTCTCAAGATGTATTGTACCAAGTAAACTGTCACTTCATTTGTGGTACTGCCTTATTGACTTCATTCTCACTTATTGAAGTCACAATATAAGTTTTATTTTGATCATTATCATCTTTTATAACACAACTTTCTACAGAAACAATATCAGTTTCAACATTCACAGTCAACTGAAGTAATGACAATGATCAAACATCCTTCTATATGTTAGAACGAAGGCTTTCACTGCATATTGATGATATGAAGTCTTCGGGTCCTCCACCATATGTTAAAAAGTGTTAAAACGGCTAATGACAATTTCACTGCTGTTGTCAATATAAATGGTTCAATAACACAATCCAAACTTTTAACAGGAGTAAATAAAGCATTTAGAGTACTCATTTTACATTCATTTGCTCAATTGTAAGAGGAAATTTGTGTGTTTAAATCTCTGTTTATAGATGAAATGAGTATGATTGGATGCAGTCTCTTGAAGAAATTGATTTTCAATTATGAAGTGCTATTCCTTCAAGACAAGATAAACCATTTCATGGATTAGTTATGTATTATTATAATTATTGGCTATATCAAACAGTTACTGCTTGTTAATGACAGACCACTTTACAGTATGTAATGATAAAGTGGCGTCTGCTAGCGGCGATAATGCACTAGCAGCTTGGTGTGGGGTAATTGTTGTTCGTCTAGATATCAATGGATTGCAGGTTCTTCTACTAATAATTCACAAAGTCGCCTTATAGATAATCATCCAATTTATTCACCGAACGTACAATTACTAAGCCGCCACCACCAACGATTATAATTTGACCGTATGTAAAGGCTATTCAATACTTCTTCTCCTACAAACTGCAAGTTCTGAGCTACACTATTATCACTTGGTTTGGATGCTTTAGTTCGATGCCCACAAGTTCACTGCTATTTACGAAACACTGCCGTTTATCTGCATGACGGCGGCGTACTTATAATGTTTCATCAGGTCCACACGATAGTGCCAGAACGCACCGCCAAACAACCACCTGATCAAATAACACAAGTGATAATGATTCATTTTGAAAATTATTTTCATTCAACTTACGAAAATAATGGTTGCGATCCGATTCCAGTGACAATTATGTAAAAGAAGGAATATCACTTGCTAATGAAAACAATTTCTGTTGCAAGTAACTTTCACAATGACAATTCATAAATATCAAGGTTTAACATTGGATAACGTTATTATAGAAAAAGAATCTTTCATTGGTTTAACATATGTTGTGTTATTGAGGGTAGAAATATTAGAGGGCTTAACATTAAATATAAGATTTTCTTATGACAGAATTACTAATATTAAAAATTCGAGTATGCTAAAGTGTAGAAAACTGGAAGATACAAAAATGAGAAATTTTGTACAAGATTAAAAACAAATTAAAGCGTTTCTTTTTTTGAAAAAAAATATTTATGGATTTTGTCTTATTATGTCTAATTATTTTTTCTCAATAAACTAAAAATACTATTTTTGATAATACTTAGTGAAGTTTAAATATTAACCTTGTAATGATTATTATTACTTTCTTCAATTGTATGTATTATTTGTAGTAACAAAAATCTTTCTCGCGCCACCACAAAGCCGTGTTTTTGCCTAGTTAAGGAGAATGACAATATTAAACAGGTGCATAATATTCTATTATTTTGTAGATTACTACTTTCTTCTGCATAAGATGATGTTTCTGCTTATAACTTTAATAGCTTTTCTACACTGTTCATGCGGTCAAAGAAAGTGCTTCCAACATTGTTATTTTTTGAGCCATCATTATAGATGAGTATTGAACATTCCATTTTGCTGAGATAATTTTCTAAAAATTTCAGACTAAGTATAATACTTCAATAAGGGAAAGAGGATTTACATAAGTGGTAGAGCAAAACAGCAAAACACTAGGGGACAAAATATTTTGGATATATTCCTAAATAAAGCCCGATGATAACCTTGTGGGATGTCAAGTAACTGAAGGAATAAGTGATCATGAAGCAGTTCTGATGGATATTAGAGGATATTCAGTGAACCAGCAGCCAAAATTGAACGAGGAAATAGGTACAATTATAAAAAGGCACAGATTTCGAATTTGAAGAGACATTTCAGAGAACGTTTCAGCAAATGGAACTTCCTTCCACAAGTACAGTAGAGTAAATGTGGAAAGAGTTCAAGGAGGTAATAAGAAAGGAGGAAGAAAAATTTATTCTGAAGCAGAAAATAAAGAGAAGTAAAGAACCTGTGTTGTATACTAGGTAAGTGAGTAGGTTAAGGAGATTGGTGAGAAGAGAACATAACAGAGTTAAGGGTCAGCAGGGTAGTAGGAAATATTTAAAACAATTAAACAAGGACTTAATAACAGCAAAGAAAGTGGCTAAAGATGGGTTTATGAAAAGTATTGCCAGCGTAGAGGACCATTGACCGATGCATCTGGAAATTTCTATGGCTATGTTAGAAAACAGAGAGGAAGGGAGTGTGTTAAGACAATTATAGATAAGGATGGAGAAGAAGTTACCGAAGATTTGTAGTTAATGGAGATAGTGTGGGCCTTTTAAAGATTAGGACCAAGCACTAGACAGAAAATTTTAACATAAGTTAGTTTAAGCAGTAAGCAGTTTTCAGACACCAATATTAAAAACTATGTAGGGATTACATCAATATATGAGAGCTGAAGGAATGAAATGGGTGAATTGCTGATATACATAATTGAATTGAATGCTGTTAGTAGAATTGGTACTTTATCCTTGTTTGAACACCATACAGAATAAATACTTTAAATAGAACCTTAATTTAATTTTATTTAACTTAACTGAAATGGAGCAGAAACTCTGGATGCAAATTTCCCTACCCGCCCATTTTTGCCCTTTCTACTACCTACCTACTTTTGCCCTTTGCAAATTTTAATTTTAAATTCTTTCAGACTTATTGGTAAATATTCATCACTTCCTTGGTAATTTATTCTATCACTGACTCCTTTACGTACAAAAAAAAAAAAAAATTTCCACTCCGTTACTCCTGAAATCTATATCTGTGATTATGGTCATCTTTTCCCTTCCATACAACTCTCCTAATTCTTCTATCATCTTTCCAAACTTCTTATGCAACATACACCACATACACTATTAAATCTTGACCATCCTGCTGTTTTACATTAACACTATGAATCCTAACCCATTTGCTTTACCATATCAAATAGTGAATGTGTTCTGTGGTAATTTCTACAGGCACATCTACCTGCCCTACTTTGCACCCCCTCTGACTTGGGTGTTTGATACACAAAATGTAAGTCCCACACTTCATCACCCTATAAAAGCTATGATCTTACCACAATCCCTCACTACTCTGGTACATCCCCTCAGCACATTATCCAATAAACGAAGGATTTTGAAACTTTTTCCTTCTGTCTGCCCAATGTGTTCTACCCAGTTCAGTTCATTATCAACTGTTCTGACAATCTATTTACATTTTAAGTCTGCAAAAAGGAAACTCTATAACTATAAATAAGCTTTAATTTTTTATTTGTGTACCTAATAATTTGAGTGTTCCTTGCATTTATCTTCATCCCAACTAGATATCTAGTTCAAGCCACTGTGCAGCTATTCAGACTTTTTCAATTTTGATTCTATTAAACATCTGCAAACAACTAAACTGCTGCACGTAAACCATTAACACCATAATTAATTAGAACAATGAGTAACAATGATCCCAATACACTACCTTGTGGTACACCTATTTTTACTTCCACCTCTGTGGTACATTTCCTACCTTAACTCTTTGCTTTCTGTGTTCTAAGAATTCCTCTGTTCAGTAAGTCACTTCTCATTCACTACAATAGTTTTACCTTATTTTAACACCATTTGATGATACATGCCATGCAGTGTGTTACAAAGTTATAGTGCTACACTTGATCACTTCCTTTGACATTTTGTTTGAAATAGCTTGCATAGTGAATTTAATGCTCAGCATTGCCTTGGCTCGGAACAAAATCTTATCACTATTTGTCAATGAACAACCACAAACAGGGCTATATTTTTTACAAGAATTGGTTTTTATGTATTGTTACCATAGATGGAGAGAGCGCCATACAATCATGAAAACACAAAAATAGAAACATAGTTTACAATTGTAAGGACAGGGAAAATGACTCATCGCTCACCAAAGTTGAAGGCAGCGACGAGAGAAGAACATATATAAACACACTTTCCTATTTCCTTAGTTTAAACATAGTTTACAGTATTTCATTTTAAAAACCTTATTCATGTTCCATAGAATTGGGCCATTCAGCAAGGATGGGTTTGCACTCACCTATCACATGACTAACTACTCTATGGATAATGGGATGGGTGAAGTCAAGGTGGAAGGGTAAACTATTGTATAGTGAACTATCGATAATTCCTGGAGATATATATATATCGCAGGTGGCAGTGAAATGTCAAAGAAGGTATGCCCGAGGATAAAAAGTAGATTGTATTAATGGGTTGTGAAAAAGAAAGTATACAGTAAAAAAATGAATTTAGAAGCTGCCATCCATGCATTACACAAAAGGGAGACAAATCAAAGGTGAATAACTACAGAGGTATATTACTACTACCCGTGGCATACAAGATACTCTCCAAAGCACTGCAGTGGAGAATAGAGAAATACATTGATCAACAACTAGGAGAATATCAGACACGATTTAGGAAAGGATGATCATGTGCAGAACAGATCTTCACTATCAAAACCTTGATGAAAACAAAGGCATTGGCAGGGGATAAAAAAGTGATCATGACTTTTGAGGACTTCAACAAAGCACACTGAGATATGCTGGTAAAGGTTTTGAAAGAATTCGGAATAGACGATAAGACATCAATAATACAGGAAACTTTAAAGAATACCTGATCCCAAGTTAGGTTTCTAGGAGAACTATCGGATCAATTAAATTAAATTAAAAAATCCCTTCGAGATCAATCTGGAGTAAGGCAAAGTTATGGATTCTCCCCACTATTGTTCAACTGTGTCTTGAAAAAGGTCATCAGGGAATGGCGGAAAGAGATGTCAGTGAAACATCCTAAACAGAATTATACTAGGACACTAGAAGAATGGCTTGACATTTGAATGCCTCAAGATCTGCTTCCTTGCACTCCTGTTTTAGGAGTATAAGCACCGCTTTCCATGACAGGAGGGCAAGGGTGCAGGTCACATATAGAGCCACGACACAAATGGACCATCTGCTGGCATATGTCATTATCATGATGATTTCAATGGTGCACGATGTAAGAACCTTAGAATTTTGGCAAATTCTAGTTTTGCTTAGGCTGGACTTAGAAATTTTGAGAAAAGTAGTTTTCAACTTTAAGGAATTTCCCTGTAATCGTTCCTACAGTTACAAATTGTCATAAAAATCATTTTAAAGTGTATTTATCCTATCGAGAAACGTTTATTTTAAGAGATATTCTAGTTTGTTCATGTTTAGAAACACACGATCTTAAAAGTAGAAATTCTAAGATTTGTAATATCTTTACATCGAGTAAAGCAACAGCTGAACTTTTATCACCAGCTATAGTCAGCATTGTTCCGTATATTTTGGCAGTAAAATTGAATAATTTGGCAAAGTTTAATTAGCGATTTTAATTAAGAGAAAATAATGAACTTTTTAATTAAAAGGAATATTAATTTGAAATTTATATTAGTATATAGCCCTAATCAAGACAATTATGTACATATATTGGTTTCCGTAAAAAGTTTTAGTATTCGTCTGGTAATTAAATTTTTAAAAGATAGATTGTCGTCGATTGTCGTTGAAGTGCAAAAAACTTCTGCCTAAATTGGTCATGTGATGATTTCAGTTTTAAGACTATAGGAACCTTTTTTAATATTAAATTAAATTAAAATAGATAGAACAGGATGATAGAAAGTCCCTGTAAAAATCTCAAATTAAACTATCGTATACTTTTGAAGGTATTAATTAAAGAAAGATTTGCCAAGGTCATAGGCTCGCGCAGGGCTATAATAGGTCATGCAGCAAGTACATGTTGTCTCACTCCGTACCAGATTTTCAATGAAGTAACATAGCATCGGTTGGTTTGCGGGTCGTAATTTGCCATGATAGGCTGTGAGCGGTCTTCAAACATGTTGGGTGTCGTTGTTATATAGCAACTTTAATGACTGTTAGAACTTTCAAAATTACAGAAGGGGTTCCGTTCGGTAAATAATTTCTCTCCACAAGCTGCAATATTATGGAAAAGTCTGTTCGATTGCCTACTCAACTGTGTAATGCTATTTTTGAACTTGTGATTTCTTTTATATAAACTTCAAATTTTTCGAGTAAAGTGGACTTGTGATTTCATAGTAGACAGTAGACCTTTTCTAAATTTGTGGTTGGAACAAATTTAGTGGCGACCTTCAAGCATTTAAGTTGAGTTTCTGTCAGGCTACATGGTCAAATTAAAATTATTTTGTAAAATTTCCATAGAACTTTGAACCCACGTGAACTATTGGTTAAGGCACTAAAGCGATACTACAGCCCCGGTATCAGCCTGGTTCCTTACAACGATAATTCTGTGCTGAGAGAAAGTACCTTATTAATTTCTTTCTTTTTCGTCTTAGTCTTTGCATGTACCTTAGCCTGCATTACACCTGTTGCACTACAGTCATCTACCACTACACTCTGATTGGGCAGCCTGGCTATCGCCTTTGGATGAGGTCGTGACTGTGCTGCACTGCCTTCTGTTGTGCCATCTTCAGCTACTATCAGTTCCTCAACACAATGATTGGGCAGCCTAGCAACTATGGATGAGCTCTCAACTACTGACAACATCCAGCTTGTGCTTCACATTGATTAAACAGTTCAGTAATGAAGAGTAGATGACTCTAGCTCAACATTGTTGATGTCAGCAGTTTCGTAGTGTTCTTATAGATTCTCGTTTGCAAGAGACCTAATGAAGAGTACAGGTGATGTTGTCGAAAAATTGTCACTGTTTACAGAAAATATCTGGCTGCAAACCTGTGAAAACTATGTCGCAAGGTCTAACATGCTGGTTGTTGCTATGCATCATGGCGACTAAAATTGACAAAAATAAATACAAATAGCCTATGTTAGTTTTCTGTATTAATTAAAGAACAATAAGCATCAGCTTTAGGGCATGGTGGAGAGAAAATCGTATTGACTGTCCTAACCTTTTTAAAACTTGGCTTTATTATTTGGCATGTGTATCAGAAAATCACATAACAGGAATTACAACTATTACACAGTAAGAGTGGTTTATGAATGAACCAAGGGTAGTAAACTGATTTAAAAAAAAAATACTGCCAAAACATTGTTCATTTATTTACTTTCTGAATCTGTTTCACTTCTTTAATGGAGCATCTTCAGCAGTTTTCCCTGTTGATACATGTTAAAATGTGGTTATTTTATATTTTGAATATTAAAGTTTCTATATAAATTATAATCTACTTAAATTTTATGATACATTGCTTTATTTATCCTCCATTCTCAGCAGCAGTAATTTTTGTTTGCATTTTGGGAAGCATCTCATTTTCTGCTTGTTGTTGCACAATTAAACTAGCACTACACTGTTCTGCACTGTATATTTTGTATGAATGACTGGTCTACTTTGTTTACTTTTGACTGTGTAACACTATGTGATTGTTTTCTGTCTCTTGTTTGTCTTCCTTTCCTTTCATTTCATGTGTAGTGCATTTTTTAATTTTTTTTTTTCAAAATGTGTTTGTTATGACTTTGAATATGTCCTTATATAATGTTATTTTACCTGTGTTGATGGTTTTATTCTTTATTTTATTTTCAGTACTTAGTATAGTGTCTGGTGTGTAAGGTTTGTGTACTAATTTATGTTTTCCTTCTGTTAATAATTTCTATTTGGTATGTGATAGTTCTCTTGGAAAGTTAAGTGTTATGGTGAATATTTGCATGTCTGTTGGTTGGTGGTTGTGTTCTTGTAAGTGTTCCGAAAATGTAGAATGATTGCTGTACTGTAGTGCTTTTGTGTGTTCTTTGTACCCTGTTTTGAATGTTCTACATGTTTGTCCAGTATACTGAACTTGACATTCAATTGCATGTTAGCCTGTATATTCCTGAGTTTCAGAAATCTCAATATATTGGACAAACGTGTAGAAAATTTGGAACAAGGTACCGGTACAAGGAATACAAAAGAGCACTAAAACACAACAACCATTCTACATTTGCAGAACGCTTACAAGAACACAAGCACCAGCCAACGAATATAGACGCAGCTCTGCAAATACTCACAATAAACAACATTCACTAACATTCCAAGAGAACTATCACATACAGAAATCATTAAAAGGAAGAAAACATATAATAAACAAATACACAAACCTTACACACCAGATAATATAGTCAGTACTGAAAATAAAATACAGAATAAAACTATCAATACAGGCAAAACATGAATAAATAAGGACATATACAAAATCATAAGAAACTAATAAAAACATAAACATTTTGAAAAAAAAAAACCATACTCGAAACAAATGGAAGACAAACCAGAAAAAACAAAACAACATCATGTAGTGTTACAGTAAAAAAATAAAAGTAGACAAGCAATTCATACAAAATATTCAGTGGAGTATAGTATAATGCTAGTTTACTTGTGCAATGATGAGCAGGAAATGACCTGCTACCCAAAAGCAAATGACAATTACTGCTGCTGAGAATGGGGGATAAATAAAGCAATTTATCATAAAATGTAAGTAGATTATGATTCATATTATTTTTTATTATTTTTACAGCTTTATCAATCCTTGTTTCAGGATGCAGTTCTTTAAGCAACATGAGCTATATCTTACAATTTAATGTTACATAATTTGGTTCTAGTTCCTTCCAGTCTGATTGATCTTGAGCAACTTTCTTCCTGTTCATGCCCAGTATATATAAAAAGTATATTTGAAATGTAAAACATAAACACATTGTGACATGTATACATAATCTATAGAAGAACCTGGTGAAAATGCTTCATTAAAGAAGTGAAACACGTTCGGAAAGTAAATACACAAATATTCAATTGGTTTGGCAATATTTATTTATCAATATTATCAGCAATTGAGGAAAATGATCCACAACTACCAGATATGAAATAGGAGTAAATATTTAATGTAGCTATGACACAAAATTTGCTTCTTTATGAGAACTATTTGATAGCTTAGTGCAGCACTGTTTGCCAAGCAGTTGATGAGAAAGATATAAAATAGACACCTTAAAGTATTTTTTTTTTTTTTTTTTTTTGCCACCAGGAAATTCCAGTTTTATGACTAACACTGTAATTGTTTTGCATTCTCCTGTTTAATTCTGTGTTATAACAGCTTTTTGATCATAATTTCTTCTTTGCTTTAATTACTACTGACAGGTAATTCAGAGAAAGAGTGTTGATAACCATAGCATGGGTCATACATCTTCACTGTCTCGACAGATCTCTATCCGGCTTTCACAACGCAGCCTCATGCGAAGCCCAACTAACAGGTGGAGGGCTGCTACTCGGAAAGTCCGAGTATGTAGTTAGTACAATGTTTATGCAAGGTCTTTTTTGTGAGAATTTTTCTTCATACTGCAATGTTTATTGTTCACTGCTGAAAGCTGTTTGGATACTTGATCTTCACTTTTAAATAATGCCTTATGTTTATTCTGCACCAGATGTTTCATTCAGTTTTTTAAATGTAGTAAGTTATGTTTGATTGTAGTTTTACAGTAATTGGTGTATTTTATGCATGATGCTAACTTATATGCAACAATGTTCATACTTCTGCATAGTTGTTAAATTTCATCTTATAATTTCAAAGTTGTATTTGAAATTAACTGACAGTTGTCCTGCTCGACACCTGTTAAGATTATCTTGTTGTAATTCTACTTCAAAATTACTTTGTGCATGTAATTTTCTGTTTGGATTCTTTTTCTTTCAGTTAATATTAGTAGATTTTTATTTTTGACAATTTTTTTAGGCTGTGCTTAGCGGCAGTGCTGAGAACATTGATGTTAGAGAAAACATACCCGTACGTATCAACATTCATTTATTGCTGTAATAATCAAACCAAAACTATTTTATATTATTAAGGGATCAGAGAGCCACATAAGGAATTTTTTAAAAATTATAATTAGTTGCTTTATCTTGCATACTATATGGCTACATGACTGTTTAAACACAGAAATTCCTGTGATAGTAATATTTAGGAAGATATTTAAACTATAAATTTTAAATAAATTTATTTTAATGTAAGTGAAAATAGCTTAATGTACAATAATTTATTCTATTTATAGTATTACTGGGTATTTAGCACCAATTAATGATTCAATATGCCCGTAGAGTGCTGTCTTGGATATTGATCTATAGCATAGTACTATTGGTCGTAAATTCTGTTTATATAAAATCAGTGAGTTAGGTGGTGTTACTTACAACATGGCTTTTAGACAATAATAGAATAGTCATATCTAGAACACAAGAAAAAAACCCATAGCAATTGCTTGGTTCAGTTTTATGTGATGTCATTGTATTTGGTGTAAATATTGATACTGGTGTTTTAGTCAATGGACAAGTTTAATTTAACAAATTTCATAGTAATCTAACAGATATTCCAGATCCATTGTTCATGGTGTTCATTTTGATTTATGACAGATTTTGGTATCAGATTCTATACAGAAAGTTGAAACATCTATTAGTTCCATATGTAGGTTGGTGCAGACTGTCTTGAATAATTATACCATGATTGAAAACATATATTTAGTGACCATTATACCAAAGATAAGGCAATATTCATTTTCAGGTATTAAATTTTTGTTTAGACTCTGAAAACAATGATATGCTTAAAATGAAAGATTGTACTGAATAATAAAATCGGATGGTTAATATCATTAGGTGCTGGCTTAACAACATAATATATTACAGAGTATTTTTTTTTTAATAGTATATGGGTATTTTGGAATGAAATAACTATTTGATACTATTTTCTTGCAACAAAGACATTTGGTAAAATTCTCTTCACTTGCACCAAATCTTTAGAGCAGGGAGAGTGAGGAACCATTTCATTTTCAGTCCAGTAATTTTTCCATCTTTACAAAAGGGAAGATAAAAAGGAACCTTTCTCCTTTTCAAATGTGATCTTTCTTTAATTTTTCATTTTCTCTGTTGCAATCCATGGATTAGGTGAACGCCTGTTATGGTCTCATTTTTTGTGCTTTCTTCTTTATCATTCTTCTGCCTCTTCGTTTATAAGATGCTACCTGTATTGTAACTCTTCCGTTATCCGTTATTTACAAATACTCTACGTTGTTGCCTATGCTGATAGGTTAATCATTTATGGAATTGTGTTTTATGTTTTTCTACTTTATCCTTTTTATTTTGCATTGTATAGTGCAGGGATGGTTAACCCATGGTACACGGGCCACTGTAGGACAGCATGCGGCCTGCAGAGCTAGATTATACCAACTTTAAATTTCAATGGTGATATCAAACACTACAACACTCAGTTAAGCTGATCCAGTAGGATGAAGAGTATTAAATCACAACACAGAGCATGTATCACTGATGTTCATTCAGAGTAGCCACAACTTCTTTCGACATCAACCTTGATGCACTTAGTTCTACCAAGTCAAAAGCAGCCTTAAGATAATTCTATTTTTAATAAGTCATTAAATATGTATGTTTCATTTTAATTTTTTTCCTTCATAAAAATATTAAGGTATTTTTTCCAAGAAAGCGGTGTATGCAGCCCATTAGCAAATTCTATTTCTAAAATTTGGCCCAGCTGCTGATAAGGTTGGCTATTTATTGTCTAGCATAAGCTTAAAATTTTGTAGCAAAATCATTTAAACTGATTAAAATATTCTTAAGCTACCCACTGTGGGAATGCATCAATTTGATGTGCTCCCTCATAGCAGGTCCAAGAATTTTTATACAGTTTATACATTGGGAAAGCCTCCATTTCTTCATCATTTCAGCTGGTTGTATTCTTCATTCATTGTATAGGCATTGCCAATATCTTTTAAAAATTTATAAAGTTTCTTTCCTAGTAGTAGTTTTCACTGTCCAGTGTATGTTGCCATATACATACTGAAATGTTTGTAATTTATACAAGTCATAATATATGGTAATATGTATTTAGAGTTTGATAGTTGAAATGCAAAGCCTATTTTGTTGCTTGTTTTGTGTATATATTGGCTCTAATTGTCTGTAAATCTTTTGAATGCCAGGAACTTTTTCTTCTGATATTTTAATGCTAAAGTTTCTGCATGACCAGTCTCATGATTCAATGCAAAATATTTAAGTGCTGTTTTGCAGTTAGTATCAGTTCTTATAGAATATAATCCATTAATATGTTAAACAATGTTGAAGATTGGTTTCTGGCCTTGGTCACTTTTTGAAAGTTATTCACATCTGGATAGAAACAAAAGGTGTTGGTTATCAAATATAAATGAGCACAGTGAGATGAATAAGGCAGTGTTAAACAGAAAAGAAAAAAAAACAGAATGGGGATTTTGGGGGTTAAACGCTTCATCAGTAGTACAACATAGAATGCATAAGGTGAAATCTGTGGAATGAAGAACATAAAATTGCTTAGTAGCATTACTTGTCTAAAAATTCAGGAGAAATAAATCATCTTTGACAAAGGTGGGGTGGTTGTGAGAATAGGACCAAATGAATTTCAGACTTCGGTACAAGCTGAGATTATCAAGGAATCTCATAATGCTGTTTTTCACGTGTGTCTAAATGATACGACGTCTATGACCTTGAGTCACACCTTGAGTTTGAGGCAAACTGTATCTGTAGATTGCTGTTTGTTTGTTCAGGAAAAGATTAACATAAGATGGAACAATGAGAGTGTACCATATGATGATAAACCTTTCAACTGAAAAACATTTTTCCAAAATAGGTACAATATTTAATAAATATGGTGTGAAGAACATTTTTAGACCTCCAAGAAAGATTAAAGACTTGGCTGGAAGTGTAAATAACCATCTTGGACCAACCACCCAAATAATTTGTTACATACCTTGTGAATGTGCCTTATATTGGACAGACCCAGCGATGTATTGCTAAGTAGTGTGCGGAGGAATCAAGTAATATTTATCCGGTGCAGGAGGATACCCTAGTGGTCACACTTAAATTTGAATAAACAATAATTCTAGCAGAGGGAGGGGGGCAAGGAGTTTTGCAGAAGTGTCATCACAGAAGCCATTGAGATCTGAACAGCTAATCACTTGGTGTAAAGGCATAAGAGCTACAGATCAATGAGGCTTGCAAACTAAAGTTCAAACTGTAGGGGGCCAGAAAAAACAAACAACTGTTGATGTCTTTTGTGATGGTCAACTGAAGATGTGGGAATAAAACTTAACATAGGAGAAGACTAGTTCTCCCTCCATCCACATTCACAGTGGCAAAATTGTCAGTTGAGTGAAAACGAGGATGTATTTGAACTCTATAAGCATACTAAAGTTATGCTTCTTCAACGGCTGCTTGGAATGACATTCAGGATGTCACTAGCTCTAACAATCATTTTGCCACACAGATTTCAGTTTTCCACGGTTTCCTTAAATCAATGTGAATTCTGATTTAGTTCCCACAAAAGGCCATGGCAGAATTGCTTCCTATTGTTCCAAATCCCCTTCTACCTCTAGTAAAAAAAAAATCTGTGATAGCAAGAATCTTGAAGTTTCCACAGTTTGTTGTCACTGTAGTTAATATCCCAAAATGTTTTAATTCCACTACAGTGTTAATTCTTGATGTTTTTTGTGGCATTTAAAGAACCATATCTGTTGGTATTAATTGAAGCTTGTGTTTAATTTGCCATAATTGGAGATTAACTCATCCGTTATTGTAACAGTTTCAATAAAAAAAAAAAGCACAGGCACTTTCAAGTCGATTCTTGCTTGAAATTCGTATTCTCAGTTTTTAAAATTTGCCATGGGTGCAGGGTGTAGGAAAAAGAGAAGATGGGTGTGTAGGGAAACTGCCACGGGGCGTGCGCACCATCGCAATTTAATTAAATATTATTATTAGGCATGAGACATTAATTCTTAAATTGTCACACTTAAAATACTGAAGCATCAAACACTTATAAGAAGTATGAGATGAGGGGAAATGAACATTAATCATTATTATTTGTGAACTACCTATCCAATTAAAAAACAGTCTTAAACATTATGACAATTTTTATGTTAGCAAGCATTAAAATGACTGCTGCCATCATTTGTAGAAACCTTAAACCATTTTGCAGGTAACTACAGTAAATTAATTGTAGATGCAATAAAAACAGAATTATTAACTTTTCTTAAAATAGACAGGACTAGAAAAATATAAAAAATTACAAATGTGAAGTGTGGCTAGTGGATGCTTCTGTAAGATAGGCTTCTAATTGATGTTAAATGTAATGAACACAATTGTAATCTCTATAAAAGAAAAAACCAAATCTGTAATGTAATAATAGTTTTTAAGTGAGAATAGGTTGTAAAATTATTTTTTTTAGCTACATCACAAAATTAAGGTGACATCAAAATGGGTTCAGGGGACGTGAAAGATATGGAAAAGTTGGGATCCATTCAGATGAGACAGAGAATCGAAGAGTGGTTCAAACTAAAATTGATAAATTCAATGGGTTCCAGGAACAAAATACAAAGGCAAAGAAGAAAGAGAGAGGAAGCTCATTGAATGAATGAAAAAATTCTGGGAGGAGTAGAAAAATCAAACAAGTAAACAAGTTTTTTTTACGTGGTCCAAAATTGAAAGAAAAAGAATAGTGCTTAAGATTGCTGTATAAACACTGCATGAAACAAAAGTATTTTAAATGTGCCCTATTTGTCAAGTGTGATGTTATGACCTGAAGCAATACATCATGTAGTTTGAAACTTTTCAGAATTCAGTAAAGAGTTTTAAGTATTACGAACCAGTTTATTGTAAAAAAATCAAAATGCCCACTATTCTTCAATTTTCTGTAGACAAAATGGCACTAAAATGGAACCATTGTAATTTTTTCATGTCCATTAGTATCTTCATCACAGCATCTAATTCCACCAAATTTCCACTGATTGTGATTAAATTTTCCAGGATGTGTTTTCTGTTGGCCACTGTACACTTTTTTTATGTACCATCCACCCTTCTTTTTTTTTCAAATCCCTTTGATCACATGACAGATATTAAAAAATGCAGACAGTTATTTTGAAATTTTCATTTTGTTGCATATTTTATTATATCAAAAGTCATTGTAAAGGTGGCCTCCCTTCCCCCACACAAATTTTGCAACAAAATGATTGAAACATTCATGATAGCATTTAATGGAGATTTTTAATATCAAGATTATTCTGCATTGCTAAAAACAGGTCATCTTTGGTGCAAGAAGATGGAGACATAAGGCAATGGAGAATGTATTTCATAACTTGTGCTTTACTACATTAATACTTAAGATTAGTATCAATGTAAACCCTTTTCACAAAGTTACTTTGGACCTGCCCACTCCTGTCCTCAGTTGGTTCAATGATTTTCAGACATTCAAGCTCTATGTATAACCAGATGGCAGGCATTATGTAACTCTGCAACTGTTAGTGGTCTTGAGATGGTGGTGGCCTTAGTTTTCCACAACTGTGCATTTGGTAATTCAGGTGATCTAATTAAATTGTTTGCACAAAGATTTTCCTGGACTTGAGTCTCTGAGCTGGAGGTTCATGGCCATGCAGTGGTTGGTTGTTTTCCCATTATTTGGTCCCCTACTTGTTCAAAGCCATTTGTTTGAATACGGAGTGGGACACTCCTCAAAGGTGGGATTGGCTTTAGGCAACTCATCACCAGTCTACAAGTGTTGTGGCGGGCCACATCCATCTATTTTGCATGACATGATGAGTACCAAATTGGCCTGAATAATCTCAAACATACTAACAAAGGATAATTGCTGATGAATGAATAGTTTTTGGTCCAACCAGCTTGCACAGGAAGTTGTTTCTTTTACATTTTGCAGTTCATCCAATGTTTCTTACACACAAGAGTTCTGTTGAACATCACTCCCTGGTATTTTGGTGTGTTGCGGATTTGTAGTTCAATACCTGACAACATTACTTTCAACTTATGTTGAACTTTCCTATTTTTTTAGGTGAAATGTACACACCTCAATTTTTGAATGGTTAGATCTCAGTTGTTTTTCCCTACAATATCTTGATAGGCATTTAAGGGGAGTAGAAAGATTTCTTGCCATTGTTTCAAACTTTGTGCTCTGCAAGGCCGAGGTGATTCCGTCTACATATTAGAAGCTCCTGGGAATAGGATGTAATGGCTGATCATTTGTACAGATTTTGAAAAGCCCTTGAAAAATTCTTGAAAGTCGATATAAAAATCTATGATTGAGGAGAAGAGTAATGAATTTGATCAATCCTGTCGCCTTTGTCAGGTTGTATAACTTACGTAGGAGAAGTTGATGGTTGACAGAATCACATGTTGCTGACAATGCCATGAAAACCATGGCTGGGGCCTAATGGGTCTCAAATCAACCCTCTATAAACTGTGTCAAGTTCAGCAATTTCCCAGTTCAGCTTTTATTAGGACTTGCTGTGGTTTGTGGCTCATCACAGACCTGATACAATTCAGAATCAATCTTTCAAAAATTTAATAGAAAGGTTACAAAATTTCTATCGGTCTGAAATCTTGGGGACCATTCCTTTCTTTTCCAGGTTTCAGGAAGGCAATCTAGTCTGACCCTTTGAGACACCTTCAAGATTTGGTATTTGTTAAGGCATTAAGGCATGAAACCCATTCTTTGGCCTTACATTCCAAGTTCTTAATTTGTTTTTATTAGATGACATCTAGGCCTGCCAAATTTTCTGTTTTGCACTCATAAATAACCTTGTCCAATTCTAACATACTAAAATGCACGGTAAGATTGTTCTTCCCTTATTGATTGTTTGAATGTGTGTGTGTTTGTGTTTTTGTTTTGTTTTGTTTTGTTTGATGACCTGCCCTCTCCATTTTGAAGTAACTGGCGTGCACTCTCATTTGCATTGTTACTGGAGTACCCAATGATCTTCATTGGGTCATCGAGGAGTTTCGGTAGTTTTCATGCTTTGTGGCTATTTCTTGTCAGGTCCAGCTTTTCTAATGACTATGTTAAACACTTCTTTTTTGCTCACTTTAAGAGAAGCACTGTCTCTTCACTGAAGGGATAATATCAAATGGATTGATATGCCATGAGTTTGGTGGCTAGATCTAAGATAAGATCCTGGAAATATGTTGGCCAAAACCATTAGACAGAGATGGGAGACACCTCCTGTACAGTACCGGATTAACCATGTAGCAGGAGGTAGCAAATGCTGCGGGCCTCGCGCCTCCTAGGGGGGGGCCTCGCCTCATAGGGTGGGCCCGCACCTAGGCTAGATGGGAGACTTTTTTTTTAGCTCTACAATTTTCCCCCAAACAGCAAGAATTGAGGGCCTCTTCTTCACATTTGCTACGGGTCCCGCGCTGTCTTAATCTGCCCCTGCAGCAATATTATTACTGATGTGTTGAATATGTCATAAGATTTTGGTGTTGGCTCAATATTAGACAGTGCAGCATGCAACATTTCTGTGACATTTCGCCAGTCAGTTCTCCTGCGGAAAGGAACTCTCTATTTACACGTCCGATAACCTTACCATATGCATTCCTGTTCTCATGATTAAGGTTTATGTCGAAATATTGTGAAGTGTGTTCATGTTTTTTGAGTTGATCGTGGTTCTCTTGCCTCCATCTGCAGTGACTGATGGGAATGGGTTTACTTTCCACAACCTTCCTCATTTAGATTGACTAACAGCATTTTCACTGTAACTAATATAGTAAACTTATTTATGTTTGAATAGTGTGTGTGTGTGCAATTGAAGAATTTAGTTTTTATCAGGAATTAAAACATTAATTATTGTGAAACAGGAAGGAAAATGGGTATGTAGCAAGTAAGACTTTCTTTTTTAACAATATTATTTGTCTATGGTAAAAAAAAGTAACAATTTAGTGCAAAGATATATTTATGATTAATACTGATTTTATGGTATTAAAAGATGATTGATAATGTAAAGTTGCTTGATTGTGAGCAGAAATATGTGTTATTTCCAGAAATAAAACTAGTTTTGTGAAAGATTAGTAAATGATGTTTTCCTAAATATTTCTGTCTCATCATATTTTATCATCATTTGTGTGTGTGTCATTGTTTCACATGTTACTATTCTTTCATAACAATTGTTGCAATGCCTGCATGATTCTTGCATGTGCTTGAGAAACTGTTTTTGACATATTCGTGCATGTTGATTAAATTTTATGTCACTAACTTTTGTGGGTGTGAAATGACAGATAGTTGTACATTTAAGCTTGTATTGAACTGAGTGGAACATAGTTGTAAAATATGTCACCTCTTGGATCAAATACACTATAACAGTAAAAGTTGAATTTAACCGTTTCAAAATGTGTGTTTTTAAGCTTCACCTAACTTTTGTATAGTGTAAAAACGTGATCTGGCCAAAGGCAGGCATTATTGTTTAAACAGATTAAAAATGTCTGTGATTAAGTCAACCACCAACCAGATATCATCATTCTTTTGGTTCAAGATTAGAAATTGCTAGAAATTTTTTTAGATAAAAATTATTCTTCATTATGTTAAAGTACATTTAGTAATACCATGTGTGTGAATTCCAAAGTTCAGTTGATACACTCGTGAAAAGGAAAAACTAATTTATGCTTGATATATAGAGGTGTGCAATTATTCAGACACAAATGAGAATTAGAAATAATTTCTCACTTCTCACTTTTTATACAAAATCATTTTATTAGTTCATTATTGGTTATTCTTAACATGTTCCCTGCATTTGACACTTAATGACAATTTCCATACAATCTGGCATAGATTTGTAAGATTTTCATGCTTTTCTTGATATGTTTGTTATTTTGGCAAAATGTGCTAGAAGTTCATGGTAATTTTTGTCTTAAATTTTTTTTTCTAAAAAAAAAAAAAAAAAAAAAAAAAGATTCGCAATAGGATTTGTATTTGAGCTGTTATCAATCTAGGAAGAGTCATCATTATTTTCATCTAAGAAACTTGTTAATGAATTAGCTTCATGTCATGCAGCACCAATCCTGCATGCCATCAGGAAAACAGGAGATTCTGTTTAAAGGGCTTTGCTGAAATGCTTCCATCACATAGTGGCCGCAATACAAATGCTTCCAGTCCTCTTTGGAAAACAGACAGCATTAGCGATTTAAGGTGTTTCGCAATCTTTGCTGCAGAGTGTTTTTGACACTCATCGTTTATTCAGTGCCTCCAATTGAAATGATATTTATATAAATCCTCATAAACTGCCATTATCCTACAGAATTAGTCCAAAAACAGATATCAAGAGTCACAAACTGTCCACCACACCAACACACACAACCCAAAACCAACCAGAACCTTGTTTTTCTCACCCAGTTTCTCCCTGGCCTGGAATCGCTAAACTAAATTCTTCATTTTGGCTACAACTTCCTCAGATCCATCCCGGAAATACACCGCATTCTTCCCACCACACCTTGTGTCACCTTCAGCAGGTCTGCTGAAGGTGACACAAGGTGTGGTGGGAAGAATAAATATCAACCCTCTCATGCTCATAAACCACCATTCAGATGCTTACCGTGTAATAGGCCCCAATGCAAAACATGCTGTATGCATCCACCTACCATAACCTATTACAGCCCTACTACTGGTGAAACCTACCCCATCATTTTAACTTTAAATTCGTTCAATGTTTTTGGTAAATTATTCATTAGTTCAAGATCTGCACCAAAATATAATTTGTCGAGTGTTCATCAGTGTTTTAATAGCCTGATGATTGTGTATGCTCCAAATGTGACACTTTTGCTTCTTGATTTACTCATTTAGGTGGAAACGATCCTTTTCACTGAAGATTGTCCTTTAGCTTTTTTTTTATTTTAAATAAATCTGCTGTATGCTGCTTTTAAAAATGTTTATTTTCAGTCTTCAATGGTTAGTTGATGTTTTGGGATGCTCAGCCACATTGTTTGTCATTGCAGTAATATTTTCACCTCATCTACCAATATAAGTATGGCAAATTCTTCTGTTGTCCTAACTGATTTTGTTTGTTCAATTTTTTGAACAAGGCCGTTCTGTTGGCATGTCTCTTAGTGAAAAAGCTGCTTATTTGTAGACTTTCTTTGCAAAACTTACCCAGTACTTGCATTAAATTTCTGTGACTCTTTACATTGCTTTGCTATATGTTACAACATTATGAATAACTTCAATGTGATTACTGCAATATGTTTTTTAACAAACCACTGCCAATCCAATGGAATGAAAATGTAACTCAATTTAAATACTGTGTTATTTTAGGCACACCATTAGAATAGTATCACTGTATTAAATTGAATGGCTTGAATGACTTGGAGGAAATTTGGAGTCCTATAAATTTGTACACTTCTGTACAAAACCAGTTTTCCTCTCACAATACCATATTGAGATTCTTATCTAGAAATATGATTTCTACATAAAAACTTACTTTCTTTCAATTATCGTCAATATTCATAAAAGTAATAAAATGGAATTGTAAATATAATCGGTTTGTAATAAATAATACAAAGCTGTTATTTATAACCTCCTTCATTATTATTTGTTACTACACTCATTGTTAGATGATTTAACTCGGATGACAGTAAGAAAAAAAAATGAACTTATTCCAAAACTACTTTGTGAATGATAATTTTTGCTAAAAGCATTCAACAACCAAAAGCTTTGTATTTAATCTGCTCACAAGTGCTATTGAAAACATGATATTTTGATAGTATGTTCTGTTGTCTTCGTTATGTTATGGTACTGTAGATAGACAAACATAATTTTGAATCTGGTTTTTGAAGTATTCGACCCAAACTGACATTAAAAAACTGCTAACATCAACAAAACATAATAATGGTAACAGATTACAGTGTTGAAACTTCCAGATTTTTGTGACATCTGGGAAGCCTGTATTGCTTTAATAGGAAAATGAAATTAGTCAGTACTTAAAATACTGAGAAATGCTTTTGCTTCATCTTTATGAGTAGGATTTTTTGATAATATGTTGCTATTATTAAAAACAATATTTTCTGTATTTTTCAACAATGCAGTTTTTATATTTTTTGAATGTTCATACACGTGGAGATAAAATGAGTTTACACATCACTCTTTACTGTATTTTCTTTTTAAACAGTTGATTCGAGGTGTGCATACAACAGTACAGTACCGTGCAACAGATCGTGGTGTAGGCACCGCACCATCCAGCATGTTCCAGGATCCTCATGGCAGTGTCACCATCACAAATGTTCCTGATGATTCAATACAGCTTCAACCAATAGGAACACAAGGTAATTTCATGAATGATTTCATCATAGACTCATTTAACATAATGCAGTAACACTGGCCTTTCTTTAATACATTGATTATTAGAATTTTTGTCACAAGCAACATAGCCAACCTACTGCAGCTGGGATTATGAGGCATGTTGATGTAACGTTGGATACTGAATGAACAATTATGTTTAATGTGGGAAGAGAGGAGTATTGTAAAAAAATGAGCAGTTGATGTTGGACTTAAGGGAGTAGAAAAGTTATCATCTAATAGTGTCTGGAATAAGTTACCAAGGGAAGATATGAACAATAAATACCCTTCAAACAGTAAAACAGTTTGAAGTAAACGGCAAATAACACAACCAAATGTATTTAGTAATGTAGTAATTAAGATATAATCACAATTATTATCAATGATTGATAAAAAGATTAGGAAAAAACCTCATTTGATTAATTTGAAAATTAGATTAAATGTTTGATTTTGTGGTGTGACACATAGATAGTAAAACTGCTAATTGTGTGGGATTCTTATCATGGTTCTGCCACTAAAATCTGAAAAGATTGAAATTTTCTGATGCAGATTCTGGTAGTAAAGGCGAAAAAAGGACACTTTGTCATTAGCAATAAGTGTTGTAGTGAACAAGTAGTAAATATAGATGAGTGAGAAGCCACATTGGGTTGACGATGAAGGCAGATTTTGACCAGATAGAAAGGGAAGGTGAGAACTTTGAAAATTTGGGAAAAGTAAAAAATTAATTTTTTCAAATATTATACTCGTAATATATATGTATAAAAGTAGATGTGTGTTTCCATATATTTCACTTTTCAGCGATCACTACCAAACACAGATCACTGGTCTTTGTGTGTGGAAGTAGCATGGAGTTTCCTGTCATGCACAACGTTGGCCGAATGTAGATAGCTGTGGGGATGTGGGAGATATGATGATTAAAGTTGGCCAATGCAGAGCGTCTTCATATTTCGACAAAAATTTGAGTCTTCTTATACTTCTCTTTCCTGAGACAACTACATAGAATAGACCATTGGTGTTTGTGTGTGGTAGTAGAATCGTGTCCCTGTCTTGGACTATGGTTGTTAGATGTCTGTAGCTATGGGGGTGTGGGAGATATGGGGGTTGAAAGTGGTTGACCTGCGGCAATTTCATATTTCTGCCAAAGACGCATGTGTCATGGTGTATCACTTTTCAGCGAAAACTATCTATCGCAGATCACTGGCGTTTGTGTGTGGTAGTAACACAGAGTCACCTTTTGATCACATCGGCCGAATTTCAGTAACTGTGGTAGTGTGGGAGATATGGTGGTTGAAAGTGGCCAATCAAGGATATTTTCGTATTTTGACAAAAGACATTGTATGACCCTAGGCTGATACCAGGTTTGAAGTATAGCCTTAGTGCCTCAACTTACTCTTGATGTTGACTCAAAGTTCTATAGAAAATTTACGAAATAATTTAGACTTGATTTGACCATGTAGCCGGATAACTCAACCTAAATGCTTGAGGTCGCCACAATATTTGTTACACCACAAATAGAGAAAAGGTTGCAAGATAGCTATGAAATGATAAAAGTTCACTTTCCGAAAATTCCAAATTTTATTTCAAAGTCACAAGTTCAAAATAGCATTTAACAGTTGAGCTGGCAAATCGTACACACTTTTCCAAAGGTTGCAAGTTGTGGAGAGAAATTTGAACCGACCGAACCCCTTTTGGTGAATTTATAAGTTCTTAACAGTCATTAGAGTTGCTATTTAACACGACACCCCACATGGTCGAAAACAGTTCACTGACCAGCATAGCAAGTTACGACCCGCGCAAAACCGACGTAATGTTCCTTCACATAATTTTCCCGAAGTACAGGCCAGACAAAACCGAAAGTAGGAGAAGACTTACTACATTTTACAAAGTTCCTGTTTTAAACAGCACTGATAGTCATGCGCGGAGTTGCTCGATCACTTCCCGGCGTAAGAATGAGACAACGTGTGCTTACCACTCGAACTATTATAGCCCTGCGTGCGCCTATGACCTTGGCAAATCTTTCTTTAATTAATATCTTTAAAAGTATATGATAGTTTAATCTGAGATTTTTACAGGGACTTTCTATCATCCTGTTCTATCTATTTGAATTTAATTTATCATTCCAAAAGGTTTATATCGTCTTAAAACTAAATTCATCACGTGACTATCTTGGCGGACTTTGTGGACTTTCCCGAACTTCTACCCGACAATTAGCAATATTCAATTTTGAAAAACTTGATTACCAGACAAATACTAAAACTTTTTGTGGCAACTAATATATGTACGAAATCGTCTTAATTAGGGCTATCTACTGGTGTAATTTTTAAATTAATATCTCTTTTAGATAAAAAGCTTATTTTATTCTCTTAATTAAAATTTCTAATTAAATTTTACCAAATTACTTAATTTTATTACCAAAATATCGGGGATAGTGCTGACTACAGCTGGTGATAAAAGTTCGGTTGTAGCTTTACGTGATTTAGAGATATTGCAAATCTCAGAATTTCTACTTTTCCGATCGCGTGTTTCAAAACATGAACAAATGGGAATATCTCTTAAACCAAACATTTCCTGATATGATAAATACTCTTTAAAATGATTTTTATAGCAAGTTGTTACTGTGGGAAAGATTACAGGGAAATTTCTTAAAGTTAATAACTACACTTCTCGAAATTTCAAGTCCCACCTAAGCAAAACTAGAATTTGCTAAAATTCTAAGGTGCTTACAACATGTGCCTCTGCATATGTCACTTTTCTGCCACAACTACATAGCATAGACCATTGGTGTTTGTGTGTGATAGAAGAATCGTGTCTCCTGTCGTGCACTATGGTTGTTAGATGTCTGTATCTATGGGGGTGTGGGAGATATGGGGGTTTAAAGTGGTCAACCTGCGGCAATTTCATATTTCTGCCAAAGACGCATTTGTCATGGTGTATCACTTTTCAGCGAAAACTATCTATCACAGATCACTGGCGTTTGTGTGTGGTAGTAACACAGTCACCCATCAATCACAACGTTGGCCGAATTTCGGTAACTGTGGGATTGTGGGAGATATGGTGGTTGAAAGTGGTAGATCAAGGATATTTTCGTATTTCATCCAAAGACATATATGTCTGTAAATTTTACTTAGCTGCCTGAACTAAATAGCGCATTTGACTGGCATTTGTGTGTGGTAATAGCATCATGTCTCCCATCGTGCACTATGGTTGTTAGATGTCGGTAGCTGTCAATACAAATTCTTTACAAACACAAATGAAGTCGTGGGTACCAGCTAGTAAAGAATAAATTTGCTAACTAAATTTTTGTGGTGTTTATCAGAGACTAATGGTGGAACGACTGACATACGAATAAGTGTTTTTCTTGAAAGATAACCTGCATCTTGTATAGAGGTTCAGAGTCTATAAAATTATGATCAGTATGGTGTAATAATTCTTATACCAGACCAGCCAATTGTTATTTTGGAACATTAAGTTTCAAACATTGATTGTGTAACATTTTCTATTAGTTCTAACATTTGGAATATTTATAAAATATTCAGTGAGGGGTTTGTGGCTGAGTTCAGTGTTAAAGGACTAAATTTCTATCTAGTGACCTTTCAAGTTTAAACTCGCAGTAGTAGCACAGTTAAAGATTATGAAGATTTATCTTCCACCATCCACTCTCGATCCACCAGCTCTCCCTCGAAACTACCCTCTCCAATTGTTTCAAGATCTGGTTTCCACGAGTTTGACTTCACCCAGTTTTGTGAAATCACTACCCAGTGGCACCAATCTGATTCCTTCAGAAACCCAGGCCATTAGGGAGCTTTCCTCTAATCCAAACTTGATCATTCTACCTGCATATAAGGGCTCAACGATGGTGGTCATGAACTATTGTGACTACGTTAATGAAACACTGTCAGATGTCAGTTGTCTGACACTAAAACTTACCGCCCCACAGTGGGCCAAAATTGCAAAAAGCTGGCCAAAATATAAAAAATTGTTTAATTTGTACCAAAGTTAGTATGTAAAGGTTATCGAAGTTGCTGATTAAGAACATAATATCAAAAAGTGAAAATAGAAAATGGCGGATCCAAGATGGCGGACAAATAATTCTAAAAGTCATTTTATTAATTTTTGTGGAATTATCGAGGTTGCTAGAGTTGTTCAATTTGTACCAAAGTTAGTACGTAAAGGTTATCGAAGTTGGTGATTAAGAATATGGTATCAAAAAGTGAAAAAAAGAAAATGGTGGATCCAATATGGCGGACAAATATTGATAAAAGTCCTTTGATTTATATAAAAGTATTTTTTTTTGGGATTTATCGAGATTGATGAAGAAGATTGTGACTTCAAATATTAAAAAACAAAACAAAATGGTGGATCCAAGATGGCGGGCGAAAATTGGTAAAATTCTTTTTATGTATGTAAAAGTCAATATTTAGAGTCTGTTGTAGTTAATGGTTAAAAATATAAGCTCAAAAAATGGAAAGCTCGAGAAAAGCATCAAACAGAGGATAGAAGATAGTATAAAATATTACAAAAAAAGAATTTTATTTCAATTACAGTTAATCAGTTAGTAAATTGTTTGTGACTATAATTAAAAGTTATTCTTCTTGTTTTTTATCTTTATTATCTTCTTCTTCTGCATCTTCAGCAGAATCGCCATCATCTTCAAACAGTTTCCTCATCATCTACATCGGAATCTTCATAATCTTCTGGCACAGGAACTAAGAGGACAACGGCTTCTGACGACAAACTCTTCAGTTTGTTTGCTGATTTGCGCAGAGAAGAAATGTTGAAGTCTGTGGTTACTAACAATCTCCTGAACACATTTTCCATACTCTTAAGTCCGGAAAACTTTCGCGAAAAGCCTATGCGACATTGCTTTATCAACTTATTGGTTGATTCTTGAGCATACTCCAACAGTTCATATAATTATTAATTTATTTAATGCTTATTTCTTAACACGTGTTTGAAAGCGTTAAAAAGTAATTCCACAAAGTATGTAGAATATTTGTGTTTCAAAAAAATTTACTTTTTCTTAATTATTAATGAAAAATTAACTTAACATTTTCATTTTTTTAAAAAAGGATACATTTTGCAAGCGTCGCTTAAAAAGTTGTTCAAAGCCGGAGTTGGTACTAGTAGGTGGATTTGAAGGGTAATTTATTAAGGTAATAGTATATACTTGTGGACACGGTGCAAAAGAAAGCGGAATATCATGGAATTCGTAACTTATCTCTATTTTTTTAAGAACATTTTAAAATTTTCTACCGAATTTTCCGGTATTAAGTTAATTAAAAAAATATGTGTAATTAATGATTTAAAAATTACATAAATGTATTTTAATTTGTACATACTTCCTGAAACACAGTCCATATTTAAAATATTTGTTTCACTTACACAGAACACAAATATTTCTCTTTAACGACAAGACTATTTTTTTTCTTGGCCGGCTGCATGCACCGCTAGCAATGAAGTGCTGACTTTGACATTAAATATAAAGGAGGAAATGAACAATTGATCGTCCAAACAATCGGTCTTCAGTAGTTCCAACATTACTGTAGACAACCTGATAGTCGAAAATTCCCATCCAGAAACTTTTTTTTTCCTTTTTGACCACTTTTTCAAGATTCTGGCCCACTGTGCGCCCCCTCAACCATGATAACATACCTGAAGTCAATGAAAGAATAAAAGATTATATACAGCTTAGTGGACCTCTCCAAGGCCTCACTCCTCAATATTTCTCGCTCCAAAACAGCTGCACACGTCTTCCATATACCTACTTCCTAAAGTTCATAAGCCTGACAACCCAAGACACCCCATAGTTGCTGCATATGGTTCACCAACTGAGCAGATCTCTGCCCTGGTGGTTCAGCATCTACAGCCCATTGTCAGCCAGCTTCCCTCCCACATCAAAGACATTCGATACTTCCTCTCTTGGTTGTCTACAGTGCTCACCCTTGTCCCCCTAACTCCTTCCTAGTAACAGTTAATGTGACATCCCTATACACCAATATTCCCCACTGTCATGGTCTCTTGATTTCTAGTGAAAGAGTGGACAACTTTAAGATGGCTGTGGGGACTTTTATCAACTTTTCCACTCCTATGACAACAGCAAATTATTTAGGAAATTAATATCTCCCAATGTACTAAATGGTTTAACTTGCAATTACTACAAGGGCTTCCTGTGATCATAATCTGTTTTAATTTAATTCAACATTCGAAAGGGTTTCAATAAACTTAACCTTTAAGTCTCTTACATCAGCAGCTTGGCGCCATTTGTCACACTCCAACAAAAATTAATGACAATCTATCATAAAAATCTAAATTGTCGTACTAATGATTAAGCTATTTACTGAAACCGCTAAATATTTGTAAAACTCTCAATTTAGGTTATCTACTGGTATAAATTTCTCCATTCTATTCCTTTTAGTTAAAAACTTCATTTTTTTCCTCTTAGTTAAAACCACTAATTAAATTTTGCCAAATTTGTTAATTTTACTTTTAAAATATGCTAGACTGTGTTGACTATAGCTGGTAATAAAAGATTGGCTATGACTTTACTCAGTTCAGAGTTATTTCAAGTCATAAATTCTATCTTTTCTAATCCCTTTCAAAATGTAAACAAACCTACTTATTTCTTAAACTAAATTTTTCTGGACATAATGAATACACTTAAAAATGATTATTATAACAAGTTTTCACAGTGGAAATGAATGCAGGAAAATCCATTCAAGTTGAAAACTACTTTACGCGAAATTTCTGTGTCCAACATAAGCGACTTCAAAATCGAACTATAGAGTACAGGGTACTTAAACTTTCCCTATTTAACATGTTATAACTCAGAAACTAACTACTGTAAGAGTACCAGACGTGGTAGCATTAATGTCAAGGACATGGGGAAGAGAAATAATGCAGAATCAATCAGTTGAAACACTTTTAATTTGCTGCTACGGTATATCATACCATTACATACCAGTTCAATTACTGCTACAAAAGGGGCTCAATATGGCCCCTATCAGTGTACAGAAGAGTCTGAAAGCAGAGGATTTCATTCTGCACAGCAGAACGAAACATGTCCATAGGTAAGCTGGCTACCTCTCTTGGTATGCTGCACTTCAGATCAGCACATGTGGGAATGTTCCTCTGGTAAACACTGTCCTTCAGGTAACACCACAACCAGAAATCACAGGGAGTGAGGTCAGGTGATCGTGCTGGCCAAGCATTTGGAAACAATCGGCAGATAATTTGACTATTTCCAAATTTGTTTTGGAGAAGCAGTTGAACTTCACGACTAATGATGGCACCTGGTGGCCATAGTTGGAACCTGACAGTGGTGCTGTGATGTGTGGAAATCATGCACCACATACTCTGGTAAGCAGTGCTACCAAGTTTGGTACAGGTATGGTAATTAGTTTCCGTGTTATAACGTGTTAAATAGGGAAAGTTTAATTATAACAACCCAGTATATTATTACTGGGGATAGCTGGTGGGAATGCTTTTGGCGAGCTTAATGGTACCTTACACATGGAACATTTTCTAGACCAGCATCCCCTTAATAGCCTCCCCACCAGATCCTTCCTAATGACCCTCGCTGAGCTAACACTGAACAGCAACTTTTTCTCATTTGATGGTAAAACTTACCACCAAGATAGTGGCACTGCCATGGGCACCTGTATGGCTCTCTCATGTGCTAACCTCTACTTAGGGTGCCTGGAACAGTGATTCTTTGCTGGAGCCCATATGAAACCCCTCTTTTGGGTCAGATTCATTGATGAAATTTTCATGATCTGGACCCATGGGGAAGACAACCTACTCAGTTTCCTCAATAAACAAATACCGCGAGACCTCTGAAATTCAAGAGAACTTACTCCCACACACATGCTACTTTCCTGGTTGTCAACATATCCCTCTTGAATGGCTACATCAGTTCATATGTCCATATCAAACCAACCAACTTACAGCAGTACCTTCATTATGATAGCTGCCATCCTCATCACATCAAATGCTCCCTTCCCTATAGCCTTGGCATTCAGGGGAGAACATATGTTCCAATGAACATGCCTTCTAACAGTATTCTATCAACATCTCTGAAGCCCTTATATCTCACAATTACCCACCAGATTTAGTTCAGAAACAAGTTTCATGGGTCACATTACAACCTACTCAATCTATCAATAGCCCACAACCATCTAAAACGAACCACAGCCCCTTTTTGGTCACCCGATACTTCCCAGGTTTGGAATCTGTCAACCGAGTCTTGTGACAAGGTTACAACTACTTTTGAGCCTGTCCTGCGATGAGAACTCTCCTTCCAAGAATCCTCCTTCACCCACCCAGAACCTGCTTCAGTAGACCTCCAAACCTCAACCAACTCTTGGACCATAAACATGGGAACCCACAGCCTGCAAGACAGCCCCAAGGTTAATTTCCTTGCAACAGATCCTGCTGAAAATTATGCAATATCCACCTACCTTCCACCACCTTCACCAACCCTGTAACAGGGGAAAGCTTCCCCATCACAGGACTTGCCATTTGTGTATCCTCCCACCTTATATATCAACTGTAATCATTGCCCAGTCTCCCAGCCTGGTCTGACAATGAATCCACTGGCAATCTGAATCAATGGACTCAGACAATCGGTATTCACCCAGTACCCTGCCCATCCTGTATCTTATCATGCCACCACTCATGGCACCAACAATTTCAACTCGTGCTTCACGGTCAATACCATCAGAGTCCTCCCAGACAAAAGCAGCATCTCGGAACTCAGAAGGTGGGAACTGGCTTATCAGTACCAACTGGGTACCGGACAACCACCAGGACTAAATTTAAGATAGCACCAATTTTCTTTCGCCCCTACTCCCCTTCCACCCATCCCCCTCTACTCCTACCTTCTCCCACAGAACCATCGTTCACCAGAGCCTGTCTTTTTGTAATTTGTAACTTCAAAATTTGCTTAGTTCATTAAATTTCTAAATATTTTTATTTCACATATTTCTCAGTTTTGTGCACAGCTATCCATGTTGTAAAAGGCAAATTAGGACCATCATCTCACTTTTACCACATTTCTGTGACGGGTTCCTATGTACAGGTTTATTATTTATTGTTTGTTATTTTCTGGTTTATGCCTTTCTACCACCACGCCCACGTCCAGCCATGTTGTTTTTCTCCCCACCATGAGCTACTGGCCTTGTTGGCTAACTCAGTTGGCTGCAAGCTTCCATTAGGCAGTCATCTCACTCTATTACTGAAGAAAGGGCTATAAGCTCCAAAATTCTGCTCTGTGTGTGTACATGTTTTTCTGTGTCCTCTATGGTAAGTGGTGGTTTTTCTCTTAGCCAAATATTTATTATATATAAATTTATATACAGTGTGTCCATGAATGAAAGGATAATCCTGCAACTGCAGATAGGTTACATCATTTCCTACTATATGACAAAACTTCATTTTAGTAAAAGTCTCACCGCTTTTGAGATATTGATTTTTTAAATATTTTTTCAAAACATGTGACTTTGTTCAGTTTATTCCATGCCACTTCTACAAATTAAGACTTTTTAAACCCTATTGTTTTTAATTTACTCAAAGATATTTGATTCATCTAAAACGATATTCATTTTTTCTTAAAATGTTAAAAAAAAACCATATCAAAAAATCTTGAATGGTATAATTATTTTATACTTCTTTGAAATGATTGTTTTATGCTAGTTCAATCTATTAACGAGACCATTGTGCATTTTAAACATATAGAAAAATGATTTTGAAAAAGTTCTTGTTATGGTGTGAATACAAATAATAGACTGAATAAATGCAAGTAATGTTTTTTATTTTGTTAATTGTAAAGATTGTTCAAAATGGCCACCATTTGCTCTTATGCACGCCCTAAATCTTTTGATACATGATCTTTTTATTTGGCGAGCATAAGCTTTGCGGTTGTATTCCACAGCTGTTTTTATTTTCTCAGGCAGACCTCTGTCATGTAAACTAAATCTTTTAGGCAACCCAAATAAAAAAAAAAAATCTGTCTGCTGTTTGAATAAATTTCTATTCACTTTTTAAAGATTTTTTTAATGCTTTAAGAAAAAAATTACATTGTTTTAGATGTCTAAAACATCCTTAGGCAAATTAAAAAAAAAAAAAAAACAGTTTTCAAAAAGTCATAATTTGTAGAAATGGCTAAATTGCATTTTTTGGAAAAAATATTTAAAAAATCAATATCTCAAAAATGGTGTGACTTTTACTAAAAAAAGTTTTGCCATATGGTAGGACATGATGTGACCTATCTTTGGTTGCAGGATTATCCTTTAATTCCTGGACACCCTAGATATATCTATACTTCACTCTGCAGCCACAACTATCAAGTGCAGACCACTGGTGTATGTGTGTGGTAGTAGCCTTGTGGTTGCATGTTGGTAGCTGAGTGGATGTGGGGGTTGAAAGTGGCAGACCTAGGATATTTTCATATTTCAGCCACAGTATTCTAAAAAAATATCTTTGCAATCTTCTAGACTGTTCTTGAATGTACTAAAATGTTCTAGAATGGTGTTGAATAATGTTCTGGAATGTGACACATTTTTTAGCTGTTAACAAATATAAAGAATTTACATCGAACATATTTAGTATGTGAAACGATTTAGACAGGACTTTCGCTGGCGAGTTGCTGATTTGGTAGTGAGTAACATTTGCTACTTATGATCCTGGAATATTTAAGATTCAGTGCAAAATCATAAAAACCTTCAAAAATTTTGGCAAACGGGAACAAGCCATGGGCTCTATCTGGTATTCAATTAAAACCAATTATATCACCAAAAACAAATTTTATTGTGGCAGTTTGCCATAATTTCCTTTCATTGATCAGATGGATTAAAATTCCTGGTCATTATGAGGATCTCTAACTCCTGGTATGGTCTGTTGGCTCCTGGCCTATGCAGTTTCATAGTTACGTTATACTGACAGATGTAACATTACCGGTATCCGTGAAAAAGGCCACAGCAACCTTTGGTGCGATGCAAAGAAATGTGATGGGTGTCACAAATTCACACCCCATTATAAGGAAATAAAATGGAAGGACATAAATGAAAGAGACTGAGTGCACCACAAGAAACAGGCAACACAGTACTGTAGTTTGATGAAAAGTCTCACTATGATGACAGCTGGAAGGAGAACAGGGAAACTGGGTGATCAGTATAAGTATTTTGCACAGGCAAATATTTCTATGGCACTGCATCTAACATAACTGACCACATTCCTTAGAATTTACAGTGGAAATTCTGTTACATCTACACCTACCAGATGACATCCCAAGTTTAAGATCCTGTCAGATGGTGCCTACTATTATCAAACCTTTATCTAGAGTACTGTGAACATATGAGGATGACCTGGACAGATATCTAGCTGGGTTGGTAAACATGGGATGAAGATAAATGCAAAAAAGAGTCAGCTTATTATCTACACAGATAAAAGCTAAAGGTTGATTATGATTATAAGATGGCGAAATATTACTTGTAGAAGACTTGAAATGTAAATATCTTGGCATAACATTCGATAACAAGCTCAGCTGGGCAGGACTCATTGGACAGCTAGTAGGAAAATGTGTCAAGATCCTGCACTTGTTGGAGAGTGATGAGGGGGATGTACCAGAGAAGTTGAGGAATTTGGTTACAAAACTTTGGTCAGGCCATTGCTTGAACATCTTAGCGTAGTATGGGACCCACATTTTGGGTATCAAATACAGAAGTTGGAGTGGGTGCAAAGAAAGGCTGTTAGATTTGTCTCTGGAAATTACCGCAGAACACAATCAGTAACGAATATGATAAGAGCTGTATTGGGATTTATTGGAAGACAGGAGGAGGGTGAAGAGTCATGGGAGTGTGCAAGGCGTATATTGATAAGGCATGGAAAGGTATTGGTGTAAAAATGAGAAGTAACACATGGAAGGGAAAAGATGACCATGGCCACAAGCTGGCACTTGATTTCAGTTACAAGGATGTGGAAAGATTTTCTTTCATAGTTAAGGGGGTGAGGGATTGGAATAAGTTACCAAGAGAAATAATGAATAATTTATAAAAAACATCGAAAGAACATAAAGTTGAAATTTGTCTAGGGCAAACGTTGGTTGGTACAGCAAAGAGGAAAAATGAGTGTGTAGGGAAATTTCTAGAGGAGCTTGCACTCCATTGCAATTAATTAAATAAAATAATTATATTGCTGGTATCTTGGTCATTGTTTAATGCATCTTCAGCATTAGGCATGTCATCTACTTTCCACACAAGTTATGGTAGAGGTTATATTTCAGAAAATGGAAGCAGCTTGTTGTTGCAAGTAAATTTAATGAGTCATATTTTTTAAACTCACTTTATATATACATCATATGACAAATCATATGAGCATAGAAGGTGGGTGGTGTGGGTTATTGTGATTGTGTTCTATTGTTTTCAATCTTGTACAGTAAACATAATTCTTATGGAATTATTTCCTTTAACTGTGCAGCTGCAGAGGAACAGCGAGGTGGTGTCTTTGAAATAATTTTGGATTTCATCACACTAATCATTCAACTAGTTGGTCGATCTTCATATATAGGAGCAAATATGGTGATGATGGTAAGTTTCCAAGATTGAAATTAGATTTGGTTCCAAAGTTAACTATTTATGGCAAGCTCATTACGAATATTAATTGTAACTCAGAGCTAATCTATATGTGTGTTAATACATGTTATCCAGATACATTTTGAAACTATACTAATTAGTTAATAAAATACAAATGTACCTTTTGTGTGTGAATGGATTATTATTTGTGGTACTCCATAACTGAGCTAGTTCCTTGAAAACTGAGTTAAGAAAATTTTATATTTTAGGCATGGAGCATAACACACCACAGCTGGTTGACCTTTGTACTGCTGCTGTGGGCAAGCTGTCTATGGATGTTTCCTAATCAACGTCAAGCAATGCTCCGTAGCTCTCCTTTCTTGGTCTTTTATGCCGAGCTGCTGCTTTTAATTCAGTATATCTATGGAATGGAGCTCACAGATGCAGAGCTTCCAGAGGAAGTAAAGGGTGTCAATCTGAAGCAGATTGGGTTTGAAAAGCCACAGAAACCCCGTGCTGTTCCATTACTGATAAAGGTAATTACTTTATTAAAAATTTCTTTTTAGTACTGCTGATTCATTTTGAAACTTGTATGCCAAACCAAAGTTAATTGGAGGCAGTATGGTCTCATGCATTTCTCTTTAAAAGTAAACTGTTTAAAGTGAGTGAAACTGTATGTCTTATATGACATGTTAAAGAACTTGTTAAATGACAAGAATTCATTACAGGGTTTCTGTCAGATAATTTCTTCTTTCTACAAAGTTTCAGCAACGACCTCTGCTGCCTTCATCAGGTGAGATGTCATATCGAAGCTACCTCAGCGATGACATAACACCAACTGTCGGTGCTGTCATCAATGTGGCAGCTTCAATATGACATCTCACTTGATGAAGGCAGCGGAGGTTGCTGCCGAAACATTGTGGAAAGAAGAAATTATCCAGCAGAAAATTCTTGTCAGCCATTCGCCGAGAACAACTTCTTGTATGTTTCAATCAAAAGTCATTAGTGGAATCTTTAACTTAGAAGCAGCTCTGACTTGTGGAATAAAATATACTATCAACTCAGTTACTATCGGAAACATTGTACTATGAGACTTAATATTCTGATCAGCACTAAGACAGTGAAAGAAACATTTTGAATAGGAACCAAACAGGACTTAGGAATGTAATGATTAAGGTTCTGATGTTTATGACAAGTCATATTTTTTCCTGCCTTCTTTTTGAGCTGTAATGCTGAATTAAACACTGACTGAATGTTTCTGATTGTATTTAAATATATTTTATGTAGCATATAAGTGCATATTTAGGCAGCTTTCCTAGTTTTGGTCATATTAAAAAAATATATATATATTCATATGGTCATATTTTAAGTAAGAATCTGGTATTTTTTAAAAATTGTACTGGGAATTCACTAGATATAGATGAGAATAAATAAGATCATTATTACTCGTATTATACACTGGAGTAAAAACCATACTAATTGTCACTGAATTGGTCAGAATTCACCAGTCAAGAATTATAGTTGTGCATTATTGCCACTCTCTAAACGTTAATGTTCTGTCCACCTTTTAATCTCGACAATGCAACAGCAGCATGCATACTTTTGAAATTAATCTGCAGTGGATCAGTGAGTACGGATATGCCGAAAACAAAATTATCTGAAAGTGCGAAGTTACAGAGTTGCATAAGGGAGTTTTGAGAGGAGTATTTTAGTGCAGTTCAACAAAATGTTTTAAAATTTAATTTCGCAGTGGTGCTGTGAGCACACAGAAGCAAATTATGCTATCTACGTGAAAGAGACACTACTAGATAAAATAAATGTTGTATAATTGAGCATGTTTTGGTGGATATTAAATTTAAATAAATTGTCATATTTTGTAATTTTTAAGTCATATGTACCAGTTTCTAAGGTCACATTTGTCTGCATATTTCTCCATTTTTTGGTCTGAACCCTAGTAATAATAAAGGAATAAATGTGAAGTTTCTTACAGTTGCCATCTTGGTCATGCACACTAAAGTACTGCCAAAAAGGACATGTGAAGTACAGTGGGACCAGGTTCCAGTTACCCAGTTACAGATCTATGAATTTTGTTTTTTGAGATGGGGCAAAAGCTTTGAGATTGCCACCTCTACAGACATTATTTTGCTACTTCCTTGTCATAGTGTGTAAGTACCTTATTACCGAAGAGGTTATGGAAAGGGAAGCTCAGTTTACCATCCCGATACCGATACTAAAAACAATGTAACAAACCGTTAATAATAATATTCTGTACATTTCTAATGGTTCCAGAACGTTTTAATAATAAATATCAAAGTGATAATAAACAGTCCCACGTTGCGACTTTTCGAGAGTAAATTGTAGTTCATTGGGATAATCTCAGGACTGTAAAAGTACATTTAAACACGTTCCGTAATAGTTTCTCCAATATTAAATACATTCTGAATAAGGTCATAAACATTTAACAAAAGATAATAGAAAATCTAAAATGTGAATGATACTACGCAGTTAGCCGGTAAGTCAGACATGAATTTCAGCTAAAATAATATATCTCAATAAATAAAAACTTTTGGAAAGTACTTAAAATTAATAAAGGAACATTGTAAAAGTAATACCTCGGTCTGAAAAGTTGTAAATAAAAAGCCAAATTGTAGGACGAAAAGTAAGGAAATTACCGATTCTAAGGAAGTCCATATCTTCTAAACTACCGAACAGATTTGGATAATTTATACACCAGCATAATCAGCAGAGATGGGAGAGCACTTCTAAAATAACTTAAAGCCCGAAATTTAAAATTTTTGACGGCCTGTTTTTTGCTACCAAAATTTGAAATGACTACGTAATCCAGTGTAGCAACACACCCCAACTAAATAAATCCATAACTCCGTTTTGGAGCACTTAAATCATTATTACCAAGAGACACTAAACACGTATTTTTGCGTGATCTACCCACTGTGAATTTCTGGTAAATATTGGGAGATAAATCAAAAATTTCTATGTCTATTTTGACCACTTTAGTCCTAGTTTGATATAGGGAATTGCGGCGCCATGACACTCACTCTGGCCTGGATTGTGAGAGAAGCAGGACGTGTGCGGGTTAGATCGCGGCGAGCTAGCCTTGGGTGGCTTGAGCATGAGGCTAGTCTACAACCGGGAAGGCACAATGGACAATAGACGCCATTTTGGGGATTTTCAGTGGCGTAGTAAAGTGTTTGAAATTTGAACTTTAATGTTATCGGGGGAATGATCGGTTTGGTTATGCTTCGCAACTTGCAATTTTCGTGTGATGATATTCCGATGCCTTGCTAACTGAACAGTTGTAATACAGTGACAATTTTGAATATATGTGAATAGTGAAACTTCAAACCTGACTTTGATTTAATAATATACCCTTCCTGTTTGGGGAATAACGAACAGGTGGCGACCATCTTGAAAACTAGTTAGCATTTTCCTTAGGCAATTCACGGTCAACAAACTATTTTAAGAACTTCAAGTACTCTCCAGTGATAAGTAAGTGAACTATAGTTAAGGAACGTAAAGCTGATATCCACCCCCAAGATCCAGTTAGGTTCCTTACAAGTGTGTGCCAGTAGTAGGGGTGAAAATAATGGAAATTTGCTACCTCCTCAAGTTGCTGTCCAGAGGAAATTCCTCAGTTTGCCCCCCCCCCCCTCCCCTACCCTCCAGATCTGACATTGAACTTACCAGCCATCCCACATTATGGTTCTTAGGTGGTTTTCCATAAATGTTTGGTTGATAATCCTTTATTTTTTTATTATAAAGACACACTTAGCAAATGATATAACAAAATTCACAAGTAAACTAAAAAATAACACCATTTACAGTCATATTACAATTTCATTTGCCCCTGCAGGCAGCAGTTGTCCACCTTGTAAACAAAGTTGTTAAAACTATACAGTAATGATGGACCCTGCAAAACTATTGGTACTCATCTGTAGTTTACTATACATTAAGGGAATTGCAATATATTAAGGCTAATGAGTGACGTTTTAAACTGGGAGAATGTATAGCATCAAGTTTTGGAATATTCATAAGGATTTTATTGGTGGTTGAGACCAGGGGGTGTTTGGAATTCAGGATATTTTGGCATACAAGTTATCATCTCTGAAGTTCTGATGGGGTGGTGGTTTCGGGGAAAACTCAGATTGTTCTGGTAGTAAAGCAGTCACTGAGGCTGTAGGAATTGAGGTAGTTGGCATGTTCTGGTGCTCGAAGGTATAAGTTGTTCGTGTGGACTGTTTGTCTGTGGCCATTCATTCTGACTGCTAGTTGGTGTGTAGTGAGGCCTATATAGGAACTAGAGCAGTGGCAGAAGATTGGCAGGTATATATGATATGTGTTGCTGAGCATGTGGCATGCCCAATGATGGGGAAGGTTTCCCCTGTAGTAGAGTTGGATTATGTTGTGGTGGGTGGATGCATGTTGTGAGTTTTGCAGCGAGATTTGTTGCATGGAAAAGATCCATATGGTGTAAAGATTCAGAAATAGTTAAGACTTTGGATCAGTTCAAGGATGGATTGTGTGATGTGGCATGGAATGTTTTAGAACATTGGGGTGAAAAATCTTGAAATCACTGGGTTTGGCATGAAATTATAAATGGAGAAGTGATGACCTCTACCTGTGATTATGGAGAGAGACTTTGTAATGTAAGCATTGGTAAGTGTGACAGGGGTGAATTTATAATGTAAGCCGAGGCTGAAGGTTGGAGCATACATTTCTCAGACTTGGGAAAAAAATGTTGATAGTGTATTGTTGGACTTCGAAAAAATGTTGGTAGTATGTTAATTTGGATTTTGTATAAATGTTGATATTGTGTTGATTTGGAAGGGGTAATGAGCTGGAAGAAAACTTTTTCGGACTCTAAAGTATACGAAGGGTGCTTTTTATTTTGCATTTGGAATGACTGTCTTGTTCCATGGAAACTAACTTGGAACAACTAAATAGGATCAATCAATATCTCTTTTCAGTTCTGGGTAAATTTTCTGTAACCAGAGATTTGGGATTGTTTGAAAAATATACGGTGACTTAAACTTCTTCGCAGTATTTATTTGAACCATTTTTCACCCTTCAGTATTTAGAAAGTGTAATAGAATCTCATCTGTGAGATGGTGACCATTTTTATATGAAAGAGCTATTTTTCACGATGTTTGAACAATGAAGTTACCTGACTCGGACAATCATAGTTTGCATATCTCAATTGTAATAAACCAACCACCCTCCCCCAGCTTGAACCTGTAGAATCTTTTAATCTTGTTATTTGCCTGTGTAACTTTGGTTATTTATTCCTTTTGTGTTCTGAAACATGATATGTTAATCTACATGGAATATGTGAATCAAACCATTAATCAAAGATTAGCATGTCAATAACTTGTGGTAATTCCTTTATTGGTTACAGCGATATATTATTACAAACCTCAGATAGAATCCTAACCAAAGTTACTGTTTTATGTTGATACTAAAACTTGATTAAATTTATGTAGTATAGTTCCTTTTCAAATTAAAATGACCATTTTTGACATAGTTTTATGAAGATCTGATGAATTAATTTTTCTAAATTTCATTGCATTGTGTAGTTGGAACATTTATACCCTTGTTATAATCTTTACACTACTCTTCATATCAACAGTAACCTACCCCATTACCTATGACAGTCATTTGGTCAAAGTATATGAGGTACAACTTTACACCAAATTAAAACGCTTATGTTGCATTTATGAGTTTCTCTTTAACTGAAAATTTTCTTGCCAACACTGACAGCTTAATTTGATCTCATATTATTCTCAGATTATAAGTTTCAGCTAGAAGCATGAACAATGGTCATATTCAGCTTATGTCTTCTATTATTATTAATGTTTAATTATGATGGAGCCAACACTCCAGTGGAAATTCCCATAGTCATCTAATTACCCCTTCTCATATTTTTAAAAAAAAATTCTTTTATGATTGGAGTGTTCACTTCCTTCCCCATTTACTTTTCCAGTAAAAAAATTTTAATTTCTTTAACCTTTTTTGGTAAAGTATTCATCACTTCACCTGCATTTTTTTTTTCAATTCCTGACACCCTTGCCAACAAAAGAAAATTTTCCCCCTCCCTTATGCATGAAATAGGGCACCAACTTGTGGTCATGGTCGCCTTTCCCCCTCCATGCACTATTCCTAATTCTTTGACCAATATCCTTCAAAGCACCATAACCAATATATGGCCTGTACATTCCCAGCCCTCTCTTCATCCTCCTTTCTTCCAATGACTCCCAAGCCAGCTCTTTTAGCATATCAGTTACTGACTGGGTCCTGCGATAATTTGTACAAACAAATCTATCTGCTCTTTGCTGCTCCAACTCCTGCATTTGATAACCAAAATGTGGGTCCCAAACTACACCATCATATAATCCATGAAACACACTGTCAGCTATATGCACTTACAACAACAAAGTTTACTCCTCTCCCTCACTTGTAACAACCTGTTATGTTAACATCACTGTTTGGAGCAAGAGTGCTATGCAGCCCCCGAAAATCAGCATACCACTACACCTCTGTCACCCGCATGACCTGAATTAGTCAATCCGTGACTGTCATCTCTGACTAATTCCCACTATGATTCTTTGAAACCATTACACATTATTGTGTAATTATCCTTTTTTTTCATAATTCTTTCAAATTCAGAGGAAATGTTCCTCTTAATTGTATCATTTTCTTATCCTCAATTTCTCCCAATAGTAATTTTTTCTTTAAAAACTTCTTGTTTATTTATTAAAATCGTTGTTGTTCTCCTTGAAAATGATTACATATAAGGACAAATCTTGCCCCATTACAATTAAAACATACAGAAATAAAAATCTGAACTTCTTGATGATTAAAGGAACAATGGAGATTTTTTTGCTGTTATGTCTGTGTTTGATGCGATCTTCCATCCCTTCCTCTTCATCTCGGCATACCCCCTAGTGTTCTGGTGGCTCATTGGTTAAGGTGTCTGACTGGAGATTGAAAAGATCCCTGGTTCAAATCCCTGTCTTGGTGGGGATTTTTATAGGCCCTTAACCTGACCTTCACCTTGCTGTGTAACGTGAAGTACACCAGAATGCTTCCGTGGTTCAGATTCCATGTTAAACTGTAGGTCCCCTGTACCTGGTAGGTCTACCAGGTTACGTTAAGGCAACTACGACAGGGATTGAATGCACTGCCAAAAGAAACCCAGGTCATTACGACCATACGGAATTATTATTACAGCATTCCCCTTAGAACCTGCATCTTTAATTATCTGCTTCATACATTCTAATCTTTGTCTACCCCTACAGTCCTTTCTTTGTACTGTTCCATCCACTCACAAAATTAACCAATTCCACGTATCTTAAAATGTGACCCACCATCCCATCTCTTCTTTCTCTAAGATTCTTACACAAGCTTCTTTTCCCACCTATCCAGCTGCAGAAATGGAGAAGAAGAAACAGGATACTGACACCACTTGTTTGGACACAAGGCTAAAGTCAAGAAAGAGCTTCATACAGACAAATGCAGCCCTAACATATTCACCTGTAGCTCGCTGTGTAGAACTATGGTGAAATTCGTTACCTGAAGGACATTGGAGGAATGTCAAAGAGGCACCGGCGATGGGGTATGATCTGCCATATGAAATACGGAAGGAGCTAAATAGATTAAGAAATGAAGTATCCCGATGAAGATCCAACATCAAGAAATGGGGTTACACTACTACAAATGAATTATGTGAATGTGGTGAGCTGCAGGACCAACAACATCACCTGCACTATTGACAACCTTTTTAGGGCAAATGAGAAGGCCATCAGAATTGCAGAATTCTGGTCCACATATTCCATTTAATTTGTGTACTGTAATCTACAAGCTTGACATTAATTAATTTTATTTGTTTTAAATTCTAATGACATATCCTGGACACGTGAAATAAATACATTTTTAAAAATCATTCATTTTTTACTTTACGTGTCCACTTAATTTTCAGCTTCCTTCTATAGCACCCCATTTCAAACAGTTAAATTTTCCTTCTTTCTGGTATTCCTAAATCCATGCTTCAATAATGAAACTAAGCAAAAAGGAAGCATCTTCTAGGTGATATAAATAATAAAGGAAAGGGAAATTAACCCATCACATACCAAAGTTTTCTCTCATCGCAGCCGTCAACTTTGGTATGTGATGGTTTAATTTCCCTTTCCTTTATTATTTAAATCCATGCTTCACTACCATAACATGCTTTGCTCCACACATAGTTTTATAAAGTTAGTTTAAAATATTGAGCTAAGACTCGGAAAGAAAAGATTTCTCTTTTTCATGAAAGCTCTTTTCATTAGTGCTATTCTGCATTTAATGTCATTCCTGCTTCGGCCATCAGCTGTAATTTTACTTCCTAAATAACAGAATTCACTTACTTCTCCTGCTGCATCTGATCCTATTTTTACATTTAATCTGCTGTTATGGATATCATTTCTGCTACATTTCATAACTTTTGTATTGCTTAAGTTTAGTCCAAAATCTTCCTTCAGTATTTTGTTCATGCCATTCAGTACTTCTCAAGATCTTCAGCTAACATGACAGTGTCATCAGCAAAACATAGCATACTAATTTTTTCCCCTTGAACAATTATGACACATCAAAAAAAATTTCACATAATTAATTGCTTCCCCTATATATAAGTTGAATATTAATGGGGATAGACAACAACATTGTCTCACACCCTTTCTAATAGGTGCCTGCCTCTCATCTTTCTCTACTTTTATTATAGCCACTTGATTCCTATACAGATTATAAAGTACTAGCTGTTACCCGCGACTTCGTACGCGTGGACTTGGAGTTTCATTGCCAGAATTGGATATAGAAAACTGTTAGTAAGATTTGTCCCAAACAACACCGAGTCGACATAATATGATGGAAAGCCATCATTATATCATCCTATCGTCTAATATGTCTCATGAAGAGAATCAATTTACAACATATTTAAAAACAGAAAAGTAAGCGAAGGTGCGGGGATGTGTGTGTGTGTGTGTGGGGGGGGGGGGGGGGGGTTTAACTGATGGCAGCTTTATTTCAGCTTGGTTTTTTCTTCTTTATTCAACATGAGCATCTGAATCTTATAATCTAATAGCAGCACATTGTCTTCTAGACCTGCACCTTAGGCCAGGTTTACGTCCGCAAGGCATGTCAAAAAGGAAGACAAATTGATGCCAGAAACTTTTATACAGACACAAATGAATAGTACAGTGCAGAGCAAATTGACTTCTATACTAAATAATAAGTTTTGTTTCTTATCGAAATTTATTAACAAATCAAACACTAACAGACTGCGCGACTGAGCAACCAACGTAACATTACAGACTAACACACGAATCTGTCTGTCTTTCATCATTCGATAAGTTCTTAAAATTTCGTGACTAAAACTGTTATTCATACCGAAAAAATGTCCTGTGTCCGTCCTACACTATTTCAGTGTTAAATTCCATCAATATTGATATAGCCATTTAGTCGTCAAAACGTAACAAAAAGACAGAAACTTACCTCCACAATTATAATATAATAGCTGGTACCCACAAATTCGTTCGTGATTGTAAAGTATTCATATTGACAGCTGTAGACATCTAACCACCATAGTGCACAATGGGAGACTCGATACTATTACCACACACAAATACCAGTCTTCTGCGCTATATAGTTCCGGCAGCAAAGTAAAATTTACGGATACACACAAGTCTTTGGATGAAATACGAAAATATTCATGATCGACCAATTTCAAACACCATATCTCACACGCTCCCACAGTTACCGAATTACGGCCAACGTTGAGATCGATGGGTGACTCTGTGTTACTACCACACAAAAACGCCGGTGATAGTTTTCACTCAAAAGTGATACACCGAGACACATGCGTCTTTGGCTGAAATATGAAATTGCCGCAGGTCGACCATTTTCATCCCCCATGTCTTCCACACCCCCATAGCTACAGACATCTAACAACCATAGTGCACGACAACAGACACGATTCTACCACCCCACATAAACACCAATGCTCTATGCTATGTAGTCGTGGCAGAAACGATAAATCTGCAGAGACACATGCCTTTCGTCGAAATACGAAAATATCCTTGGTCGGCCACTTACAACCACCATATCTAACACAGTACCAAAGTTTCTGAAATTCGGCATCTGTTGTGATCGAAAGGTGACTCTGTGCTACTACTACACACAAACGCCAGTTATCTGTGATCTATAGTTTTCGCTGAAAAGTGATACACCATGACACTTTTGTCTTTGGCAGAAGTATGAAATTGCCACAGGTCGATCACTTTCAACCCCCATATCTCCCACACCCCCATAGCTACCGACATCTAAGAACCATAGTGCACTACATGAGATACGATTCTACTACCAAACACAAACACCAATGCTCTATGCTATGTAGTTGTGGCAGAAAAGTGACATATGCGGAAACAGTCGAAATACGAAAATATCCTTGGTCGGCCACTTACAACCACCATATCTACCACAGTACCACAGTATCTGAAAATCGGCCGCTGTTGTGATCGAAAGGTGACTCTGTGCTACTACTACACACAAACGCCAGTTATCTGTGATCTATAGTTTTCGCTGAAAAGTGATACACCATGACACTTTTGTCTTTAGCAGAAGTATGAAATTGCCACAGGTCGACCACTTTCAACCCCCAGTTTCTCCCACACCCCCATAGCTACCGACATCTAACAACCATAGTGCACTACACTGAGATACTGATTCTACTACCAAACACAAACACCAATGCTCTATGCTATGTAGTTGTGGCAGAAAAGTGACATATGCGGAAACAGTCGAAATACGAAAATATCCTTGGTCGGCCACTTGCAACCACCATATCTACCATCAGTACCACAGTTTCTGAAAATCGGCCGCTGTTGTGATCGAAAGGTGACTTCTGTGCTACTACTACACACAAACGCCAGTTATCTGTGATCTATAGTTTTCGCTGAAAAGTGATACACCATGACACTTTTGTCTTTGGCAGAAGTATGAAATTGCCACAGGTCGACCACTTTCAACCCCCATATCCTCCCACACCCCCATAGCTACCGACATCTAACAACCATAGTGCACTACATGAGATACGATTCTACTACCAAACACAAACACCAATGCTCTATGCTATGTAGTTGTGGCAGAAAAGTGACATATGCGGAAACAGTCGAAATACGAAAATATCCTTGGTCGGCCACTTGCAACCACCATATCTACCACAGTACCACAGTTATCTGAAATCGGCCGCTGTTGTGATCGAAAGGTGACTTTCTGCTACTACTACACACAAACGCCAGTTATCTGTGATCTATAGTTTTCGCTGAAAAGTGATACACCATGACACATTTTGTCTTTGGCAGAAGTATGAAATTAGCCACAGGTCGACCACTTTCAACCCCCATATCTCCCACACCCCCATAGCTACCGACATCTAAGAACCATAGTGCACTACAGTGAGATACGATTCTACTACCAAACACAAACACCAATGCTCTATGCTATGTAGTTGTGGCAGAAAAGTGACATATGCGGAAACAGTCGAAATACGATAATATCCTTGGTCGGCCACTTGCAACCACCATATCTACCACAGTACCACAGTTTCTGAAAATCGGCCGCTGTTGTGATCGAAAGGTGACTTTCTGCTACTACTACACACAAACGCCAGTTATCTGTGATCTATAGTTTTCGCTGAAAAGTGATACACCATGACACTTTTGTCTTTGGCAGAAGTAATGAAATTGCCACAGGTCGACCACTTTCAACCCCCATATCTCCCACACCCCCATAGCTACCGACATCTAAGAACCATAGTGCACTACAGTGAGATACGATTCTACTACCAAACACAAACACCAATGCTCTATGCTATGTAGTTGTGGCAGAAAAGTGACATATGCGGAAACAGTCGAAATACGAAAATATCCTTGGTCGGCCACTTACAATCACCATATCTACCACAGTACCACAGTTTCTGAAAATCGGCCGCTGTTGTAATAGAAAGGTGACTTTCTGCTACTACTACACACAAACGCCAGTTATCTGTGATCTATAGTTTTCGCTGAAAAGTGATACACCATGACACTTTTGTCTTTGGCAGAAGTATGAAATTGCCACAGGTTGATCACTTTCAACCCCCATATCTCCCACACCCCCATAGCTACCGACATCTAAGAACCATAGTGCACTACATGAGATACGATTCTACTACCAAACACAAACACCAATGCTCTATGCTATGTAGTTGTGGCAGAAAAGTGACATATGCGGAAACAGTCGAAATACGAAAATATCCTTGGTCGGCCACTTTCAACCACCATATCTACCACAGTACCACAGTATCTGAAAATCGGCCGCTGTTGTGATCGAAAGGTGACTCTGTGCTACTACTACACACAAACGCCAGTTATCTGTGATCTATAGTTTTCGCTGAAAAGTGATACACCATGACACTTTTGTCTTTAGCAGAAGTATGAAATTGCCACAGGTCGACCACTTTCAACCCCCGTTTCTCCCACACCCCCATAGCTACCGACATCTAACAACCATAGTGCACTACACTGAGATATGATTCTACTACCAAACACAAACACCAATGCTCTGTGCTATGTAGTTGTGGCAGAAAAGTGACATATGCGGAAACAGTCGAAATACGAAAATATCCTTGGTCGGCCACTTGCAACCACCATATCTACCACAGTACCACAGTATCTGAAAATCGGCCGCTGTTGTGATCGAAAGGTGACTTTCTGCTACTACTACACACAAACGCCAGTTATCTGTGATCTATAGTTTTCGCTGAAAAGTGATACACCATGACACATTTGTCTTTGGCAGAAGTATGAAATAGCCACAGGTCGACCACTTTCAACCCCCATATCTCCCACACCCCCATAGCTACCGACATCTAAGAACCATAGTGCACTACAGTGAGATACGATTCTACTACCAAACACAAACACCAATGCTCTATGCTATGTAGTTGTGGCAGAAAAGTGACATATGCGGAAACAGTCGAAATACGATAATATCCTTGGTCGGCCACTTGCAACCACCATATCTACCACAGTACCACAGTTTCGGAAAATCGGCCGCTGTTGTGATCGAAAGGTGACTTTCTGCTACTACTACACACAAACGCCAGTTATCTGTGATCTATAGTTTTCGCTGAAAAGTGATACACCATGACACTTTTGTCTTTGGCAGAAGTAAGAAATTGCCACAGGTCGACCACTTTCAACCCCCATATCTCCCACACCCCCATAGCTACCGACATCTAAGAACCATAGTGCACTACGTGAGATACGATTCTACTACCAAACACAAACACCAATGCTCTATGCTATGTAGTTGTGGCAGAAAAGTGACATATGCGGAAACAGTCGAAATACGAAAATATCCTTGGTCGGCCACTTGCAACCACCATATCTACCACAGTACCACAGTTTCTGAAAATCGGCCGCTGTTGTGATCGAAAGGTGACTTTCTGCTACTACTACACACAAACGCCAGTTATCTGTGATCTATAGTTTTCGCTGAAAAGTGATACACCATGACACTTTTGTCTTTGGCAGAAGTATGAAATTGCCACAGGTCGACCACTTTCAACCCCCATATCTCCCACATCCCCATAGCTACCGACATCTAACAACCATAGTGCACGATAGGAAGGACGATTCTACTACCACACACAAACACCAAAGCTCTATGTTATGTAGTTGTGGCAGGAAAGAGAAGTATACGGAGATTCGAATTTTTGGTCGAAATATGAAAACGCCCTGCACTGACCAACTTTAATCATTATATCTCCCACATCCCCACAGCTTTCGGCATTCGGCCAACGTTGTGCACGACAGGAAACTCCATGCTACTTCCACCCACAAACATCAGTGATCTGTGCTAGGTAGTGGTGGCTGAAAAGTGAAATATAGGAAAAAACACGTCTATTTTTATATATATATAAGATTATTCTATCTTGATATGTTACATCTCACTTCTTTAAAATTTTAAACATTTGTCCCTATGGATATTATCAAAAGCTTTTTCTAAATCAATAAATGCCATAAAAGTATCCTTTTTTATCTGCCCTTCAAGTATTAACCTTAAAGTCAGAATTGCTTCTCTTGCACTGCAGATTTTACTAAATCCAAACTGATATTCACCTACTATCTCTTCCAATATCCTTTCTGTTCTTCTGTATATTATCCTGGTCAGTAATTTTCAGGAAAGTGATGTTAGACTTATGGTGTGATAATTCTCACATTTGTCTGCTTGTGCTTTGTTCAGAAGTGTGAATTAAAATGGATTTTTTTCTGTTACATAACTTTTTGATATCAGGCTGAATAATCTCTGGATTCCTTCTTCTCCTACGGATTTCAGAAGTTCTGCAGGGATCTCATCAATTTCAATTATTTTATTTGATTTCAGATCTTTCAAAGCTCTGTCAATTTCTGTTCTTAAAACAGGATCTCGTAAGATAAAAATGTCAACATCGCCTTTTCCCACCACACTGTTGTTTAAACCATCCCCATCATACAGATTCTCTACGTATTCCTTCCTTTAATTAGCTTTGTCTTCTGAGTTTAAAAGAGGTTTCTTATCAGAAGCTTTTCTTCCTTTCTCCCAAATTTTTTTTTTATCTTCCTATATGCCAAATCTACTTTTTTTTTTTCCTTTTTGCATTTTTTGTTTATCTGATTTCTAAAATGTGTGCTTGGAGACTTTCCCGGCGTACTGAAGCAATGTAGTCTTCACGGGTGTGGAGCCGGATGGTGTTTTGAAAACACAACGTTTCGACAACCAGCTCGGTTGTCTTCATCAGGTGTCCGGTGTCTACAGGCTGACGAAAGCTGGTAGTCACCGCGTAGACAGTCTACGCGGTGACTACCAGCTTTCCTCAGCCTGTAGACACCGGACACCTGATGAAGACAACCGAGCTGGTTGTCGAAACGTTGTGTTTTCAAAACACCATCCGGGTGCACACCCGTGAAGACTACATTGATTTCTAAAAAGTCTGTACTGCTCTCTTCTTGCTTCAACCTGGTCATTGTTGTACCTTCTCCATTTCTCTCTTCAGTGCATTCCATTCGTCCACAGTTGAACACCTTTCAGAATTACTTCTTAGACCAACATCTACCATCTCTGCAAATTTTTCTCTCATGTTAGATTGTGTCAGTTTGTTCATTTCCAGTTTTTTCTGCTTCTATTGCTTCTTTATTCTCTCTAATTTCAGCCTGCACTTCATAACTATCAGATTGTGGTCAGTCTGTCAGGTCATGCTTTACAGTCTATAACTTGATTCCTGAATCTTTTATTTTACCATGATATAATCTAGCTGATATCTACCTGTATCTCCGAGATGTTTCCAAATAGTGTTTGCCTTGACTAGTTTATATTTTTCACAAAATTCCAACAACCCATTTCCTTGTTCATTTATTTCTCCTAGACCAAAACTTCCTACAGTATTCTCCTCTTTACCATCTCCCACTATCACATTTCAATCACCAATGATTATTAGATTTTCATCCCCCTTCACATATTGGGTTAAATCTTAAATTTAATCATATATTTTCTTTAGTGCTTCATATTCCTGTGACATTGGCATATAAACTTGTAATAATGTGTTGGACCAGTCTTAATTTATACTCTCATCAAAACAAGCCTGTCACTAAACTGTTTATAACTCACCCATGCCCCTTCTCTCTTGTTCATTATAAATCCTACAGCAGTAACTCCATTGACAGCTTGTGTGATAATTATCATGTGTTCCCCAAACCAGAAATCTTTTACATAATATTACTAATTCCAATGACATCTAACTCAAGTTGTTCCATCTCCTTTTTTAAGTTTTCTAATCTGAGACTGAAAGTGGAAAATATGGATGAAGTAAAAATTCTTCATGGTGTAAGACAAGGTTGTATACTGTCCTTTATTATTTAACAACTATTCAGATTATATATTTAGGGGTCATTTAGTATGGAGATACGAGTGTTGTTGAATGGGAACAGGGTAAACAACATTCGCTACGTGGCGACACTGTCATTTTTGCAGACAGTTGGGAAAGTTTACAATATCTTATAGATAGTGTCACAAAGCAGCCATGAATATAGACTTGATATTAATATAAATAAGACAAAAGTAATGGTCACTGGCAAAAACAACTCCCATGCCATTTTATGATTAACCAGAAGACCACTGAATGTGTCAAGGTATAAACATTTTGGCACTACAGTAAATAGCCAGTGGGATCCATCTGATGAAGTAAAGTCACTTATTGGTATAGCCAGGGCTACTTTCAATTAAATGAACAATCTTTTTAAAAATTGTAATTTATCGATTACCACGAAGATGAGACTCCTGCGCTGCTATGTGTTCTCTCCTGTTGTATTACATTGAAATGAGGACATTAACAGAAACTATCAGTAAATGGTTAGAAGCTTTTGAAACCTAACTGTATCGAAGAATGTTGAGGATACCATGAACAGACCGTACCACAAATGCTGAAGTGCTCTGCAAAATGAAAAAGAATATGGAAATATTGACCACCATAAAAACATGGAAGCTGCATTACCTTGGCCACATCATGAGATGTTGCAATCTACTGCAGTCTGTTCAATACCAGGAAAGAGAAGTGCTGGTAGGAGAAGAACATCCTAGCTGAAAAATCTGAGAACTGGACCTCCAAGATAAAGCCAACCAGCAGAGACAAGACAGGTAAGGTGGTAGCTGACATCTGGAATGGATAGGGACCAGAAGAAGAGGAATCTACCTGTCCTATTCAGACCTCTAACATTCCATGCTCTGACTCGTAGAATGTTTCTATCCATTCGGATGACTCCTCTCTGAGCAGTTAGCACCCGGAGATCCAACTGGGGGATTATTTTACCTCTGAAATAATTTACCCAAGAAGGAACCATCATTCTATATTTGAGAGGGTTACATGTCCTCTGAATACACTTTGGGTAATTAAAGCAATGGCTTCCCATTGCCTTCTGCATCCCAATGCCGCTGATCATTTTTGACTCTTTATCTTCAGTGGCCTTTTCCAACCCCAAGGGCAAGACAGTGCCCTGGACTGCTCCTTGCTCTTGTACAATCCTTTCAGGAGGCTGTTGGTAAGCAGTGGGTGAATTCTTTATACCAGGAATCATTCAGTAACCAGAGCCTTGTCCGTGCAAACAGGGTGCACCATGTGAAGGAAATGCTGGCATTTGGGCTAATGTACCCTATCACCCCTCCCCCCCCCCAAAAAAATAAAACCATAGGTGATTGCGAACAATACAGGAAGCAGAAAAGAAATGTCATCAGGCAATTATTTGAGAATGTTATGATACTGTCAGGAGTATCAAATACAGTATTTGAGGAGGCAGGTCGATTGGTATGTGGAAATTACTGCACAACACAGTTCTCATTTCAATGTCATACAACAGGAGAGAACACCATCTGTGACGGGTGTTTTGGCAGTTACTGGAATGTGGAGAAAGTTTTGTGGTTTGTGTTTATAAGATACTAGCGGAGTATGCTGCTCTAGTTGGGTTGATTTAACCGTACACTATTTTTCGTTGCTCAAGTTACATTAAATTTACAATTTACAGAATTAAAGTAAACCTAGTTTTACTCGCACACTATCCAGAAACAGGTGGGTTTGAGTTGATCTTACTCTTACACTAATTTTATGATTGGTAGAAGACTATTAGATTCTAGAGAAAGTAATTTTATTTTTTGTAACTGTTACTTTTCTGTTATTTGTTAGTTTACTAAAAGAATTGTTACTCGTTTTTGTGCAAAATATATATATGTAAAAATATCGTTAACAATTCCAACAATATTTATCAAAACTGTCAAACCTGTATGATTTATTTTGAGATTATTTCACATCTTAAATGAAAAAAATTTCATCCAAATTAGTGAAATAAGATAATTAAAGAATGTACATTCAACTATTAGAAACAGTTAACCCCAATTTTACCTTGTTTAAATGGTAAGGAGTCAACCATTGAATTTTCATATTATTAACCTTTTAGCCACATTGCTTCATAAGAAGTGTTTCTCATTATTTGCTCATTTTCTTTGAAGACTGGATGACTAAGACAGGTTTTATGTTTTTATATGTGGTATTGAAAGTTATATTACATAATTTTACAGCTACTTTTACCACTTTAGGTAGCGTATACCATGATGTTGTGGATAACTCTGAGACAGTATATGCAAGAAAAATCTGAGAGACGTGCCAGATCTACTCTTCTCCATTTAGCTGCACCATTGCAAGTAACAGTTGACACAGCAACTACAGGTAATAGTGAGTAAGATCGTGAAATTTACAGTAAATGGGAATTTTTTTGTATTATTGATAAAATATGGGCTGTATGACTTTTCCATTAGAAAAGCGTTAACACTTAAGAAATATTTCCATTAACGAGGTTTATGCTGTAGTTGTGATTTTCCTACATACCTATTAATGCATTATCCACTTCAAATTTTTTCACTTACTGATTCCCTTGTCTACAAATTAAAGCTTTTTCCACTTGCTTACACATGAAACTTTGTTCTAACTTACGGCTACCATTCCAACATTAACATAGAAACGCCGTAGTCTCCAATTCAGTCCCTCAATATGGCTCTGAACTAGAGGTGCAAGGTCCATTCTGTTAATGATGCTGCAGACAGTTAGCTTAGCTGAAATCTTGCAAACACTGGCTCCAAAGTTCACCTTTTCAACAAACTGCCAGAAGGAAGAGGATAAGCATCATGAGCCACAACCCGCAGTTGGCTTCAATGGAATCAGCAACATACTGTTCCACATCTTGGATCAGGCTTATCATGCAAAAGACAAACTCTAGCAATCGGTAGCCCATGCTGATGGTTCTGAATTATCCAATTCAGCTACTCCATAATTAGGATGCATCTGCAGTCCCTAAAAATAAATAAATAAATAAATCCAGTGACCATGATTTTCTGAGCCAGTTGTATCTATTTAAACCTTTTATGTTTTGGAGAATTTATATATGGCCACTGTAAGGACTGCTGCTTGCTTTCAGGTGTGATATCATCAATCCACATTTCATCACCAGTGACTGTAATTGAAGAACTCATCACCTTCTTGCTTATAACAATCCAGAAAGGGAGCCCCCATGAATTTTGCTGTGTAGTTAGCCATCAAGTCCTTGGGCACCCATCTCGCACAAAGCCTTTTTGTAATGGAAGTGCCTGCAATGTTAGTTGGGTTTATCTGGAGAAAATAAGCACATTTTGATTTTTACATGTGGCTCAATGTCTGAATCGGAGAGAGGGAGAAGTTTAGACTATAGGGATAGAGTGGAAGTTAGCAACTATGAATTGGTGGCAGAAGTTGCATCAGATGGAGAAACTTGGAAAAAAGTAGTACAGGTTGGAGCCATCTTTTAATATGGTGACCATTTAATGATTAGCAGCGAAATGCATCTTTTAGAACGTAGTAAAGGAGTAGAACAAAGTGGACTGTAAGGGTTTTACAGAGAGTAAAGTGTTAGAATCATATATTCATTTCTATAAGGTATTTTTTTTTGTCACAAGGGGTTTACAGAGAGTAAAGTGTTAGAATCATATATATTATTTCTATAAGGTATTTTTTTGTCACAAGCCTTGATCTCCCTCCATACTTAACAGAAATGTCGTATGTAACAGTATGTCGTTGTTGACAGAGAAGCCTCTTCTAAGCTAGATGTCACTTCTGGCATTCCTCAAGGAAGTGTAATAGGACCACTTCTTTTCTTAATTTTTATAAACGATCTAGGTGACAACGTTAAATGCTGGTTGCGACTGTTTGCCGAGGATGCAGTTATCTATAGGGAAATAAGGTGCTCTGACGATTGCTTAGAAATTCAGTGCGATTTGGATGCTACTTCCAAATGGTGCCATAAATGGCAGCTTACACTTAATTGCAAAAAGTGCAAGGCAATGCGAATAAGTGACAAAAAGAATGTTTGCTCATGAGTACAAAGTAAACGATTCAGTTGTTGACACAGTTGATTCCCTGAAGTATCTGGAGGTAATAGTGCAAAGCAACATGAAATGGGACTTGCACATAACTTCCATCGTAGGGAAATCTAATTCTAAATTACAATTAATAGGTCGTATTCTGAGGAATTATAATGCTCATACAAAGGAAATAGCATATAAAACACTAGTGTGTCCGCATCTGGATTACTGTTGTGGAGTTTGGGATCTGTATCACAAGGGTCTGATTGACTCAGTGGAAAGGGTACAAAGGAGAGCCGCTCGATTCGTGACTGGTTGCTACAGCCTGTCGCGCGACTGGTTATAATTATAAATAACTCAGTTCTTACGCTTTTAACAGATTAACATTTATTGTTCCCAATTCTTATTCTTCTAGGAACTACATCGGTCTTAAAGTATCCGAAGAATGCAAAGTTCTTAAGCAGTGAACTGGTAACAAAGCAACCGTTCGGCCTTTACGTCGCTAACCTCTAGCTATCTCTTGATTTTCCTATCGCCATGGCAACTTACATTTCCTTGCTATAGGAGTAAATATATCATTTTTTTGTTTAATTTCATGGCACAAAAATATGATTTTCTTATGAAATTATTCTGTTCTGTCACAAGCCCTTATGAAAGTATCACAGAATTGATACATAGATTGTGCTGGGAACATTTGGAAGACAGACTACGTCATTTGCTTTTGAATGTGTTGGAGAATATTCGAAAATCTGTGACCTATGAGTGCAGTGAGATACTTCTTCCGCCAACCTATTTGGGTCGCAATGACTGAAGGGATAAGATTCCGTACTGATGCTTTTCTGTATTATTTCTTTCCTCTTTCACACTATTCGGGATTGGAATGTGAGGAATTAACATTGGTGCTTAGCAACCTCTGCCACCCACAATGTTTGTGAATTGCAGGGTATGGATGCAGATATCAATGAATGGGGTGTAATTTTAAAGCGTGTGGTCTCTACTTTGGTCACATAATATTTTCAGAAAGGAATTTTTCGTAGTTCGACCCTTAAAGGGCAAAAATGTCAATATTTCTAAAATGCGTTTTTTGTGTCTCGAACCATTATCTCCCTGGATATCTAACCAAAATCGATAAATGAAGTATCATTTAAATATTAAAGCATAAACTTTGGTCAAATTGTATTTAAGAAAGAACTTTTCCCAAATTCAACCCTTAAGGGGCAAAAATATTATCATTACTAAAACTTTTTTTTACCTCGCTTGATGCCTAACCGAAATCAATAAATGAGGTATCATTTTAAAACCAGGGTGTCTGCTTTGGTCACAATATTTTCTAAACGGAATTTTTTGAAATTCGACCCTTAAAGGGCAAAGGTATCATTATTTCTACAGCATGTTTTTTTAATTACGAGCCATTTATCTCCTTCGATACCTAACCGAAATCGATAAATGTCATAACGTTTTAAAGATTAAGGTCTCCAGTTGGGTAAAATCATAAATTAAGAAAGAATTTTTTGGAATTTGATGCTCAATGTGATAGCGCATATGAGACAGTTCAGAGCCCAGTCCCTAGATTGCGGCAGCAGATATAACAGAGATGTCAATAAACTGTTTTTTATACAATAAGTAACTTTTTGGATATTTTTTTCTATTACAGAAACATTTTTGTTTTCCTATACAATTCCAATGCAAACATTTCATTCTCACAGCAACACATCACAGAGATGTTGATATGCTGTTTGCATTTTGTTCATGTTGGTTGTATTCTGTTAAGGTCAGTGAATTTTCCTGTTTTGTAATATGTTGTCGGTATTTTGATGCATACCTATTAATCTAAACAAATAAATATTTGCTACACAAGTGCGGTTCTACTTTTCATTATATTACAAGCATTTATCCTCACTATTCATCATATTTTATTCACAAAATTTTCACACGGGTCATCTAGTCATTCAGTATTTCCCGAGGCATGTGTCACAAGGTGACCAAACATTTACGGGAGAGAGATTGTTTCTGGATAAGTGCATTACATATAAAGAAGGCTAATCCTCTCACTACTTTTCCTGATTTTGAATTGAAGTATGAGTAATGGTTGCTCAATGCTGTATTCTGTAGCAAAGTTTAAATGTCTGATTCACATAGTAATTTGTCATTTTTATATGAGTTTGCTTGAATTAAATGGTTAAGGCTCGGTATTAAGTTTTTGTTCTAGCCAACAAATAGATTGTTCAAATAAGTGAGCCAGGAATATGTTTAGTTACAAACCAACTGCCCAGTGAATCTACACAGAGTTGCCTATTGAGGCTTCGTGAGTGAATTGTTGTATTAGAAGAATTTTGCTGAGAGATATTATTGTGCCATATTATTAAAGTAAAGGTGAGCATTGTTAGGGTCAGAACTAAATGTTCAAAGTAGTAATGGCATTATATCAGAACAATTAGAAATTATTAAGTGGTGTATATTTCACAATTTAGAATTCCTTCATAAGATTCTGTACACTGACCATGGTTGGTGAGCAGTAACGCTTTAACCTCACATTTGGGAGGACGTGGGTTCGAATCCATGTCCAGGCATCCAGATTTGGATTTTCCCAAATCACTCCATGTGACTACTGGGATGCTTTCTTTAAAAGGTCATGGATGAATACCTTCCTGTTTATAGCCCCCTATCCTTTACAGCCTCCAATGACATCGACAAGGCATAAAGTCATTATAAAAGAAAGGAACTCTAACTATAGAGCTTTGTACCATTTTATGAAAATGTAGAGATTTATCTGGTCACTAAATAGTTTATTCTTTCAATTAGTCTCTTAAACTTTAATGATGGGTAATTTCTTTTCAAATAACAAAGCCATTTGTAAACTTTTACTTGACTTTTATATTATCAATACATTAAAAAACAAGACTTTACATCTAACTTCATTTCTAAAGATTTTAGAAGCACATTACATTAAACAAATGATGTAGCATTTGTAAGACCCTAGGCTGATACCGGGGCTGTAGTATAGCCTTAGTGCCTCAACTTACTCTTGATGTTGACTCAACGTTCTATGGAAATTACACGAAATAATTTAAACTTGACCATGTAGCCGGATAGCTCAACTTAAATGCTTGAGGTCGCCACAATATTTGCTACACCACAAATAGAGAAAAGGTTGTAAGATAACTATGAAATGATAAGAGTTCACTTTCTGAAAATTTCAAGTTTTATTTTAGAAAACAAGTAGTTCAAAATAGCATTTTACAGTTGAGTAGGCGAATCGAACACACTTTACCAAAAGTTTGCAGGTTGTGGAGAGAAATTTGAACCGACCGAACCCCTTTAGTGAATTTACAAGTTCTTTACAGTCATTAAAGTCACTATATAACACGACACGAAAGTTTCAACATGGTCGAACTAGCCAGCATTGCGAGTTACAACCAACCGAGACGAAAGACGGACCGGAACAGACGACAGACGAAACCGAAAGTAAGAAAAGACAGACAGGATCAGACAAACCATAATGGCGGCGGGGTCGTTTTATAGAAACCACGAGAACCAGTGACGTCAGCAACTGTATCACATCCTTTTGCTTCCGCGTAGCTAAAAGTGTGTGTAATTTATTTGACGATCCCGACTATTAAAAATGTTTAAACTTTGACAGTATCTGGACTTATCTACTAGAAGTCGAATGGCAGTCCCGTGAAAAATTGAGTAATTAGTTTTAAAGTTGTAGCTGTTTAAAACTCCGCGTAGTGACACATTCTAAGTTGGGGAAAATCCCTAAGTGTTCTGGAATTTTAGGCGCGTCAACAACAATCCGCGACAATCTATTTTTAAAAAACTTGATTACTAGACAAATGCTTAAACTCTTTATGGAAACCACTATATGTATGAAATCGTCTTAATTAGGGCTATCTGCTGATGTAAATTTTAATTTAATATCTCTTTTAATAAAAAAGCTTATTATTTTCTCTTAATTAAAATCACTAATTAAACTTTACCAAATTACTTAATTTTACTACCAAAATATCGGGAATAGTGCGAACTACAGCTGGTGATGAAAGTTCGGTTGTAGCTTTACGTGATTTAAAGATATTACACATCTTAGAATTTCTACTTTTCCGATCGCGTGTTTCAAAACTTGAACAAAGCGGAATATCTCTTAAACTAAATGTTTCCTGATATGATTATTACACTTTAAAATGATTTTTATAGCAAATTGTTACTGTGAGCAAGATTACAGTGAAATTCCTTAAAGTTGAAAACTACACTTCTCGAAATTTCGAAGTCCCGCCTAAGCAAAACTAGAATTTGCCAAAATTCTAAGGTGCTTACACATTGTGTTAGGTTTATGCTGAGCCAGCTTGCCCAGTAACAGTTACTAAGAATTTATGCGGACAGCAAAGAAATTTCTGGAAAACAATATAAGTGCTGAAAGTCTTTTGTGAACTGTTAGCAATTCATCAAACAATAGAAATCATACAAAAGAATTAAATCTTATTCATAATTACATCACTGCTTGAGAAAATTACATCACCAAGAAGGAGACATTTGATTTCAATGAAATTTATTCCAGAGATTCAGAACATGACAATGCACAAATGATTAGAATTACAGAACTGTACATGCACATGACTGTAAGAATTCAGTGCAGTTTGAAGGCATTGCATGCTGCAAGTGCAGTCTCTGCACTAGTTTTCATACCACGCTCCCCTTCGGTCAAAATAAATAGAGCCGTGCCATTCGCCCTGCCACAATTTTATCATCAGTGAGGTAAATGAATACTTTTCTGTATTAACGACGACATGTCAGAGGAAACTCACTAAGCATGTGAAGTTAAAATACAGGTATTCAACTGTATGAATGAGACATAGTACTTGTGATTGTATAGATCCAGAGTATCCATATGGGTGGCAAAGCTACCTCAGCCCAAGCTCCCCTAACATGTTTTTGTGCCCCTCTTGGGAAATGAGGCACAACCCCCAGTTTTGGAACCTATGGTCTAATCATAGTGACATAGAATCAGAAGGAGCCTGATAAGCCACATGGTTTGTGGTTATGTCCACAAAGCATCAACAATATTTGCAGGAGAACCAGAATGACTAAATTGCCGACAAGTCATATCCCTGACGTTCAACTGGCGACATATCAGGTGAATATGTATGCGAGGGAAGTAATGGTATCAGTTTTTATAGGAGGATAGTATATTCCTTGCCACATGTGGCTGGGCATTGTCCTGCTGAAATGACATTTCAAGCTGCCTGCAGGAGGGGTGGTGCCTTGGGCTCTTAAACCTCCCTGATATAGAAGTTGCTGTTCAGACATCCCATAGTACATAGGCGGCAAGATTAAATATTATATCCAAATGACCCAAACTATCACACTTTTTGTCCACTATGCTGCTCAACAATGCAACCTGCCTGATTGCTTTTAACACAAACGAGGTCATCTCTGTAGGACAGTAAACAGTGGGACGCATTTGAAAACATTACATTTTATTACTCAGCATGCCAGTGTTAGCACTCGTGCACCTGCGGCAGTCTGGATTGTTGGTCTGGTCAGTGGAAACAGATGTAATGTTCATGCATGTGATCATTACAGCCCTCACCTGATGGTGTCAAACTGTCAATGCAGACATGTGCCACAGTAATCCAATGTCAAAACAACACTTAGGTGAAGCTATTCTGTTGGTTAGGGCCATTCAGACAAGGTGGTGGTCGTCATGCACTGTGGTCACATTGTGGGGTTGAATACCTACTGGTCAACTGTGTCGTCCCTCTTCTATTCACTGCTTCCCAACACGCATCACTGTCATAGCAGCATACCTTGTACAAGACGCTCATGGTATGACTCCTTTCCTGCAGACCAATCATTCTGCCACTCACTCACAAGCCCTTTGATGTCGACAAGGCATATTATCACATCCTTGCACATTTACACTTCATTTGATAGCTCTACACCAACTGAATGAGGCCTAATACTGACCTGTCCCGTTACACAAAAGAGGACACTGTGGGACCTATATGCTTGCCAGCCATGAAAAGATATTGGGGGAAGAATTAGAGATGTATGGAAGGGAAAAGATGACCATCACCACAAGCTAGGACTAAGGGTGTGGGAAGATTTTCTTTCGTAGGTAAATGGGTCAAGCATTGGAATAAACTGCAATGAAAAACGATTATATACAAAAAATGCTGAAAGAATTTAAAGTTTTGTGGAGGGTAAAAGTAGGCAGTGACAGATAAGGGGGTAAAAAAAAAAGTGTGTAGGAAAATTGCCATTGGAGGATATGCTCCATAGCAATTAAATTAAATCTCTTTGGAGTCTTATTCGCTAATTATGATTCCTCTCTTCTACAGACTGTTTCATAACATTACTTCTGGGTGTTGCAATTTTCAAAAACAGTAGTGTAATTGAAATCTTAAGGAAAACATTGCAAATGGAGTTATGAAATATTAAAAAGTTTGCAAGAAATATATCATCTTGGTATCTTCCACAAAATACAAAATCTCACTAGATTCCTTCTAATCTTCTTTTACTATAATTTTTTTTTATAATTTGATTTATAAAACATTAACCTTCACTTTAAATTAACAAAGGATAGAGAAAATAACCCATCAGTCACCAAATTTGAAGGCTGTGATAAGTGAAAAACATACGAGACAAACAAAAACATATACAATATTTCGGTTTTACACCTTATTCATGTGCTAGGGAATGAGTCATATGGTTCGGGATGTGTACACATGCCGAAGTTTACCACATGACTGGCTGGGCAGCAGAAGACAGGTTGGGGGAGGAGGTGGTGGGGGTGAAGTGGTAGGAAGTGAACTATTAATATTTTGACAAAGACTAAAATGATATATATAAATATTTATATGGAAATGATAGATAAAATACACCCAACACTCACCAAAGTTGAAGGGGGGAGGGCAGCAGCAACACAAAACACAGAAACGAAGAAAATACAATATTTCGGGTGAAAACCCGTTTTTCAAGTTAACAGAGGTAGTTGGCTGGGCTTGCACAAGACTTGCGTTTGACAGAGCCAACTCGTAGAATGCAATAGACCGTCAGAGGTGGTGGGGGGAGCAAATTACAGGCAACATGTTACGCCTCCACCACTTATTGCCACAACACCATGTATTTCTCATATTCTCAACTTTCCCCAGCCAGCACCTCTGGCACCCACTCCCATCACCCCCACCCCTACCCATTTCACTGGAGAAATCAAAAATCCCTATTGTGAATCTTTCTTCCACTCCCCTCTCTGAACCTGAACTATCAGTTCTTTCAAAGTGTCTTACTTTCTCTCCCACCCCTAAATTTTATCGGATTACTCTTAAGGACTCTTTCATTCTGCCATACACTCAACTGGCGATATTATTTCAATACTACAGGCAATGGAGACAGCCGATGTGATAACCTGGAACTCAGCCTCCAATTCCTACCTCCATCCCAGTTAGATCCACCTCCCCTCCCTCAAAACCATCCTCTACTCCTATTCCAGGAATTCCACATGTCAACCCTCTCATCGCCTTCCTTCCCAAATTCAGTCCCTCACTCCAACAACCTGACCCGTACTGAAATGCAGGCTATGAGTGAACTTTCAAAAAATAAAAACATCATAATCATCCCAGCTAACAAGGGATCAACTACTGTGATCATGGATTGAAGCGATTACACAGCTGAAGCCCTCAGGCAGCTCTCTGGCACCTCCGCTTACCTCATACCACTGATCTCCACTAATTCAATCTGCACAGAAATCCACTCTTTTCTCAATCTCCAAGGTCCCTTACAGGGCCTTTCACACCATTCCATTTGTCTTCTGACTCCTAAGCCCCCCCTCCCCCCTCGGACCCCCACCCTGTATCTTTGCCCAAGATACATAAGGCGGGCAATCCTGGACGTCCTATAGTTGCTGCCTTTGGGTCTTCCACAGAAGGCATTTCTGCATTCGTTGACCAGCACCTACAACCATTCGTCCAGGCCCTTCCATCTTATGTTAAGAGACAGTCCACACTTTTTAGAGCATCTGTAAACAGTCCCTACACCCCTACCAACAGATTGCTTACTGGTCACTATTGATGTATCGTCACTCTACACCAACATCCCTCATGGCCAGAGCCTCAGTGCCATAGACCATTACCTCGACAGTTGCCCCCCGCGCACCTTCCCTACCACTCATTTCCTCACTTCTTTGACTCAATTCATCCTTACCAAAAATTTCTTTTCCTTCCAGTCTCAGGTTTACCATCAGATTCGAGGCACTTCTATGGGGACTCGCATGGCACCTTCCTATGCCAACCTTTTCATGGGCAGACTAGAGGAACGTTTTCTTCAAAAGGTTACCCGACAACCCACCGTGTGGTTCAGGTATGTAGATGACATATTTATGATCTGGACCCATGGTGAAAACCTTCTTGACTTCTTGTACTAGCTGAATAACTTCTCCTCCTTAAACTTCACCTGGTCCTACTCTCAGATTGGCATAACTTTTCCGGATGTAGACATCTCTGTACAGAATGGTCACTTACCTCTGTCCACATAAAACCCACTAACCTACAACAATATCTCCATTTTGATAGCTGCCATCCATATCATACAAAACGTTCCATTCCATACACCCTAACCTTTCGAGGCAAACACATCTGCTCTGATCATGAGTCCTTTACTCTCTACATCAACAACCTGACCCAGGCACTCATAAACCACAATTATCCTCCAGAACTAGTTCAAAAACAGCTATTAAGAGTCAGGAACTGTCCTCCACACCGACACAAACAACCTAAAGCCAAACAGAACCCTATTTTTCTGACCCAGTGTTTCCCTGGCATAGAATTGCTAAACAAAATTCTTCGTTTGGGCTATGACTTTCTTAGATCCTTCTCCTGAAATGTGCTGCATTCTTCCCACTATCCTTCCCACCACACCCTGAGTCAAATTCAGCAGACCACCTAATCTAAAAAACGTTCTTGTACATAAATATCAACCCTCTGATGCTCTTAAACCACCGTTTGGATCCTCCCCTTGTAAGAGACCCCGTTGCAAAACTTGCAGTATGCATCCACCTACCACTACCTATAGCAACCCTACTACTGGTGAAACCTACCCCATAATAGGTCATGCCACTTGTAAAACCACCCATCTCATTTACCAGCTAACCTGCCTCCACTGTCCAAGTTCCTACATTGGCCTGACCTCAAACTCATTATCCAGCAGAATGAATGGTCACTGACAAACACTTTACTCCCAAAACCTGGACCTCCCTGTTGCTCAACATGCCAGTACTCACAACATCCGTGAACTTAATAACTGTTTCACAGTCGGAGCCATTAGAGTACTTCCAGACACTACCTCCCAATCTGAACTCCGCAGATGTGAATTGGCATATCAACACATCCTGCAGACTAGACCAAGCATTAATTTCCGTTAATATCTTACATCCTCACCCTATACACCCATCACAATAGACTCATATATTTTTCAATTATATTTTTATTTATTTATTTCTATTATTTTTTCATCTATTTTAATCTTTCTTATACTTGCGGTTATATTATCGTTGCTCCTCCCACCACCTCCGACAGTCTATTGCGTTCTACGAGTGGCTGCACCGAACGCAAGTCTTGCACAAGCCCAGCCCATACCTTCGTTAACTTGAAAAAGGGGTTTTCACCCGAAATATTTTTTTGTGTTCCTGCTGCCCTCCTCCCTTTAAATATGGTGAGGGTTGGGTGTATTTTACCTGTCCTTTCCATATAAATATTGCCTCACGGCATTTCTTTCCTTTGTTACCTAGACTGAATTATGTGATATCCTTTGAGGCCATTCTTGAGTTTGAGGTTTATTCGCCGACTCTAACCCGCCAAGCCACAATGTGATAGTAAAGTCATCACATGATCAACAGAGATTCAGACACTGATGGATTGTGCAATTTGAAATTATGAGTCTCCCATTTTCCAGAATTTTTGCATCCACTTTATTTATAAAATAATTTTTCACAAAAGACAAGCATCCACTTTGTTCCTCATCGTGCTCGTTGGTCTTACCTTCCTTAAACCAGTTTCTCACATTTCCTTAATTCATCACATTTTAACCTTAAATTTTAATTTGCTAAATTCCTGCCACACAAATATTTTTTGTACAAAAAAATTTATTACTAACCGCAATTCACAGCCAGTGGGGCACTAGATTTTCAGTAACCAAAAGAAGGCGGTATCATTACAATGGCATGACCTATATGTACCCTATGCACAATTGATTCTTGGTTTTATAGCCACAACTCATAATCCAGTGCCTGGCTTCCCTTTGTCTAATACTCGATATATGTACTATTATCATATTATAGTACTAATTTTTTCCCTCCTATTCTTCCTACAATTTTCATACAACCTTCAATCCCAGTCTTTGCCTTACACTGTTTTCCTTAACCAGTCCCTGTTATATCAGTTTCAGAGTGTGTTTTGTGACATTTGCCGTCATTTAAATCCTGTTTTGTGTTTGATATCAATAATTTTGGACCCATTTAAATCCAGTATATTTAACAATGTGACTGGCAAAGATCTAGTAGGTTATTTTCTTTGCTACTGTTCTAATCATGCATAGATTGAGAACTTTGATACTTACCTGTATTATGCAGTGTTCACTGCCCAACTGAATTTATTCCTCTGTAACTTATTTTCCATCATTATATAACTGTATGCCTACATAGCCTGTCTGCCCTTCAGTTTTTTAACACAACTGTAGCAGTTTCTTGCAATACCTTTCAATGTGAGCTTTTTCTCCACTTTGTCAGTCAGTACCTTCCTTCCACTTTATAAGATATTTCTTCAAATATGGTAGCTGTATAATCTCATACCTATAACTATCTTTTTCTAAAGAAATTCCTTCACCATTTTCTTTGTTATCAGTGTATAACTGTATCCGTAATTAACACATCTTTATGGTATTTGAAAGTACAAAGGCTTGTTGTATAGAAAAAAATGTTTTATAACTTAAGGTCTAATTTTGTGTTTTGCATGAGCAGTAGTTGTCACAAAAGGTGTTTCAATAAGAGTGCAAAATTTGAACTGCATGCCATTTTGGCTTTAATGGTATGATAGGTCAATAATTTTGACAGTTTGATAGGAGACAGATAGGAGTTAGTAAACATGGAGTGCTACATGATACAACAACAGGTCATTATTAAAATGGTGAAAGTTTGGTTGCCGTGATTTGTAAAGTGTGTTCAATTTTTGGGAATATAATGTTTGAATTCATCTACTGTGAAAAGAATGATTGAAAAATTCAGAAGGTACTGGTTCAGTTGCTGATATGAAACACATGATACAAATTCGTAGTGGTTGTTCAGAAGAAAACATTGCAGCAGTTTGCGAGAGTGTGAACATAATCATCTTCCGCAACGAATTCCGATTTTACCAACATGGCTTTGTAAATAGACAAGAATAGCTGAATTTGCGGTTCAGGAAGCCCATGAATGATTCATAACAAACAAAAGTTTACTGTATATGCATTGTGGACTGAAGGAATCATTGAGGGAAGTAATGCATTAACGGTAAATAAGAAACTTTATCATAACATGATAACCCAGTTCTTTGTGTCTCAATTGGAAGATGTGTGGATTCAGCAGGATCGTCCACTTGGTGTACTGCCCGTGCAGAATTAATGGTCTTGGGTGACTTCTCCTGGTCATGTCATCTCCCATTTTGATGATCAACAGTGTTTGCTATAATATTGCAATTTAATACGTATGGACTTTCTTCTGCTGGGTTTTCTGAAGTCTCGGGTTAACGGCAAGAGGCCCATGATGATGCAAATACAGTATCAATAAAATACCTTAACGTTTATGGAAAGTCATTGTTGATAATTTTTCCCAGAAGAGTATGCATGTACCACCAAAGCCATGGCACCCATTTACCAGATTTGCTGTGCATAACTCCCAAATAAATATTTTTCTTATTAAGAGAGATTTTCCTCATTACAGAGGTTTTACTCCAACATAACAAAAAAACTTGGAACTTCATCTTCTCAGAATATTTTGATCATATCTTCCTCTTCTGCACCAAATCTTCTCATTGCCATTTGTACACTCTGGAGCCAGGTAAACAGGGACTGTCCTCTTTTCCATTCCTGTATGAAATTTGGTACCCTAGTGTCCTCCGTCCTTTTTACATGGCCATACCATTCCAGTCTTTTTTGTTCTATAAATTAATATATTTTCACATGGAAAAGAAAGGGAAAACACAACCAACACTCACCAAAGTGGAAGGGAGGAGGGCAGCAGCAACACAGCACAATACACAAACAAAGATAAAACAATATTTCGGGTATACCCGAAATATTGTTTTATCTTTGTTTGTGTATTGTGCTGTGTTGCTGCTGCCCTCCTCCCTTCCACTTTGGTGAGTGTTGGGTGTGTTTTCCCTTTCTTTTCCCTGTAAATTTTGCCTCGCGGCATTTCTTTCCTTTCATTGTTAATATATTTTCACTTCCTTAGCCTTATTATTTTGGTATTCCTTACTTTTTCTTTTCTTGTTATTCTTGCTGATCTGCTCCACAAATCCATTTCCAATGCTTCCAACTTCTTAATATGCTTTTGGTTTATTGTCCAGATTTCTGATCGATATAAGACTAAACTTTCCAATAATGTCTTAATATAATTCTTTTTGTTCTATTCATAACATTCATCCTCCATAGAACTGAATTGAGCATCCTGATTACTTTCCGGCTGTTAGTAATTCTTTTATTAATTTCCATGTTTGATTTTCCTTCTCCTTCTTAAATTGAACCCAAATAGTAAAAATTATTTACCTTTTTAATTTGTATTCCATCAATATACAATTCATCCAGATCATTAGTAAGATATCCTGTTTTTTGATAGTCTTCAAACCCCATTTTTTATATTATATTGATTACATATGTAATTTGCATCATCACTGCCTTGTGCTATGAAGACTTGGTCATCAGCAAATAGTAAATGATGTAGATACTTTCCATCTATTATTTCAACTCATTGTATTACATTTTTGATACCATGTTCTCAAACTAACATCTATATAAATTTTAAATAGGGTTGGTGACATGGGGCATCCTTGCAGCAGACCTTTACTAGTTTTAAATTTTTGTGATAATCCATAACCGGTTTTTATTTGGCATGAGTTATTCATATGTGATGTGTGTCATACTTTCCATAGCTTTTTTATTGGCACAATATCATAGGCTTTTTCTAAATCTATGAAAATTATTTCTATATTTTTTTTCACTCTATTTTTTCCAGAATCTGTCATTATGTGAAAATGTGGTCTGTGAGTGACCTACCTGCAATAAATTCATATTGTTCTTCTGCAGTATTATAATGAGTTTCAATAGTTTTTTTTATAGAAAATAAAGTTTTATGTAAAATTCAAATCTTGCACAGTTATTGTAACACCCTTCATGTTAGCTAGACTTTTTTAGAATGTTTTTTTAGCACTATTGTATTGTGATACTAAAGCACTGTTTTATAACTTTTCAGGGTTTGGTACTGAAGCTGAACGTAGCAAGACATATTCATTTTTTGAACAGTGTTTCAAGTATGTTAAATTAGTGATGGTGAAATACTTCATTTGGGTAGTAGTCATAATGCTATTTGTCATTGGCATAACTGGAGAACGCATGACTTTGTTTCGTATAATCTATATGGCACTGTTTTTGGTGTTCTTAGTTACGTTTCAGGTATGGCTTCACATTTATGATATGTATAATGTATTTGACAGATCTGTTGTGCTATGTGATCTGAGAATTATTTTCTTTTTATGTTAGTGTCTGATAAGTTGTGACTACTTTCCATAACTAATAATGATTTTGTTTACTCATTGTAAGAAGTTACAAATTGTGCCATTCATATTACATAAAGTATAAATTATCGATTATGCTTTTTCATTTATATATACTTCACCATCAAATATCTATTTAAACATCCTCACATGGCAAGAAATTAATGTTTCATATTTGTGCTTGTCACCAAATGAACTGTTAAAGAAATGATGAAAGGATTTTGATAGAACTGAGCTGTAAAATCTTATTTCTTTAGGGTACTTGTGAATGATTGACACTAAAGCTGAATGAGATTTGTTGACAGTGAAAATTAGTTTGCAGTCATAGAGGATCTAATACACTCCTAAAATTTAGATAAATGTTAATATGTAAATGAAAAATTACACACTACAGAATTTCATTTGCAGTTCTTTTTGTGCAATTAAATATATCAACTTCTTACATGTAATTTGTTTTGCAATGATTAGAATTAACTGTATCCAATTAATAAATATTTTTAAGAATTGTTTGGAATTTTTTTCCAGTTATCATATCGATTGTGGCGAAAAATGATGTATGCTTTCTGGCTAACAGTCATTGTGTATTCAATGACTATTCTGATAGTAATTTATACTTATCAGTTTGATAATGTTCCTTATTATTGGACAACATACTTACACATTCCAGAAACATTGTGAGTATATCTTATATTTACATACTCATTTCAGTCATAGTAGAGGTAGCCTATATTAGATATTTACGTTCCTTCAGTTTACGATTTGTAATTTAGGCTTGTAGAAAGATGTGACTAAAACTCATTGTTATAAATAAGGGACGATTGCTTATGAAATGTGACACTTGAGCACTTCTTCAGTATGACTGCATTGAGTGCGCTAGGTGGTAGTTGGAAAATAACAGACTGCAAAAGGTATGGGATGGTGATGAGGGGGTTCAAATAAGGAAAAACAATGAAACTGGAAATAATGCGAGGTTAAAAACTAGAAACAACAAACTAATCACGTATGTAAAAGAAAAAAAAAGGTATATGTATTGAGTTTAAATTGAAACAGAAATTGTAGTTAGCCAGTAAATGGTAATTCTTGCAGGGATAAACAAATTAAAGCAATTTAGAAAAGTAGGCTGAGCTCAAGTATGAAAGATGGGGGGAGGGAAGAATGGAGGAGGTTATAAATGAAGTTCTTCTTGGTGTTGTATGTTTATGAATGTTTCTCGGAAACCAACCATGTAAGACTATTAGTTAAACACAATATTTGGTGACACAAATCTCTGTTGCTATCTTCAGTTGTAGTTGTAAGACTTGAAGTTTGCCTAGATCACATTGTTGAAAAACTGGAATGGCATGCGTTGTTACGTTGACTAGTAGCATCTCGGACTTCATTAGACACCCATGAAATACAAAATGCAGAGCATTGATGAAGAGCAGCTTCAATAACCAGTATCCACAAATCACTGTTGGAAACCACAATTCTGGTTAACAAGATCAGATGCAAAGTGAATTTCAAACACTGTTCCAGAAGCTTCTGGTATGTGCTAGCACCAATGTCAATTTGAAATCAAATCCATTTCCTAGTTCTAAACTATGTTCTGCCACTGTGGGTTTGTTCTTTTGCTCTTTTCATGTTGCTACTAGAAGAGACCACCAGTGTGGCACATTTGACAGTTGGTTTTTGTATGACCTTCTAACCTTAAAGTGAATCAATTACAATAAATGAGAACAAAAACACCTCAAAGGCTTAGGCTCCCCTTTAAAATATAGACCTACACAAACTCGGTGATATTAATATTTACAATTCAGACATTTATACAAACTTTTGCAACGCATGGCATGTGATGCCAAAATGAAGGCAATCACAGTCCACATTAGTCCAGTGTGTGTATGTGCATCAGTGTAGATAAATTGTGTACCATAAGTGTAAAACAAGCATATAATAAAACATTACTAATTAACTGGAGCACAGCAAATGTAAAATGGTGTTTATAATAGTTTCTATTAATTGTGTAAAGCTTTAAATGGTTTCAAGGTGATAACATTATATCGTCCATGGGCGCTGGGAGGGGGGTGCAAGGGGGTGCACTTGCACCCCCCTGGCATCCCGGGTCGCCCGTAAATTTGGGCCGATAGGGGGTGGGGAGCACCAATTACGGCCCTGCTGCACCCCCCTGGATCCCGGGTGCACCCCCCTACATCCCGCATCCCGGGTCGCCGTGTGGTCAGTAGTAGACCTAAAAAAAAAAGGTCGCCCGGAAATTTTTGGGCCGATAGGGGAGGGGGCACCAACACAGCCCTGGTGCACCCCCCTAGAAGCAATCCTGCCGGCGCCCATGATATCGTCCCTTTAAACGCTTGGATTGAGAGTGTATCAGTGTGTTTGAATTCTCGTGGTGAATAGCAGACACCTCATATGGTCTTTCATACAATGGCTGAAACTTGATTTCATTGTCTATTATGGATGATTTAAAATGAATTTGTATCAAAACCAAATCTTCCACATTGAACCTGGTTGGTTTGATAGAAGAATCATCTTTAGACTTAAGAGCCAATGCCCTTTTGGTCAGTTTTGCAAGGACTAGCACAATTTTCTCATAATTTATATTTGCTGTGGGGTATTTAATATACTCTTTAACAATGCGAGGTGGTTCCCTGTAAAACATAAGATCAAAAGGTATGACCAGGGTGGAGTCTAGTTGGTTTGTATTAATGACATCCTCAATCTTTTGATGTTTAAGAGTCCACCACTCTTTATCCTCTTGAAAATACGTGTAGAACCCCCGTCCCAGTTCATGGATAACAGGTTCCACAGAGTTACCCTGCAGATAAGAGTTTTCACTGCTTGTATTCATAGTTGGTTTAAGCACTGCGACCACACCTTTCCTGAAAATTGAGATCAGTTGTCAGATTTATCTTCATTGCCGTTATTGTAGCCCATTTTACCATATATAGGTGAATATATTTAGAAAAAAATCTAAAAGTACACAGATGTGTGTAACTCCTCCTCCTAGACCTAGGAAGGGATCCAAATATGTCAGTTGCCATCAATTCCCTTGCTTTGCAAGGTAGTTACGTTGAATTTATCCTGCCTGTCTTGGATTATTCTGTCATTATACCGACTCCGTGTTGTTTGGGACCAATCCTACGTTTCCAACAGCTTTCTATATTCAATTCTGGCAATGAAATTCTTAATCCACGCGTACAAAGTCATGGGTATCAGCTAGTGTTATAAAAGATTATCATTATAAAGTGGGGATGGAGCTACTTATTGAAGACTTGAAATGTAAATACTTCAGTGTAACATTTGATACCAAACTTAACTGGGCAGGACACATTGGACAAGTAGTAGGGAAAGGGTTCAAAATCCTTCACCTGTTGGAAAGAGTGATGAGGGGATGCACTAGAGAAGTAAGAGAATTGGGGTACAAAACTCTGGTCAGACCACTGCTAGAAAATGGCGGTGTAGTATCGAACCCACATTTTGGGTATCAAATACAGAAGTTGGAGGGAGTGCAGAGAAGGGCTGCCAGATTTGTCTTTGGAAATTACCGCAAAAAGACAATCGGTAACTAATACGATAAAGGAGTTGGAATGGGATTCATTGGAGGATAGGAGGAGGGTGAATAGAGTCATGGGAATTTACAAGGGTAAAGATGACCATGACGACAAGCTGACACTTGATTACAGGCATGTGCGTGTGGAAAATTTTCTTTTATAGGAAAAGGTGTAAGGGATTGGAATAAATTGCCAAGAGAAGAGATAAGTAATTTACCAAAAACATTGAAAGAATTTAAAGTAAAAATTGGTGTAGGGCAAAAGTAGGCTGGAGGAGGAAGGGAGGAGTATGGGTGAATTGGGATATTGCCACGGGAGCGTGCGCTTCATCACAATTTTATCAATTATTATTACTAGAAGACACTATTAAACAGTTACTACTCCGCACAGCTGTTCCACTGAGCTTTTATTGTCTGCCTAAAATCGGTAAGCAAGGACCCCCATTACAGCCAATAGTGTCTAGTATAAGATCAGCCACTTATCTGGCTTGATACCTAACTAGGCTGTTATCACCAATTGTGGGAAGAGGTCCTCTCTGTGTGACATACTCAGTGGGAATAATAAACGTCATTAAAAAAATTCACCTGCATTAACAGTATTTAATGGTGAGCTTTGATGTGGTTTCCCTCAACAGTTCATCCCAACCCTCTCCCCTACTGCCTAGCCAGTCATGTGGTAAATTTCGGGGTGTGCACAGCTCCTGAACTGTGTGACTCATTTCCTATCACATTAAAAACTGTAAAACTGAAATATTGTGTATGTTTTTGTTCATTTATGTTTCTCTCTCATTGCAGTCTTCAACTTTGGTGAGTGAACAGACATTTTCCTTAGGATCATTACTATATCTATAATTATAAACAAATAAAATTTAAATCGGCCATTGATGGTATGATGATTACCTTCCAGAGGCATTCCCATTAACTAATAATTAAATTAAAAATTTACTCCCATTTAGTTAGTTAAATAGACTGCCACACTGTTTGATTTTAATGAGGTATATGGATAATGAGAGCTCTAATTTAAGCAGCTTGTAACTGACTCTGTGCCCACATTGTCATTTTTTTAATTTCACACACATACTGAAACAGTTACCTTCAAAGCAATACATCAACTGCTCTAGTGTTTCTACTTTTTTTTAAATATTGGTTAGTATACACTCGCAGAACAGAATGTCTGACGCAACTGATTGCCAGTAAATCCCTTTACGTAGGCTACTACGTGCGCAATAATACATTGACTGTATCACAATGTCACGTTTAGTATACCTAATGGCTGTGGTTAGGTTGAAATGTGGCCTAGAACATATAAAAAAGTGTCTCAAAAGGCACAAGGAACTATACATATAACTGATTTTTGACTTCTGATATCTTGAGAACTACCGGTAAGCGACATAACACAAAATTTTACTCTTTACAATTCATTGTCTTACGCTATCACAATCTCAATCACAGTGGGATCTGAATCTCATAATTTTGTCTCTAGAAATGTATTTAATTATTCTCTCCGTACCTCGGTACATATAAGTCATTTGGTATTTCCGCAGCTTTTAATTGTGACCGTTAGCTTTAAAGATTTGAAAACACCACCCAAATTGCTGCTGTAGTTTTTGCAGGGCTCCCGTTCAAATAATGAGATACACACTGTTTGCTTACAGATTTATAATAGTATAGATAGATTTAACAAACAACTAACGAAAATGATACCTTTGTACAAAGATAAGAGTTGAAGGATTATACTAAGAGCCTGCTAAATGCACTACTAAGTTGGCCACACTCAAATGTGGTGAGTTAACATAATTTCTATAAGCTTAATTACACATTTCCACTCTGAAAATGACATTTGGATAATTTTCATTCTATCTTTGCATTTGTGTATTTGGTGACGTGCTTCTTACTCATTATATAAGAAAATATTTTGGATACTAGATGGTATAAAGGAGTATGGAAAGGAAGGATATTGCAATTTAGAAGGAAAAAAATTCCACTCGAGGAGGTTTTTAATGATTTTAGGTTATAAATGATTGAAGATTTCAGAGCATATATTTGAACATTTTTTGCTTCAAATAAACTGACCATCAATTACGTAAAATATTCCATCTTTGCTCTTGCCTTTACTGTGTAGGCTTTAACACAACAATAAACATTCATTTGGCACAAGTTATGGAAAAAAATGAATGTATTCATACTTAATTGATTTGTCACTTTCCATCAACAATAATTTGTTGTTCAGATTCATAATTCTTCCCACTTGATTCTGGCATATTTTATATAATTCTAATTTCTTTTATGTAGGCAGCTAGATATTGGATTGGAAAGGTATTATACAACACAGTTGTTTGAACGTTTACTAACTCCAACAGCTTTTTTAGTAATGACAGTTATACAACTAAATTATTTTCACAAGGAATTTTTGAAAATCTCAGACATTGGAGAAAGGTGAGTTGTATTCAAGTTTAATGCTTCTGATTTATCAGTTAGTTTCTACTTTATGTGATACTTCAATCAATAATAATATTAAAATTGTTTTTGATTTTAGCACAACCTCTGCGGCTACTAGCAGATCTGAAGGAAGTTTATTGAGGCGCCATGAAGATGAAAGGCCTGAGTCATTAGGTACTTCTTGAACTATTTAGTACAAGTTCACTCCAGTTACCAGTCAGTACAGTTTTATGCTTACCCATAATATGGAAGAAATGTTTGTCTGTTTCTTAAGTGATCCTTTCCCATTTTTATTTTCAATTAAAGAATTTATGAAGTCTCCACTTTTATGATCGTTTTTAATTGTTGTTTTACAGCCATTGTTGAAGTTGTATGTTTTAAATCTTAGCCTGCATGCCAACTGATTTTTGTAAAACATTGTATTCTTTTTCAGGCTGTGTGAAAAACATTGTCTTCTATTCTGCTATGGAATTCCAGCTTTTTCTCAGATAATATTTGAGCACAAGTCATTAAATTAGATACATCCTCAGTATTAAATTAGAAATTTATGCAATATACTAAAGGATCACTGATAGGCTAGTAACAACGAGTGGTGTGGGAAATTATATGAAAGGAATGCATGCTCCAGTATACAGTACCTGCACAGCTGGGCGCAAAACAGTTAATGCGTTAATCGTTAATTAACGAAGTTAAAAAAATTGCGAAAATTTAACTTTTAAGTTAACCTAAAAAATCATTAACGGTCTTCTTAACTTTCGTTAACTTTAGTCCGTTACATAGGTTGTTGACGTCTTTCGTTTGTTTGAACTGTGCGCCACGCCACCACTCGTATGCAGGGCTGCCAGATTGTATAATTGGATACAAAACTTGTATAATTTAGTTACCTCTTGTATCCTGTTTGTATAACAGATTGCCTTGTATAATTGGATACAAAAATGAGCACTTAAAGTACATTCCAGCACCTTTTTGAAAGTGTTTGCCCTTTGTTTCATTGAGTTGGCAACCCTTCCTGCATATCTATTTGCTTTTTGTTATTCAAAATTTATCAATGTATACATTGTTTACTTTTCGTGGACTTTTTTTGCTCCCAGCACTTTCACTCGCGTATGTAATCAATGGATGACCCCTTTGTATAATTGGGTTTCATTCTATATAATTTCAAAGAGACAGTGGTATAATATAAGTTGCCTGTACTGTACTGTGTAGTAGTGGGCGCCGCCTGCTAAAATCTTGGCGGCGGCGTGCCGAGCATTTTCAGCCGGCGGCGGCGTGACTATTTTATAATGTGAATTCTGCAAACATAAATAAACTAAACAGCGTCATAACCTATCTTACTGACAAATCAACATTATTATCTGTAATGAGGTGTATTTATTATTACAAAATGTATGGTGTTATTATATGTTTAGCAAAAACATCGCGTTCAGTTGGTGTTGAAGCAACAGTGACGGATCGTCAGTGTGTTTCGGAAGAGGTTAATCGGACAAACTGTTCGGCCGTCAAATCGGACATTACTCGGACGAAATTCTGTGCCAGTGGATGACCGGCCGCCTGATCGTAGTTAGTATCGCACTGGAGTCTGCAAACAGTGTTGCAGATCAGCAAAAAACTCAACTTTCAGTAACCAGTGCGAAAAAACTCAAAGAAATAATACATAAGTTACGAAAAAGGTGATGTGCAATTTTAATTCGAAATATTTGTGTCTTTTTTTTTTTTTAAATAGAAGCTAGTTTGGCAGTTTCGGCCGTGTAATGTAAAAGGATGTCCCTGAATAACTTCCGTTCTATTTATTCACATAAAAACATGCAGGCCATGATATAGTGAAACCAGGCCGGGTCGTCTAAAGGGGCCTTTAGGTCACAGGTAGGCCGTGGCACAAAGGTAACCGTAACAGGCATTGGTCGTAGATTTTAGGTTGGCCGCAAATTTCACTGGTCGCAGTTTTCACATATTCAGGTGTCCCAGTCCAACTTATTTTCTATAATATTGTTGCTTTTCATTCCGCATTCATGTTGTTTTTTTTTACTACTTTTTTTATAAAGTCACGAGTACCTTAATTGTCTCTCGTAAGACAATTTGCAAGTGTTATGTTGATCACAGTCTCAACAAAGATAAAAACAGACAGGAATACCACTTCGTTGTTGTGGCGATTGCGTAACCACAATTTGTTAATTTTTATAAATAAATCCACACTTGCATCATGGTACATGACACCTTGAGATAGAGAGCAGTTATACCTACCGTACTATAATAATAATACATCTGTACAAGTTTTGACTAGTTAACTTTTAACGGATAACTTTAACTTGCGTTAAATTTATAAACATTTAACGCTTTAACGATTATCGAAGTTAACTTTTTAAGTAGCGGAATAATGATTAACGAAGTTAACGTTTGGATTAACTGTGCCCACCTGTGAGTACCTGTGGCAGGTGATGGAGGCAAAGCATAACAGGTTTTAGCCAATGTTGGTACAGGGTCATCATGATTAACCATAGTAGAATCCAGATATGAGGAAGGTTAATGTGGACATAGAGGTATTTGGGAATGGCAAGATTCAGGTGGAAGGGCAGTGATGGACTCACTTTTCAGTTGTAAATTTCATTCATGTGAATATACAAAACTCGTAGGCATTGGGTATGTACAGGCATGTAAATGTATTAATGTGGCTAGCCTTAATGAGTACACCCAAAATCTCCTCACCTTGTGTCTTGTCTGTTCATACAGTTAAGGTTTATTACCAAAGTATCGTGAAGCATTTTGTAGCTGTCCCCCTGCCTTCATCTGTGGTAAGTGTTTGGCTCTACTTACCATATCTCCCTTACTTTCACTGGCTTTGGACTTAAAGCCAATCTTAAGAAATGTATGAATAAATACAAACAGCTGGGAGGATGAAGCCTGTAATCAATCTGCAAATGGTTCATGAGGGATCACAGCATTATGAAGAGTAACAATGACAATTATAATCCAACAAAAGAAATCGTAGGAAGGAACAGGAGAAGTTGAGAAGAGATGTTCCGTCACTATCTGGTGCTGATGTGTGCCATCATTGTGGAGGACCATGATATTCTAAAATTGAACTTTTCAGTCGCTTAAAGACTCGTAATTGAAAAGTAGAAAGATATTGTATACTCGCAAACGAGTGAATGTGTTGATGATGATGATGACTTTCACTGTCTAATAATATTTCGCTCTAATTATTATCATAAAAGAAATAAAGCTTATGAAGCAAAGTGGTTGAGGATTAATGAGGAGAATATACAAAAGTTAATTATAGCATTAATACTAATGAACTTACAAAGTGTAATGAACAAAGTGATAGTTTGGTGACTTGACAGAAATACAAAATCCAGAAAAGTTAAAGGTGTTGGAGATCAGAAGGACTACTAGATAATAAGGTTTCCCTTGAGGATTAATCGAATGTTCTGCAGAGATAGAAAAACATCTGTGGAAGGCTAGTGATATTGGTTATCAAAGACTGCTATAGTTCACTGGTACTATACTATGTTCACTTTCAAGTGGCACATCAAGTTGATGTTCCCCCCTCCCTGCGCCTCACCTCACCAGCTGCTCCCGATATCTTCCCCTCCGAGCACACCCCTGTCTACAGTCAGGCACGAGGCATTGTCGTATGGCGCTGTATTGTGATGTTTGTACCAATACATCGTTAAAAAACGCTATATGTGAAATGGCGGCAGTTATATTAGGCGACAGTCAAAAACAAAAATTTCTGATGTGCATAATTTTTTCAAGACGCTAAAAAACTCCGAAAAGAAAGTTTTAGGAAACCGCAAAAAATTACAGCAGAGGCGTGTAGCATATTTTTACGAAAAGTGCAGCGTGTATGTAGCGAAGCTTAGCTGAATGTTCCAGGGCCATCCTTTTCTTCTCCAAAGAAACATTCACCGAGAAAAACTGGTAGTGGGGATGGATGACTTCTGGAAAGATATCATTCGACGTTCTGTAATATAATTTTATGATTGAGGCGAATATCCTACCATAAGGAAACTGAGGGTCAGCAAATCATGGATTCATTGAAGCGACAGGTTTAGTGTTATGGTGACTATCACCAAGAAATCAGAAGTGAAGTGTTCAGTGAATGGTTTTCTAATTTGCTTAAGAGTCTGGAAGAAGTGTGTGTCCTCGTAATGGATAATGCAAGTTACCACTCAAAACTCGAAGAAATAATCCAGTCACTACCACTTTCATTTCAAAACTTATACGTGTCTAGAGAATTAACTTCCACTGCCAAACACATCTAAAACTTGGATTTAATTCTCGAAATGTCTTGTGCAACTTTTAAAACAAAAAATAATGACTAGAAACAGTAAATTATGTTCACTGATGTCATGTAAATAACTTTTATCTTTATTAACATATGAAATTGAAGTTGGTAAACACGCAACTTCTATGACACATGATTCACTAATTTCGCTTATGACAAATAATTAAAATGCTAGATTTTACTAAAGAAAACATCACGTGAAATGCAACATATTGTTCCACATAAGTTGTGAGGATGATTGCGCATGCGCGGCAGCTGTTTACCCATCGCCTGTAGGGGTTGGGGCAGCAGACTGGGGATAGAGCAGAGTGACCTTGACACACCTCTCCCAACTGAACAGTTATAATATTAATCCTATTACTAACAGTATATTTTAGTGGGGATGTGAAAAGAAATACGAGGATCTTGGCTGCTTACCATCCTGGAGCCATGAAAGAGCAAGAAGAGGGACAAATAAATTCATATTCAGAAGACAAAGGTGGTGAGTGACAGGTACTCAGAATCACCAATGTGGTATTTGAAGGAAACAAAATTATTACTGCAAATACCTTAGTGTGTGTGGGAGGTACACACATGTTAGAGCAGAACACAATGGGACAAATCATGGTAGATACCATAAATTAAAAAAAGAAAAAAAATATTTGCAATTGTGTGCACAGTCTGGTTATTAGGGTCTTCTTCGGTGGTTTTAAATTAATATACTGTTTAATTAAAATATAATCCACCAGAAGGTTATGTTGAAGATGTTTGTTTATTTTTCAAAATAACAAGTCAGCGATATTTGTCACAAGCAAAGATACACTCCAGAGATACTGGCGCAGTCTTTGTCAGAGGCAAAGTGACTCTCAACTGTGAACTAACTGAAAAACTAAACTGTAAACTAACTCTGTCCTTCTGCCGATTTGTTTATATGAAATTTCTGGAATTCTTCAAAGGCATCCGCCCGATATCTCTCGAACATTAACAATTACTCAAACAATTAAACATATTAAAAACAATTGGAATTAACACAAAATCACTTAACATCATGGTAATTAGAGATACTTAAATACAAAATTATCTACAGAAATCATTTTAAACTGTACAAACATGTCCTGTAGACATCATAACTTGCATTAATACATGGAATTACAAACATTTAAGAAATTCTCTTGCACAATTTGGTTCTTAAACATATTAAATGGACTTTAAATAATTTTCTTTCATAAAACAAAGTCTATATACAATTATTTACAAGAAATTGCAAAATAAACATAGCAGATCACATTCAAGCAAACTTCAGCTCACTACAAATACTTCATACAGTACAATACTATTCAAAATTCAGGTAAGAGGGCTGTTACATGGTGTCATTTTCCCTACACATTATTTTCCCTCATTCCTTTCCCCACCAACTTTTGACCTAGATCAATTTCAATTTAAAATTTTTTTTCAGCATTTTTGGTAAATAATTCATCATTTCTCTTGGTAATTTATTAGAATTCCTGACCCACTTTCCTGCGAAAGAAAATCTTCCTATAGCCTTGTGCCTGAAATCGAGTGCCAGCTTGTGGTAATCTTTTCCCTTCCATGCGTCTCTCTCAATTCTTCCACCAATATTTTTCCACACCTCATTACTAATATATAACTTGTGCACTCCCATGACTCTCTTCACCTTCCTCCTGTTTTTCAATGAATCCCATCCCATCCCAACTCCTTAATCATATCACTTACTGATTGTATTCTGCAGTAATTTCTAGAGAAAAATCTAACACTTTGCACCCCCTCCTATGCCAAAATGTAGGTCCCATACTACACTACTATATTCAATCAAGGGTCAAACCAAACTTTTGTAACCAAATTGCTTTAATTCTCGGCCATATCCTCTCACATCTTTCCAATGAGCACAGGGTTTTGAAATCGATTCCTACAACTTGTCCAATGTGTCCTGCCCAGTTGAGTTTGTCAATGTTATGCCAAGGTATTTACATTTCAAGTATTTGAAAAGAAATTATTTTCCAACCTTATAATCATAATCAACCTTTAGTTTTTTTTTTTATCTGTGTACCTGGTAAGATGACTCTTCTTTGCATTTATTTTCATCCCATCTTGACCCACCCAGCTAAATATCCTATTCAGATCACCCAGCATCTGTTTAGTCTTCTACATTTTTGATTCTGTTACATAACATTGTCATCTGCAAACAATTATCTTAATAGCAATGGTCACAATACACTACCCGGTGGCACATCCATGTTCTCTTCCACTTCTATTGATGCTGCATTTCCAAGTTTTTACTTTTTACCTTATAAGAATTATTCTACCTAGCAAACCATTTTTTCCCCACTCCAATAGTTTTTGTTTTATTTAGCTTGCCCTGTAAAAAGCCTGTGAAAGATAGTGTGACAATATCAACTAGGCATCCCTCGTCAATTTCTAATAAAGTCAAATGGTAAGTTTATTGGGTTTCATGTTGCAGAAGGAATAATTTACCACAAAACATTACACAAGGGGTTAAAATGAAGCAGTGTCCAAAATAGAAGATGGTTATAGGTACAATTAGAAAAAGGTAACTATTATAGAACTGCATAGGTACTTCAAGGAAAATACTAGTACATTAGAGAACAAGTGTGAACAATTCAAAAGAGATGATGTTAATGGGGTAAGAAATGTTTATTCCAAAGCAAAAAGCAAAGAAAAGCAGGGAATCTACATACTATCATAGAGAGGTTTGGAGGATAAACAATAATATTGGGCATTCAACATCGTTTGCAGTGTATACACAACATGTTAACACCGAGTTTGACCGATCTTAGTAGGGTGTGTGCACTGTTACTGTTTGGGAATGGATATTGGTGGGATAGCACTGCCCTATTGTTGCTATCAATGAGAAAATTGGATGTACCCTATATTACAAGATAAGCTAGGCATACACACACACATTTGTGCGCCAGCAATTCCGTGGCGATCCATATAGACGATAAAATGTGTGTGTTAATTGTCTAACGACGAGCCGCATCACAAGCCAAAGAACAATCGTTACGTATTTGAACGTGGCGAGCAAGCGCGATGGTAACCATACACACAGATATCTCACTTAACAATTTACTCGCGGCACAAAAGACTTGGTTAGTGTCTAACAAGTGAAGTAAGATAAGCAGAGAATTTGTAGCTCATTTAATTGTGACATATTAGCAACATACTCCATTGTGAAAGGTTAAACCAAAAGAGTATGCGAACAGAAGTTTAAAAAAATTAGGATATAGTGCATTGATAGAGGTTTGTGAGAAATATTATGTAAAAGTTGATAGTGCATTAATAAAAAAAAGAAAATCCACTCTTTGCGAAGTACTATATAAAATATATAAGAAATATATAAAAAAATGAAAATTCGACAAGAAGTGGAATAGGCGAAGACAAAATCTACAAAACTAATTTACGATATTACTACGACTTACTACTGTTTATGAGAAATCAACACGAACCATTGGACAGTATCAGCAATATAGGAAGTCTAAATTTTGAAGGGGAAGATGTATCTGTGCATTTATGGAATACTGAAGAAATCGAAGAAAATGTTTTTCAAATAGTACAATTAGCAGTATATGATCGTGTTTATAATCTTCCTGCAACCACTTTTTTTTTTTTTTTGTCATACTGTCCGTTTCTTTTTCTTTTTTACAGTTCTAATATAAGCTGCTGAACGAATAAATATATTTTTTTGTTTAGAACTTAAAAACATGATTCTTTTCAATATTGTCACGTCGCTTGTAACCATAACCTCACTACATTTGGCTCGCGATGTTTTGGAATTCCCAGTGAGCCGCGAGCCAGGAAATCCGTAGACCACTACCATAAACACAACAATTTGAGCGCGGCGAGCCAGCTGAAAGACAAATTTGTGGAACTGATGTTCCTGTGTATGGGCTCTGTCAAGTATAGGCTCGTCGCGAGAATATCCGCACGTAAATGTTTGGTGAGCTTACTCGCGCGCAAATGTGTGTGTGTATGGGCAGCTATAGATTTATAGCTGGAATGGAAATAACATATCTCTAAGTCACTATGAATCAAAGTTATTTTAGAATGTCCATAAAATGATTTGATATGATGGAAAACACACCAGAACAGATTTTACAGTTTACAAGAGCTTCAACTGGCTGAAGACATTGTGCTCTAACTTCTTCATGAAATGTGACCTTCTGTGACCACTGTAATAGGATGACCGAGTGATGGCTAGCTGAATTTACTTTTCTATACTATCAGGACTGACACCAGCCAATTTATTGGTTAAGCAGAAATTACCAACTGTGTTAAAGCTCCATTCCTATCCTCTGCTCAGACAGCTTAACACTATAATTGCTTACCTCGTGAAGCATTTCGACACTTGCTCTTCTTTAAATATACTATTGATACAAAAATTCTAAGCTATCCATCTTAACCTGCAAATAATATTGACAGAATGTGGGATCATAGGTTCTTTTAGTGTTAAATGAGACACAAACACAGGCGAATTATATCACAAACAATTTAATATCAAAAACCTAACTACAGTTAGTCCGATCACCAACTAACATGAAAAGGAAGAGGATATAATACATCTGTGCATTAATAGCTTTAAACTGACTGCTCAAATGGTTGGTACACAATTACTGACTTTACTCGCAAAGAAAGCTTCCTATCTTCAATCACGTATTACTTCTCAAACAACTTTATTGCAAAATACACAAACAATCACTGATATAACGACGACTAAACTTTAATGTTGGCGACCACTTTACTAACAAATACAAGTGGGAAGCATCGTCAACCAAGCAAAGTTGCACTGGAGGAAATTTCGAGCGACTTGTGACAAACTGATTATCCTGAAAGCAAAATCAAACACTTTAGAAATATCTACGACAAAGAACAAACATTTTAGACACTCGCTAACTGGATTGGAGACGTAACTGAGGCTATCACGTGTCTTACCTGTAATTATCGACTACATCTTACTGTCGTGCTGCTTGGAAAGAATGAAGAATGATCATGGTGCGTACATCAGTTTAATTAGTGCAACGCATAACTAGACTATGAAAGAATCACACCATAAGGTTCTGACCAATGATAATAATGGAACTGCTTGACGTCACACTACACAGCGATGGGTGGGGCTACAGCCTAGCATTGATATGAAACTTTCCATTGTACAAACTGCTGAATCTTAAATCTAACATCCCGCACTCTGAAGCAACTTACAACTCACATTGTCTAAAGAAAAAAAATTATACACTGATTCTCAATAAAAATTAGGCCCGTTACTTATTACCTAAGTCCCATTACAGCACATCAATTTATGTATTTGTAAATATTATCTGCACTTATGTATCATCATTTTGCCATACAAACATATATGTAAGAGTGTGGCACTATATTGAATGCACTTTTGGAATATTGTGCAACAAGTGGCAAATATTCCACATTTTCTGTATGAATCCTATAAAACTGAGCAACAGGATCTTTAATTACTTTTTCAAAAAAGGGAGCGGGGGGGGAACCAAGAAGGCTTGGATGACCGAGAGCGTGAAAGATGTGGCAAAACACAAAAGGACATCCAGAAAAATTCTTCATTTTTTTGATGTGACGAGTCCGGAAACACTGTTGTAAGGATTTTGTTGTACATGAATAAAATCCTCTCGGGTAACTAGCAAGGTGAGTTCATCGATAAACTCTATGGACAACAGACTTTTTTTTTGTTATATTTTGAGACATAATAATTTATATAAAAAAATACACACTTATAGGTGTATTACATGAAACAAGTATAAAACAAGAAACAGTCAGCACACTGACAGTTGGCTTATTGTTAGCTCCTACGCGATTGAAGTTAATTTAATTTGATTGCAATGGAGCACAGGCTCTGGTGGCAATTTCCCTACACTCCCATCTTCCCCCTATCCTGCAGTCACCTACATTTGCCCTCTACAAATTTTATCTTTAAATTCATTCAACATTTTCGGTCAATTATTCATAATTTCTCTTAGTAACTCATTCCAATCCCTGACACCCTCACCTAAAAAAAAAGAAATGAATCCCATTTCAGCTCTTTTATAATATCAGTCACTGATTGCATTCTGCGATAATTTCCAGAAACAAATCTAGCAGCCCTTTTTTGCACCCTCTACAACTCCTGTATTTGATATGTAAAATGGGTAGGGTCCCATACTACACTACCATATTCCAGCAATGGTCTAACCAAAGTTTTGTAACCCAACTCCCTCACTTCTCTCGTACATCCCCTTATAAGTTAGCTCATACTGATCCGCAACACCCAGTGGCACGGATTCAGATTAATTACATTACAAAAGAGGCAGAAGTGGAAACACGAGCAAAAGTCCTAAGAATTGCAGAAATTCCGCACATGTGGAAGCAGAAGCGGAGCTCTATGATATTCCTACTTCGGACCTGCACAAGTTCAAACCTGGTATGCTGCGGCACCTTTACCACCTCGAGTCACTCTCTATACTATAACTCGCATTTTTATCTATACCATTCCTTGCATCTCCCACTAACACTACTCTATTGTCTTTCGTGTAACTCCAACAAAGTGAACCTATTTCCTTTATTACCTGACCTAATATTGCAATATTTTTTTTAAAAAACTTGACCTGGTAAAGTGCTTCACTCTTATCTATGCAAATTAACAAATATACTGAGTGAATTTCACCCCAGTTCTGAAACTGCTCAAATGCAATAGTGCTCAAGTGCAATAGTAGTACCGGTACATAAGGGAGGGGTGAGAAATAGAGTTGAAAATTACAGGCCAATCAGTTTGACATCAGTAGTAGGTAAATTAATGGAAAGATTGATATGCAACCACATCAGAAATATATGTGAGGAACGTAATTGGTTTTCAAGCAGGCAACATGGTTTCAGGCAAGGATATTCTTGCGAATCTCAGTTGGTGGGATATATGCAAGATATTTCAGATGAAATGGACAAGGGAGGCCAAATTGATAGTGTAGCACTAGATCTGTCTAAGGCGTTTGACAGAGTAAGCCATAAAATGGTAGTAAATAAGTTAAAACCATTGGAGTGGATAAGAAAGTCATTTGCTGGGTAGAAGAATTTTTAAAATGTAGAAAACAGAAAGTTAGGGTAGGAGATGTGGTATCAAAAGAAGTGGAAGTAAAAATGGGTGTGCCACAGGGTAGCGTATTGGGACCATTGCTATTCATTATTCTAATGAATAATTGTGTTGATTGTTTACTATCTGAAATTAGATTGTTTGCAGATGACATAATGCTGTATAGAAGAATCAAAACGATAGAGAATTGTAAACAGTTGCAGGGTGATCTGGACAGGATATCTAATTGGGTTGGTAAACATGGAATGAAGATAAATGCAAAGAAGAGTCAGCTTATTAGATACACAAATAAAAAACAAAAGGTTAACTATAAATATAAGGTGGGGAAGGAATTGCTTGCTGAAGACTTGAAATGTAAATATCTTGGAATTACTTTTGATAACAAACTTAACTGGGCAGGAAACAGGACAGGTGGTAGGAAAAGGTTTCAAAGTTCTGCACTTGTTGGAGAGAGTGATGAGGGGATGTACGAGAGAAGTCAAGGAATTGGGTTACAAAACTTTGGTCAGACCATTGCTCGAATATGGTAGTGTAGTATCGGACCCTAATTTTACGTATCAAATACAGGAGTTGGAGAGGGTGCAAAAAAGGGCTGCTAGATTTGTTTCTGGAAATTATCGCAGAATGCAATCAGTGACGGATATGATAAAGGAGCTGGAATGGGATTCATTGCAAGACAGGAGGAGAATGAGGAGGGTCATGGGAGTGTACAGGGCATATACTGGCGATGACGCATGGAAAGATATTGCAATAGGTATGAAAAGTAGTGCATGGAAGGGAAAAGATGACCATGACCACAAGCTGGCACTCGATTTCAGGCACAAGAGTGTAGGAAGATTCTCTTTTTTAGGTAAGGGTGTCAGGGATTGGAATGAGTTACCAAGAGAAATGATGAATAATTTACCGAAAACTTTGAAGGAATTTAAAGATAAAATTTGTAGAGGGCAAATGTAGGTGGGTGCAGGATAGGGGGAAGATGGGTGTGTAGGGAAATTGCCACCGGAGCCTGTGCTCCATTGCAATTAAATTAAATTAAAAAAAAAATTAAATGTTTGGTAACAATATTGTATCAGAGGGTGGAACCAAGAAGCACATTCAAAATTCAAGTTCATTTTGATAGGAATAGAAGTCAGACTGACGCCGAGAAATATATTTTTTTCTTTTGGGTGAACCATATGTAAACTAATGCAGTAGATGTAGTTTTTGTTGGCACTATTTATAGGTGAACAGTATTATTCACGGTTAATGCAATTAATCATGATGTATGTCAGTCGGTAACTTACTGGCTGTGTATTTATTAATTCACATATTGTAGTTACTAATTGTTTACTGAATAACAAAACTGGCTTGGAAATTCAATTTAATGAGAAAAACTGTAGAAACTATTTTCCAGTCTTAGTTCCTTATACATTGATTTATTTTTCATTCCACTCTCCTATATTTCCTCGCGTAGCAAAAATTGTTGTTAAAATCATTCGTATGAAATAAAAATATTTTTAAAATATAATTCTGTCAATAATTGTTTGTGTTTAGGTAGTAAAACAGCCTAGACAATAATAATGGGAGATGCGACATGAAAATTTGGTATACACAATACAGTGTGCGATTGTTACATTTCACTGTGGTCCAGGCAGTGGCCCATAATCAGGCGTGCGACACATCCAGGGGGTGGCAAATCGAGTAATCGACTGTGGCCGACCCTATAGTTGTCGACTCCATTGTTGCCATGAGTACAGTAGCAGCGCTAAAAAAAAGTTTCTGCGAAATAAATTTGCAGTGCCGGATATAGGGGGCGGTGAACTTTTTTTACGATCTAAACGCTAATGAATTAATTCATGTACTACTAGTGCAAAATTAACGGCACCACTGTATTATCAGTGCTGGACCAAATATGTAAAATTAATAATAATAATATTTAATTAAAATTGCAATGAAGTGCACACTCTGGTGGAAATTTCCCTTCACACCCATCTTCCTCCTGCACCTACCTACATTTGCCCTCTACAAATTTCAACTTTAAATTCTTTCAACGTTTTTAATAAATTATTCATCATTTCTCTTGGTAACTTATTCCAATCCCTGACACCCTTACCTAAAAAAAAGAATCTTCCTACACCCTTGTACCTGAAATCGAGTAAGATTCTAGGATATAGAAAGTCTCGTAATAGGTTAACATGATAAAAAATAATTTTTCAAATCACGAGATAAAAAAAGTGTATTTTCACATGAAATGTTTTACAACTGTGTATGTAAACTTTAAATCTAGTGGCCTCTACGAAATTTATTAGCAAGTGTGCAATTAATGTGCAGCCTACAAGAAGACATCAATTAATTAGGCGAGGTGAAATTAGGGGGGGGGGTGTATACGGTTTAATCTCATTAAACCTCACCAAGGGGGAGGGGGGAGCAAGTCGACATAAATCTCATGTGAAATGATGTGAATATCGACTTCAAAGGTGTATAACCGCCCTTGGAAGCATGAGAGTTTGGAAAAAAAACTAAAAAAACTAAAGAGGCCGATTAGCCAAGGAGAGTGGGTGGGTGGGGGGGGTGGGCGGTGTCCCCGTCGATCTCACGTCATCTTAACGGAGGGGTTCGACCAGATCTCACCAGAAATTTCGGAATAACGTATCCCGTAATTAATAAGACGCCCCCTGAGACACTGACGTTGATGCGTCACGACCAATCGCAAGAGGCATTTAGTACACTGCTAAATAGTGCCAACAAAAACTGCTACAACTGCATTCGTTTATGGACGGTTCACCCTAAAGCAAGAAGAAAAATTGTTTCTAGGCGTGATATATGATTTCCATTATTACCAAAATGAAATTCTAATTCGAACTTGGTTGTACGCACATTTTTGAGCCATATCTGAAAAATAATGAATGTAGTTTTTTATTCTTGTAAATAGGGGTTTACTCTGTTCCAAAGATGTCCATATTATTTTAGGTCGCAGCAGTCGGTGCATCGTCTTTAGTTTCTACCATCTTTACGTGATCTTTACTGATAAAGAGGTTGTAAAATTATTTAAAGAATTGTCACTATGGCGGCAAAATATTTATTAGATCACAATTTCAAAGGAGACAAGTTGTCATCGACAAACTACTGAGACGCGGCACGATTTTCATATGACGAACGAAAAGCTTATGCCGGTGATTAAATATTTGTCTTAATTAACGAGTCCAGGAACCGTCAAGCTATTTAACAACCCAAAGGCTATGCCAGCTTAATCAGTTAACACTCAATTTAGAAATCGTTTAAGAAGGCTGAAAAGTTTTTTAAACCATATGCGATCGTTTATTGCGAACTTGATATATCACTTCACATTAATTCACAAATTACTATAACGCGATTTGACTAGACAAGAAACAGTGAAATACAAATCAATCATGTTGAAGGAAATATATTAAATGATGAAATTGCAAGTTTGTCCCTCGTCACACAACTAGCGAATAGTCTTGTATTGAGGAAATTCTTTGAATCTGACTATGCACGACCATACTTGAAGAAAGATGATAAAACGACGTCAAGTCCCTAGATGCGCATATTAGTTTCGCATACATGATGGATTGATAGAAAATTGTGCGGAATCTGCTGATACCTTTAATCGCTGATGTAGTACTTCCACGAAATTGTCACTTCTTGAGGCGATTGTATGTTATCACGGTCAGTTCCTTAGCTTAATTAATCATTCTGTAGAAAGCTCACTCGCCTTTGCAGTGCTTATGTGCTGATGTATCGCTGGTCACTAAAATGTCTGTGTAGGGGACAACCGTTTTTCTTAAATCGATATCACCACTGTTATTTTACTACCATTCGTTGTTGTGGATAAAGGCTTGTAACGATATACTTGATAATGGCGTTCTTGATAGGGTTGCCAACTTATTTGGAATAAAAACGTATACAAATCTTGTAACATATTATTACCTTCAATGCTATTTTTTTTCGTGCTCAGGGCACCAGCTTCTAATTTTTGATTTCCTTTGCATGTGTGATACGATGTGAAACTCATTTTAATTAAATCCTAGGATGCTCTTTTTCTCTATTCACACTACTTTGCATTCACACACTTTCGGAGAAAGCTGAAGCGGTGATAATAGAATCAGATGGGAAACAATTATTCGTATGTTTAATAAAAGGATACCCACTAAAAATAAAGTATAATAATTTTAAATTAATGTTGGCAACCCTACTCCCTGAGATAGTCCCGTCGAACAAACAACATATTGTAGCTACTGTGTACCGTGACTCCCCTCTGCGCCAATCAAATTGCCCTTACTACTGTAGAATGATACAAAACAAATAAGTAGGCGAATGAGGTACGAAATGAACGCGCTTTAGACATTGGCGAACTCAAGAAGTTTGTGTTGAAGAGTCTCACAAAGAGTGATAAAGTGCTGGTCCAACTTTTAAGTCGTGTTGCTTTGTTTAACTTCTCAATGGAGTGGATAGTTGAAGGAGGAATTGTTAAGTATCAGAAAATATGTGAAGCAAATAATGTAATGGGTATTTTGAGAATTAGAGAAATTATACATAGGAAGAGGTGGAGGACTGCATCAAATCAGATGAGAGACCTTTGATAAAAATTAAAAATAATTGTCTTTGGCACTACTTGACGACTCTATTCTCCGCAAGATTGGTTGAATTGTAGAACGCGGTAGCAACAAAAAAATACGGAAAATATCCCTCTCACTATATCGTCTATGCAAATATGTTGGAGAAAGACAAGGAGCGGTTGACATTTGGGTGTAAGAGGGTAATATCATGTCTTACAACCCATGCGATGATACATATCAAATTTGTTGATGAAAATCTATTTCTGTGTTCAAGTTAATTAATTTAACGTGTCTTATCATTGTTAACAATGAAATACACTAATCTGAAAATTCTCATATCTGTATCAGAATCAAATGATAAAATTCAGCTGTTTCTCTTTTCAAAATTAGTAAATGAAAGTTGTTTACTTGTTTGCAAAATGATGGGATATGTGGTCCAGGTGTATTTTAATAATCAGCAGATAACAACAAATATAAAGGTGTTTTCATTTTTGAAATGTAATGTTTGTTAATTGATATTAGTTGATTATATGATTACTGTGTGATAGTTATGGCTTTGTTTTGATTTCCAGAGAAAAATAAAATCACAATGAAGCACATTTTACGGAAATTCAGGAGAGGGCTACAGCATGCTACAGAGTTGATATGGCTGTTCTTGGAGTTGCATATGCTGAAAATTGTAATCTTTACAATTTCTCTCATCTGCGTCGATTACGTATGTAGATTTTAGAGCTACAATCTTGCAATTTTATTTTTTGTTTATATGTTACATCTTTTGTGATTTAAATTAAAACATTGGTAAAAGTGAACCCATTTGCTTACTACAGCTGAAGACAGCAGGATTTGTTTGGAAGGGCAAGGGAAAGCACACAGAAAATTACCAATTTCTCTGGTAGCTCACTAATATCGTCATAGATATGAGGATTATTTTTTAAATAAGGTCTGTTTTTTATAAGAAAAATGCAGTAAATATCATTTAAATATATTTATTTCCATATTATTCATACTTTCAAATACTTCTTTACATAATTTAATTTTTTCTTAAAACGCTTGTCATAGGCTACCATTCAACAAGTTTTAGAATTCTGAAGTCAAAGAAATCTGCCGTCTGCTTAAGCCCAATCCATAGCTGCAGTGGTCACTTCTACCTTTGATGACTTAAGTACCAAAACAGATGAAAATCACTAGGTGTAATATTTGGACTGTAATTATCCAGCTGTTCCCATCCAAAACCTGATTAGACCCTGTGTTGATGCAGAAACATGTGGCCTTCAGTAGTCACCAAGCAACATCATTCTCCACAGTGTGCCCTGCCCCCTTGATTGTTTTATTGTATGATATTCGAATTGTTTACATTTTATACTTTTACTACAGTTATATGGAAACTTTATAATCTATCTACGTATTGGTAATTACTGAACTGGTGCTGTCTGACACTTGACTTACTTCCATCAGATACTCGAAGCCTGGACACTAAAGTCTTCTTCCATTAATTTCCTCACACCTTTGAAATTTGGCTGTACTGACGAAAGTTAAAAATTCCGTGGATAGATTTTATGTGTGTGTGTGTGTGTGTGTGTGTGTGTGTGTGTGTGTGTGTGAAGAAATTCCTCTTTTGTAAAAAAGAGAGAGAGAGGTCATGACCATCATATAACGGACATCTTTTGGCTGTGACTTATTGTTGAAGCAATATTAAAGAAAAAAAATGGGACTTACATGAAGTTTCCTGAGTTCAGAACTTCCGGCATTGGTTTGACATCTTTGAAATTGCATACTTAATAAGAGGAATAGATAACAGGGAAATTTATTTTGTGGTGGTCATGAACCTTCTCTAAGGATACAGCAGTAGAATGAAGAAGTCAAGATCCATTTGCATCTTCTCTGTTGTTAATCCTGTTTTACACCGTAATAATTCTGTGTGGTCTTGATGACCTGGTGAAAGGGTTTTTTATTGGCTGCCCATTCCGTCCCTGTAGCCACCTTAACCTAGCCCAGTACTCCTACCAGGTACAGGGAACCGTTTAATGTGGAATCCAAACCACGGAAGCGTTCTGGTGTACTTCTCATTACATAGTAAGCTGTGTTGGAGGTGAAGGTCAGGTTAAGAGCTGGCGGAACTCCCCGCCGAGACAATTATTTGAACCAAGAACCTTTCAATCACCAGTCGGACACTAACAGGACCAGTGACCCCACTAATTTGATCTCCCTTTCTGTGACCATAGATGTCATATCCCTCTACACCAACATCCTTTTGATATACCCTGTCAACACACACTTCCTAATACTGGGTTCCTCGTTTCACTGACTCACTTTATTCTAGCAGAAAATTTCACCATCTAGTTCCACTTCTACCATCAGGTATGAGGCATTCCCATGGACTTGTTCAAGTCACCTACTTATGCAAACAAACTTTTTTTTTTCTGAATCAACAGAATCTTTTTTTTTTTTTTTTTGTCTTCGTAACATCTAATTTTTTCACTATGATTATTATTCATATTGTATGTATGTAATTTAACAGTGACATGTTTCACATCCCAGAGGCCCTGCCTTCTCTCAGCAGTGATCCAATGGATATGTAGGTGGCATTTTTATAATCTGGACCCATCGTGAAAACCTTTACCTTGACATCCTAAACTCTCTGAACAACATTCACTCCATAGACTTTGTTTACACAGTACTACTCTCATACCATCACCACCTGTGATGTATGCGTGACTGTGCATAATGGCCACTTCCACACCTCAGTTAATTTTTTCAATTATTATTATTATTTTTTATTTATCTTTTACATAATTTTTCATTTTTGCTCTAATTGTAATGCTGAATCAACATTCATGTGGCTGTGTTAATGGTTGGTGTCTACACGAGATTAACCATTTGATTCTTCTTTCATAAGAAATATTGTTTGTATAATGATTTTGTTGTTGCCGCCCTCCTCTATTTGATTTTGGTGAGTGATGGGCACATATCTTTCCTTTCCACAGTAATAAAATTGTTATGAAATTGTATTGCTATACTTTATACACAATTCCATTACTGATAACATTGAAATGTTATCATTTTCATTTACAGTATACTGTGCCCTATTGCTACATTTAGTTCCACATTCCTAGAAGTTAAACATATAGAACATTAGTAATAGATTTTCTTATTCTGAGATTAAATAACAACTTTGCAGTTATACATTTAGTCTTCCTAATTTGTGGTGCAAACTCCATTTTTTGCCAAACAGAAAGGCAAGGGAATGTAAACCCCTCATTTTTATAAATGCTAGACTCTGTAGGACAGCAATTAAAAAAAAAAAAAAAATTCAAAAGATTTGGCTGAATCCTTTATTATGTAAAAGTAAGTTATAAGTGGAACAATTGTCAACTACTGAGTCTGGTGATTGCGCATCTAATGTTCAGGCCCTGGAACTTGGAAGAATGAAGGTTTGTTTTCTGGTATTCAGATTCCATTTCTTCAATTTTCCTGAAATATTCCAGGTGGCTGCCAGGTGGGTTCCTTCAAAATATATCCCCAAATTCCTTCCTGTTCCTTGCTCTCCCCTCTCCCATTTCGCTTCACCAGTTTATTCCCAGCTCTAATGACTCCTACATTAACAAGCAGTAAATCAGACTTGTTTTAAAAAATCACTATGGTGATCCTGATAGTGTTTATCACATTTCTGCAGTGAGCCTGTCTTTTGGTGTAAGTGTCGAGATTACTTGTCCGACTTATTCCAGCTGCTTTATAATGTCTTTTTTTTATGATGGGTACAATTTATTTTGTGTGTGTTTGAAATTTGGTTAAAAATTTAGATTGTGGTTTCTCAGTTCAGTGAAAGTATTGGATTCTCTGATGCATAGTTTAGTGAAAATACAGCTTCCTTCTTTAAATGTTTATTTTTATTATTTTTTACTGTGTTAAAACATAATGATAATTTAAGAACTGTTTAATTAATAATCTGAAGATACTGTAATTTTTTATCCCCATTTTTTTGTTTATCCGCAGGTGTGTGCCATACACCTTGTTTTACTGGTTATGGCTGTAATATCGTTTTCATGTGGCAAGAAAATTCAGGTGATCGTTGGCCACATATGCTCTGTGGCTGTATCAATATTAATACTAGCACAAATGATCTACCAGATAGGTTATATATTACATGACTACAGTGCTGTTAACTGCTCCGTAAGAATTTTTTATTTTCTGCTAAATTTTTAACCTGCAAGGTGTGTGAATTAATTTTAAGGGTTTTTTCTGTAAATTAAAGGTTTTATTATGAACAACTGAATACATCATTATGTTTCAAAGTATTGTCCATTGCTACCCACTACTTTCTCCCATCTTTCTGGTAGCATACGGATTCCGTGTCGAAAGGACAACTCATCTTTTGATGCAATCCACGAATCAATCCAATTTTTCGTATCTTCGTAAGTTTGGAAGCGCTGCGTAGCCAGGCTGTGTTCCATGGATCTGAACAGGTAGTAATCCGATGGAGCAATATCTGGTGAATATGGCGGGTGGGGTAAAACATCCCATTTCAACGTTTCCAAATATTTTTTCACTACACAAGCAACATGTGGTCGAGCGTTGTCATGAAGAAGAACCACTTTATCATGTCTTTGCTCGAATTGCGGACGTTTTTCTTTTAAAACACGGCTCAAACGCATCAGTTGTGTTCTGTAGCATTCACCAGTTATTGTTTCATTTGGTTGAAGCAGTTCGTAACACAACACCAAGCTGGTCCCACCAAATACAGAGCATAAGTTTTGCACCATGAATATTAGGATTAGGATTACCATACCGTATCCATTTCTCATCGCCAGTGACAATCCGATGCAAAAATCCCTTTCTGGTTTGGCGCTGAAGCAATTGTTCACAGGTGAATAATCGGCGTTCAATGTCTCTCGCCTTCAGTTCGTATGGCACCCAATTTCCTTGCTTTTGAATCATACCGAGAGCCTTTAAACGTTTAGAAACGGTTGTGCGATCAACATTCAACGATTCAGCAAGTTCATCTTGCATTTGACATGAAACTTGGTCGAGTAATTCTTCCAATTCCATATCTTCGAACTTTTTCGGTTGACCTGTCAACTGTATCGAAAACACCACTTTTAAAACGTCGAAACCAATACTCTCACGTTTTTATCGACGGAGAATGTTCTCCATAAGTCTCCAATAGCGCTCGATAACTTTTCTTCGAATTGAACAGGAACAATAACACTTCCCGCAAATGGTGTTTTGTTGGCTCGTACTTCGACATTTTCAGACCTGCAAACAAATGAACAGTAAAGCCTATTCAAAGAGCTTACACGAGAATATAGTTAAACACGAGATTGATGCGATATAGCACAAGTGGCGCCATCTATTGAAAATCCCCCAAAATTAATTCACACACCTTGTAGTTTCTTTAATCTTATAATAATGTTAGTTGTAGGTGTAAAATGATCTTTACCTTTTGTAGGCAACAAAACCTTTCCCTAACTTATTATTTACTAGCATTTTCTCACAGCTTCAGGACTGATGCTCTTATGGTGACATTTTTTTAAAATCTATTTTTAGAGTAGCAAAAATTAACTCGTAGATGAACAAAAATTAAAATTAAATTCCGATTTTTGTCTGATGTAATAAGTTTAATTTAACGTAGCTACTTTCTTAATTTGAAAAGCTATGAGATAATGAGTCAGTCTTAAAAAATGTTAAGCAGAGACTTTGGTTAGTATGCTATCTGAAATTGGTAAAATTGTATCTTTGTAACTTTTATCATAAAAAGTAGAAATTTCATGTAGTTAAAACTGGCACATTGGATATATTTGAAGATGGTGAAACTTTTCTCATCATAAGTAAAGTGTAAAAAAGAAATAACATGTAATTTGTGCAGTATATGGTCAGTATTTAAAAAAATTTCACAATGTAGTTTTAAAACGAAAATCTAAACTTTCGAGGCACATTGTAATATTTTTATCTTTGATAGTGTATACAATCTCTGGCCAAGATTGAATTAAGAATCTTTGGCTTCCATCTGCTCAGATTGCGAACACCTTTATCATTCCTTGCTTTGTCCACTGGTCACATAGAGGCTTAGGGTTTGCTGCAAAGTTTAAGATAGACCATAAGCTTTCAAATTGCAAACCCCATCCAGATGTGTTATTACTAATCATAGGGCACTAACACAAATCACTGTTAATTCTGTACTGTTAAAATTTTTGTGGCCGTAGGGGTAAGTAAAAAAAAACTAATACAGTATACAAAATTTCTTTTCAAGTAAGGTTTGCAGCATTTCTACAACAAACAAATGTATAAAGACTTTGATACTGACTTAGTGAGAGGAAACATAAAGTAATGGGTGACGAGAAAAGCATTTCACGCATTGATAAATGCCTCTTTCAGATTTGCTGAACACTATTGTGAAGGAAATGCTCTTGAAAAAATACATTCTGAAAAAAAAAAACCCAATTGGTTGGGAATGAAGAATGTAGGCTCAATCTAAGCCATATAACCTGTCAGTATTTGTGCTTTGATCAGATACCTTTGTGTGGAATCACATTGATTTTGTAAGTTTTGCAAAAGCCTAATCAGAACAGAAGTTTCGAAGTTGACACGATGTGCTAGAAGTCGAGCTGAGTTCAGAGATTTCAGAAATTCTACCACATAATCGCTGGATATGTTTTAATTATTCACAGTGTTTATCAGATGGTGTGTACCACTACTCATTTCCATAACTTTTGAACGAAACACACTTTTTGATAGCACATTAGATAATTGGTTTTCTGGGAAGCTTTTTGTAGTTCATATTAGTTTTGTCACTGGTTTTGTAATTATGAGCTTCAGGATTACTTCAGTACCCAATCTGGCCAATCATGCTATGTGTAGCTGTAGGAATCAATTTGGTGGTATAGGTTAACAAAAATGACATGGAAGATTTATGTTGAACCCTTTTATTCAAATGTCTGTTGCTCCTAAGCTTCTGATTTCTCTTATATTACATCAGTTCACCTTAGAGAAAGATCTCACTATCCTTGTGTTGATTCACTTTCTGTGCCTAGCAAATCCACATGTAATTGTGGTATCATTGATGTGGGGTGGTATTTTGTATTTGCAGGCTGTCTCCCATGTGTGTGTGTTTCAACTCCACCTTCTCAATTACATGAAAGATGAATCCTGCCTGTCCTGAGGTTGCATAACAATCGTCAAAGCTACACTGTGTCTCCAAGCCACTTCAGTTCAGAGTGAAAATATTCTACTGTCGCTCTGTGACAGGTGGTCACCCCTCATTTGTTTTATGTCTATCTTCTAGCTTAATCATAGACTGTGTCCATTCTTCTCCTTTCACTAACAACTTCCAGTGGTGTATAGGCCTCTTGCCATCATATACCGTTATCTTATTTCTATAAGGTGTGTTTTTTGTTGTTGTCACAAGCCATTATCTTCCTTCATACCAAATCAATAAATAGGATACCATTTTAAAGCTTAAGGTATCCACTTTGGCTACATCATATTTTAAGAAATAAATTTTTCCAAATTAGATCCTTAAAAGACAAAAAAGGTCAATATTTCTAAAATAGGTTTTTTTGTGGCATGAGACATTTTTCTCCCTTTATACCTGAAATCGATCAATGGTGTTATAAAGATTAAGGTCTCCACTTTGGTGACATCCTATCTTTAAACAGATTTTTTTTTTTTTTTTTTAATTCGACCTATAAAGAGATTGTAGCATAGTAAGAGATCCCTTAGAGAAGTTATAAAAGACAAGGTTACTCTGGGGGGAAATTGGTAGCCAGAGTAACAAGAGAGTAATAAGATCAAGTGAGCGAGAGAAAAAATTTAGTTTGCGCTTTTGAGTTGTTGATGTAAAGTTACTGCCAGCAAAGGACCTTTCTACCTTTGGATCCTTAAGTATTGGATACTGTTTTAATAAATTGCAACAAGTCATAGAAAGTTTATAATTATTCAAATATGATAGACTAAACTAATAAGTGCTAATTTTAAAGTTTATTCACGAGTTCAAAACGATTTTGTATTCCAGTTCCCACACCAAAAGAAGAACGTATAAAAATACAACATTTCAAAAGGAGTGCAATCATAATAAATACAACAAGATAAAGTTTCAGTAGTTCTACAACGTATTTTTGTGTCACGACTCATTTATCTCCCCTGTTATCTAACAGAAATAGATAAATGAGGTATCATTTTAAAGATTAAGGTCTCCGTTTTGGTCACGTCATATTTTAAGTGAGGAATTTTTCGTAATTTGACCCTTAAAGGGCAAAAGTATCCTTGTTTCCATAATGTATTTTTTTTTTATTACGAGCAATTTCCAATTATATCCAACCGAAATCAAGAAATGAGACTTTTTAGAGATTAAGGTCTCCACTTTGGCCACATCATAATTAAAGAAAGAATTTTTGTTTTGTTTTTGGAATTTGACCATTAAAGAGCAAAAGTATCCTTATTTCCATAAAGTGTTTTTTGCTACAAGCCATTTACTTCCCTTGACACTTTACCAATACTTTACTAATAAAGATTGAGGTTTCTATTTAGGTATCATCATAAATTAAGAACAAATTTTTTTGAATAATCCTTAAACCAAAAAAGTATCAATATTTATATAACATGTTTTTTGTGAAGTCATTTATCTCCTGAGATACCTAACTGAAATTGATGAATGAGGTATCATTTTAAAGTTTATGTTCTCCATTCAGGCAACATAATAAATTGACAATTTTTAGGGATTTTACCACTGCATGACAAAAGTAATAACTGTGAAAATCGTGTGTATTGACAGTTCAGGACCAAGATGCTAGATGGCAGCACCACATATCAAAGACATATCAATGAACTGTGTATATTTTGTGCAATAAGTAGCTTATCGGATATTTTTTTCTGTAACAGAAACATTTATGTTTTTTCTATACAGTTCTTATGTAAACATTTTATTGAAGAAATTTCCTCATGAGCTGTGATCACAGCAACACATATCACAGCAATATGAATATTCTGTGTGTATTTTGCTTAGGTTAGTTGTATTCCACTATGGTCAGTGACAGATTGTCCTACATATGTTTTACACGTTCAGAAGTTTTTCCTGATTGTTTTGTGATATGTTGTAAGTATTTTTTACGTACCTATTACATTAAACAAATAAACAATTTCTACAAATGAGGCAGTTCTTCCTTCATTCATACATACATACCTTACTATTCATTTTATTCACAAAATTTTTACATGGTCATCTAGTAGGAAATAAAACTATTCACGATGACAAGTAGACTTTAAATTCAGGGTCTCTTGTTTGATTTTGGCACTAAACTTCATTGATTAGAGACCCAAGAGATCTCTCCATGTGGTTATTCCCCCAGACAGAGAAGAATTCGTTTCCTCCACTCAAGTTATTGACAAGGACAGTTAGACTTAGTGATGATAAGACCTTGATGGGGGGTACTGCAACAGTAGTTGTGAGCTTTGACCATTACTTATATTGTTCTTGCGTAGTATAGTGATATTGAAATTCAATACTGAAGGTGCTAGAATTCGTGAATTGGTCGCCAAGCTCTTATATTAAGCCTACAATAGCTTACAGGTTTACCATACGATTAAATTAAACGGTCATTGGAAGATAAAAGTGAATATATTCTCTTGAAAAGTAGACAAACGGTTGTCAGCTTGTACTTTAAGCAGACATCGGACATACACAACCTTTGATGAAGGTAGAAAGTTGCTCTGATAAACTCACTCGAAATCATGCTCAGTAAATCTTTCACATCTTCCCCCACAAGTTAGTGAAAGTATAAAAACAAAGCCCTTCAGCTCATGATAAATTTAACTAAGTTTTCTACCGACTGATGGATGTTAAAGCTGAAGTCACTACTTGATGAAAATTTTATAAGTCTCAGCAACTATCCAATCTGCAAAATTCTATCACCCGCATTGTAACAGCCCTCAAACCTAGACTTTTAATAGAATCATATTTTATGAAGTATTTGTAGCAAGCTAGGTGTTGAGTGAGTATGATTTTGTATGTTTGTTTTTCAATTTACTGTAAATCAGATGTAAATGGACTTTGTTTAATGAAAATAAATTATGTAAATACTATTTATTATGTTGAAGGACAGAACTATGCACAGAATTGCTTAAATGTTTGTAATTCCAAGTATTAAGGTGAGCTATGATGTTTAAAGGATGATTTATTACAGTTTAAAATTATTTATGTGGATAATTTTGTGATTAAGTATCTCTAATTTTCATTTCTGAGCATTTCATAATGATTGTAAATGATTATGTATTGATTTTGATTGTTTTTAATGTTTTTAATTTTTTTAAGTATTGTTAAAGTTTGAGAAATATCTTTCTGAAGCCTTTGTAATGTTCTTCATCTTTCTATGAAACTTGTATAAAGCGAGCGGAAGAGAGTCGCAGACAGTTTTTACAGTAACAGTTTTATGTGCACTGTGGGAGTGTATGGCAGTGTTGTCTTCGGAAGCAGTAGTGAATGTAATCTCTGGAGTCTGTGTTTACATGTGACCAGTATCTTGAAATCTGATATCTTACGAGCAATGAAAATGAGTTAAAATTTGAAACTGTATCGTGGACTAATTATTTCATATATAAAAAAACCACGAGACACCTAATAGCATGGTGATGATTTTTCTAAATTCTTATGGAGTCATGACTGACACATGTCCGGCCATGATTAAAGACTAATGTTAACTGGCCTTGAGGAAAAATGGCTGACCACTTTTATAAGGAAATAGTGTGGGAAAAGTTTTTTTTTTTCAGGCTGCCAAGTTACTCCTATCTGGCTGAAATTTTAATATAATAGGGCCCTGATTTTTCTGCATCTTTTAACCCATTACAACTTTTATCTAAAATTGTGTAGTTTTCTCATTATTCTCATGAGAAGACCTATTTCCGATTTCAACTAATAACTTTTAAAATATTTATGCTCCCCCTAAGATTTTTGGATCATTGTATTTGTTTTTCCCATCATCCGGTGTCTGTTACTTTACTAGAATGATCTTACTCTGAGTGTAATTTTTCACTAAAAAGAAATTGCGCCATAACTTTATTTTTGTGTGACATCAAGCTAAACTTACACAAATTTCTTAATAAAATATGCTCCATTTTTTTGATAGCTCATTTACTACTCAACAATCTTACTATCAAATTTTAATTTCTGCTCTTGACTCTATCAGCTACACGAGGGAGCTTAAAACAATCTCAGACAATCGGAATACCGTACTAAAATCGTACTTAAAAAAAAAAAAGTTGAACTTTCAACTAAATCATTGTTATATTCTCACTCGCCAAATTTTTCTCTTTTCTGTACCTAATTCTGCTCTTATGTCAATTTCATTACAGATTTTGTTTTTCTCAATATTACTAAAAAATGTAGTTGGAATTTACTAATATATTCCAGTTTTACTCAGAATGCATATACCTATGCTGACAACATACTGCTATAGTTAAATATTGATTAATAATTTTCAATTTATCACTTTTACCTTTGCTCATGCCATCCAACAGCATGGCGAATTACACTTTAAAAATTTAAATGAAGAGATAAATACAGTCAACATTTAGTTTGAAAAACCCAAATCCCTCTCTCCCTTTCTACCCCTTAATTTTTCTCAGTTGTTTTTAAAAAGCTCCATGAAAATTGACATATACATGTATTTTTTCATGGAGAAGGTGTCAGACCAAAAAAATAAAACCATCCCTTCTCCCCCTCCCCCTCAACATTTGGTTTGCAGCTTCACTCTACCAAAGTCATTCAGCACTGCAGTTCTGTGTAACTCACATAGCCATGTGTGAATCGATTAGTCAAATTGATAGCCTGAATATCATTGATTCATACATGTCTTGACAAACCATTCATTACTATATGAAATAAAGGATCGCTGGTCTACTGTGTTGTGAAAACTTCTGAGGTGTTAAAAACAGGAAAAAAAATTAGGGTGGCTGCTAACGATAATGAATGAATGAATGTTGATGGGACTTTAGGGGGAAACTAATTTCATATTCAGAGAAGTGAGCATAGGATGGTAATTATTTGTGAGAATTTAAATTTACTAGGTGTAAACTGGGCTGGAAATAAGATTAATAACATAAAGAACAATGATTTGCAAATTCCTTAGTAAGAGGAGGAGGCTTTACACAAGTGGTAGAGCAGAACACAAGGGGGCCAAGCTTGCTGGATATCTTCCTAATAAAGCCTGATGGTAACCTTATGGGATGTCAAGTGAAGGAATAAGTCATCATGAAGCATTTGTAATGGATATTCTGGGATTCATTAAATTGGTGGCCAAAACTGAAAGGTGAAATAAGCATAGTTAAAAAAGGCACAGTGTAATAATTTTTTTAAAAATATTTTGCCTGCAGTCCTAATCACTGTAAGACCGAACTAAATGCTTATTATACCGTAGTTTGCAAATTATTCTTACACGGCTCTAGAAGCAGGTTGTAAGCTTAATGGCTGATTATGGATTTTGATTATTAAGTCACTTATTCAACACACACATATTCATTAATCAAATAAAAGGTTCTTTATGCTGTGGTCGCCAGGCTTAGGTATTAACGTTTGTCTGGTTACTAAATGATACGCTCACACACTTTAGAATGGCCAGAAATACCAAACTTTATTGAGTCCATAAACTTATGATTTCACACCGACGGAAAATACCACCACCAAATCAATATTTAAATAAGGAATCGGACTCCTTTTCCGAGAATTGCAGACTCGTGGGACAAGAGGAATTAAATTGCACAAACTTCCACACTCTCCACAGTACTCATAACATGTCCACAGTCATTTGAGATTGCTGCACTCCATGCAAAACCGTTAATATAACACATTACTAGTTTCCACGTTACACTCCGCCAAATCTTCTCGTCTTTTCACAATTTCTATAATTACGTCCGAAATGTTGCCGCGTCGACAACTAAACTCTACGGCGGTCAACCATGCACATACACCAAAGAATAGCCCCACACTGGCTTACTACGCCAGCCACAGATACTCTTGCATGGCTCTGACATATGTTATGTTACAAGGTTAATCTAATTTTAAATAGTTCATAGTCACTGTCTACATCTACATATATACTCTGCAATTCACAAAATTGTGGGTGGCAGAGGGTGCTCAGCACCAAAGCTAATCTCTTTGCTGTGCATTCCAATCCCTAATGGTACGAGGGAAAAAAGAATTCATATAAGAATCAGTCCGGCACCTTATTTCTCTAATTTTATCTTTCCTGTCCTTCCGACTCAAATAGGTTGGTGGAAGAAGTATTTCACTACACTCAAAAGTGAAGGTACGCATGTTTTCCAATAAGTTTAAACGAAACGTGTGTCGTCTATCTACCAGAGACTCCCAACCTAATCTACTAATCAGTTCTGTGACGCTTTCATAAGAACTGTAGCAAGCGGTCACGAATCGAGCGGCTCTTCTCTGTACTTTCTCTATACTTTCGATCAACCCCTTACGAAACGGGTCCCAAATGACACAACAATAATCCAAATGTGGACACACAAGAGATTTGTACGCTATCTCCTTTGTTTGTTCATTACAATTTTTCAAGATTCGACCTATGAATCGCAACCTAGAATTTGCTCTACCTACTAACGAATTAATGTGTATGTCCCATTTCATGTTCCTTTGTACTGTTACTCCCAAATATTTCATAGAATCGACCATATCAATAACTGAATTGTTTAACTCGTATTTCTGAACAATTGGATTCTTTTTGTTAGTTATGCTCATTGTCTTGCACTTTTTACAATTTAGCGTAAGTTGCCACTCAGCGCACCAAGCCAAAATAACATCCAGGTCGCCAGGTAGCATACCAAACCAGCTCGACACAAGAGGTGCAAAAATAATTAATAAAGTCATCAAGTACGAGATCAGGAAGTTAAGTGCACCACACATTTATTGCAATAACTTAGAACATCAAACCGGTTGGCCACTACCACATTTTGAATATTAAGACTAATCGAAACTTTTCCAACCGTTGATTGCAAGATTCTTCAGATAAAAGGAAATTAATTATTAAATCAGCTTTACACCAAATTACTTTCAATGTCACAATTAATGTTCTTGTGTATTCCTGCACTGTTTAAACTTTACATAACACACGCATTCTCCCGGCTAAACACATTCAGTCTTCTTCATGATGATTAATCCACCGCACTATTACTTGGCGTCTTAACACTCCATGAAGCGAACCGCCCACTGCCATAGCTAGGTCTAAACTAACTTTTAAACAATGTATTCGTCCGCTTACACTGATACTATTTGCGGGTCGGCGGAATGTCACTGTTATGATACAACAGATTTCAACATCTAAGAGACTTTTTAGAGAAAGTTATAGGAAATGGAAGGATGACACAAGTACAGTAGTGTTTAAGTGGAAAGAGTTCAAGTAAATAATAAAAAAAGGGTGTAGACAATAAAGAGAAGTACAGAACCATCTTGCTATAATAGGAAAGTGAGGCAGTTAAAGAGGTTGGTGAGAAGAGAACATAACAGAATTAGAGACAACAAGGAAGAAGAATACTTGAAACATCTAAACAGGGAGTTAATAACAGCAAAGAAGGAGGCTAAGGATGGGATTATGAATAATATTATTGGTGTAGGGGACCAATGACAGATGCATATTGGGATTTATATGTTAAAAAACTGAAGGTAAGCCAGTGTGTTCAGACATTTATAGGGATAGAGAAGAAGTTACTGAGGATTTGAAAAAAAGGCAGAGATTTTAAGTAACTGGTTTAGTGAGACCATGAGGGACAATAATTCATGAATGGGAGGGTATAAATTGGGGAAAGAGATTATGAATAGAATTAGTAATGAGCTGACTAATAAATTTGAAATTCATGAAGAGGATATCATGAAGAAACTAAAAAAGCATAAAGGGGCTGGTGTAGATAATATTACTATGGATGTCTTAAATATAGAAGGATGTGACATTGTACCATATCTTGAAATATTATTTAAATCGAGTCTGGATACTTGGTCCTTTCTAGAGGATTGGAAAAGTGTGATATTAGTACTGGGCAATAAAAGATGGGTGACAAATAGGGTCAAAAATTACAGGACAATCAATTTGACATCAGTGGTAGGTAAATGAATGGAGAGATTGATATGCAACCACATTAGGGGTGAGAAACGTAAGTGGTTTTAAAATTTACACCATGGCATTAGGTAAGAACATTTATGTGAATTTCAAGTAGTTTACTTTATGCAAGATATTTCTGATGAAATGGGCAAAGAAGGCCAAATAGAGAGTGCACCACTAGATCTTGTAAAGGCTTTTGTTACAGTGAGCCAAACAATAATGGTAAACAAGTAAAAGCTATTAGAGTGGATGAAAAAGTGATCTACTGTGTAGAGTTCTCAATAGGCATAAAGCAAAAAGTTAGTGTAGAAAATGCAGTATCAAAAGAAGTGGAAGTGAAAATGGCAGTGTCACATGATTGCTTGTTGGGAATATTGCTATTCATTATTCTAATGAATGATTGCATTGTTGGTTTACTACCAAAAGTTAGGCTACTTGCAGATGATATAATGTTTTATAATTATATAGTATGATCAAAATGGTAGAAGATTGTGAACAGCTGCGGGGTGATCTGGACAGGATATCTAGGTGGGTAAGCCAGCATGGGATGAGATAAATGCAAAGAATGGTCAGATTATTAGGTACACAGATAAAAAACTAAAGCTTGATTATGTTTTTTGGGTGGGGAGAGAATTGCTTGTTGAAGACTTGAAAAGTAAATACCTGGGCATAACATTTGATAACCAACTTGACTTTGGTCACACATTTGCTTGCATTTGGTGTTGTACTGTGGAAACCACATTTTTTGTATCAAATGCAGGAGCTGGAGGGGTTGCAAAGGAGGGCTGCTGGATTTGTCTCTGGAAATTACCTCACCACTCAATCGGTATCTGATTTGATAAAGGGACTGAAGTGAAATTCATTGAAAGAAAGAGGGCAGGTGAAGATAGTCATGGAAGTGTACAAGGTGTATATTGGTGATGTGGTGTGGAAATATATTGGTGGAAGAATTAAGAGAGGGGCATGGAAGGCACAAACTGACATTCAATGTCAGTCATAAGGGGGTGGGAAAATTTTCAGTGATTGGAATAATTTACCAAGAGAAATGATAAATAATTTTCCAAAAACACTAAAAAAACGTAAGGTTGAAATTTGTAGCGGTGAAAAGTATGTGGGTTCAGGAAAGGGGTAGAATGGATGTATAGGTAAATTGCCACCAGAACTTGAGCTTCGTCACAAATTATATGTGTAGGTCTGTTGTATATTATAAGTCAACCATGCAAATGTGTGATTTAACATTAAGATTTGTCTAAGAATCATTAATTATTTTCGTTGCTATTGTGTTGTGTTATTACTTTTAATTTTAAATAATCCTTATCATTTACAGATCCTTGTAGCAAAAAACAACAGTGAAGCTGAACCCTCTACATACACACTCAACACAATGGAATGGATAGGTTTCGACAAGTCTAGTGTTGACCATACCTTAGTAGAACACCTGAGAGTTTATATAGGTAGGTTGTTGAGCATTAGTACAAATTTTGATAGTTCATCATTATTATAATTTTGAAATAATTTACTGTAACTAAAATGTCAATATTAATGAACTGTTGAGCTTCTTTTAATGTACCTTTATATTGTAAATGTAATGTTAATAAATTCTTATAGCTATGGTATCGACAGTGGTAAAATAAATGATTCAAGTAAAATATTTGTTTAATGTTAGCTGAAACAGTAGTTACTGTAGGATTGAGCTTTTCTGTTTCTGCTGTAAATGGTGTTGCATACCCAAGTAAAATGGTGCTTCCAATCCTTTCTGTATTCACTACCTTGTCTACATGGGCATTATTTTAATTGGGTAGAGGTTCAAATCCCTGTCCAGGCATCCAGATTTGGGTTTTCCAAATCACTCCCACCAAATGCTGGGATGCTTCCTTCATAAGGTCATGGTTGAATTCCTTCCCGTTGTCCCCAGTACCATCATGCCTCTAATGACGTCGACGAGACCTAAAGCCAAAAAGTAGTAGTAGTAGTTAGTTGGGTAGAATGAAAATTTGTTATATCAAATAGTATAAATTTATGTCGAAAGTAATTTTATTAAAGTTCAAGAGAAGAACTGTTACAACAGTAGGCCAATGCAGCTTTATAAAATATTGGAAATACTGAGAACTGGATTTTCATTTGTAACCGTTTATTCAGTCGAAGACATTAAATATTTATTTACTTTATTTATTTATTTATCAATCTTGTTCCATGGATCCCTGCTGAGGAAGTACCTCTGGGATGTGAAACATGTCATTGTTGATACATAATACATATGATATGAGTCATATCATAGTAAATATATATATACATATTTTACAAATACAAGAAATAATAATAAACATACATTTTTGCAACTGAGTTTTGCAAACGTCATAATGAGTACAATTAATTATTTTCTTCAAATTCTTGAATGGAGTAGAAGGAGTTGCCAATAAGATAATCTCTAAGTTTTTGTTTGAATACATCTTTATTATCTGAAAGCTGTTTTATACGATTAGGTAGTTTATTAAACAGATGTATCCCAGAATAATTAACTCCTCTTTGTACTAATGACAGAGATGTTTGTGTTTTATGCAAGTTATTTCTGTTTCTTGTATTGAAACTGTGTACCTGTGAATTAGGTGTAAACAGGTTAAAATTTTCTATGACAAAGCTCATGAGAGAATATATATACGGTACTGAGAATACATTGTAAGAATATTGAGTTTCTTAAAGAGTTGTCTGCAAGAAGTCCTTGGTTTTACCCTACACAGAAACCTAATAGCTCTTTTCTGTGCTATGAAAACTTTTTTACTTTGTGAAGAGTTTCCCCAAAAAATTATGCCATATGACATTACTGAATGAAAATATGAGGAGTACACCTGTTTCATTAATTCTAGATCTGCTGTTAGAGAAAGTGTTCGTATTGCAAAGGTGGCACTACTTAACTTTGTCAGTAGTGTAGTGATATGATCATGCCAACAGAGTTTCTGATCTATTTTAATACCAAGAAATTTTATACTCTCTGTTTCTAAGATTGTGTTGTTTTTATAGTTTATACATATATCTGGCTGTGCATAGTTTTTTGTTTTAAACCTAATATAATGTGTTTTTTCAAAATTTAATTTTAATGAATTTGCCTTAAACCAATTTGCTACTACTCTAAGTACTTCATTTACATTAAATTCTATAGTACTGTTTGGTGTTTTACGCACAGTCAGGTTAGTGTCATCTGCAAATAAAACACTCTTAACTTTGTCGGATAAATTTCCAGGAAGGTCATTGATGTATAACAGAAAGAGGAGGGGACCTAAGACAGAGCCTTGTGGAATTCCATGTTTTATTTTCTCCCAGTCTGATGAAGCATCTTTACTTATTTTAGAATCAAAAATTGAAACTTTTTGCATTCGGCTTTCAATGTATGATTTAAACCATTTACCTGCGGTCCCAAAAATACCATAGTATTCCATTTTTTTCAAAAGTAATTCATGATTTACACAGTCAAATGCTTTTGCAAGATCACAAAATATTCCTACAGGATTCATTTTATTATTCAGTTCCTCAAATGTGTTATTTAATAATGAATATATAGCCATTTCTATGGATGATCCTTTTTTGAACCCAAATTGTGAATTAGTGAGGATATTATAGTGTGTAACATGTTTTATTACTCTACTATACATGAGTTTTTCAAAAAACTTTGAGAATGTTGAAAGTAATGAAATGGGACGATAGTTGTCTACACATGTTTCTTCTCCTTTTTTAAATAATAGTTTTACAACAGCATATTTTAGTCTATGGGGAAAAACACCTTGTATTAAGGATTCATTACAAATGTGAGCATGTACATGACTGATACAGTCTGAACATCTTTTCAGTAATTTACTTGAAATATTGTCATAGCTGGAAGAATTTTTAGGTTTTAATTGTTTAATGAGTTTATTTATTTCTGAGACTGTTGTTGCAAATAGCAGTCCAACAAAAACCATATTTTACAGGCATTATTGTCCTTTAGTGGTAACTGAATTCTAGGCATATTTGCTGTTTGATGTACTAAAATTTCGTTAAACATTTCTTTGGCTGTCAAAATTCCTTCTCTTACATTCACCTTACCTGCAGAGACAGTATAGTTAGTTTAAGTGACTATCAGTTGAATCCCTCAGTCATCTACTGAAAGTGACACCAGCATCTACTCGTACCCTCACTAATAATCCCAAACCTATCTTCAGTGAAGAATACAGTTTCATTATGGTTAATAACTTATAGTTTACTTTCCTCTTGAAGGGCTATTTCTACGCTATTCACCAAGTCACAAGCTTGCTGTATATTTTCACTGCTGCTTTAATACTTTTTTAAAAAATTGACTTGACGGGTAGGGAAATGCAACATTTCCTAATGATGTCACTGGCATGCCATTAAATGACATGTTTCACATCCCAGACGTACTTCCTCAGCAAGGATCCATGGAACAAGATTGATAAATAAATAAATAAATAAAAGATTTACCAGGGCAAAATCTTGAAGACCTGTGAAAAAAATTGAGTTGTGCAGTTCAGTTAAATCAGTATGTAATGCATAAAAAAACTAATTCCTCCCCCTCCACTTCACACACTCATGATAAACAAAAGTGTAGTTGAAATGAAATATGATGAAAATATTTCCAATGAATATATTTCCTAATGAAGACAGCAGAGCTAGCTGTCCAAACGTCGTGTTTGTACAACACCATCCGGCTGGACATCCGAGAGGATTTTATTGCATCAGTACGCCGGGAAAGTCTTCACTCACACATATTTCCAATGTGTTTGCTGATTTTATGTATTATTCTGTACTCTAATCATTTAACATGATTAAAAAAACTAAAATTATAGGACCATTTTTTAAAATTGGAAACACTGCTTCAAAATACTCCCTTTGCATACTTTTTATCTATATGCATTATTTTCTATCCATTTTCATCCATAATGCAGATGTTTTTGTTCAAATCCTTTCCCTTCCTTTTTTTCTATTCCAGACATTACTTTCTTGTTACTTTTGTTTGCCTCTTCTAAAACCTGTCAATTTCTCCAACCAGTTCCTTCTATCCTCGGATACACTCTTTTGACCACCTTTTTCTTTATACACCATTCTCGCATCTCTGATATCATTCCCTGCCAGACCTGTTTTTCAACCCTTCAGGTTCATTATGCTCTGCCATTCAACCATGGAGTCTTGTAACACATCTTAGAATTTCGCATAACGAAATTAGTTGCTGAGATAGCAGGTTCAGTTGAAGTATATGGGAACACCCTTTTAAAGATATTTTTATAGTTAGTTTTTGATAATATTTCCCAGTAATATGTCCTAAATAAGTATTTGTTCAAGTATAAGCAGTAAATTCAATAGTTAAATTCATTTAAACAGCTGATCAGAAACTTAACCTCAGATTTGTATAGGTAGTGTTTGACTTTCATTTAGTTTCAATAAACCAAGATATTTCGTTAGTTTAAAAGATGTTTAGGTAGATATATAGCCAGTAGATAATTAGTTTTGTTATTAAAAGATCTTACTTAGAGTCTGAATATGTTTGAAAGTGATTTGCCGGTTTTGAATTTTATCACGTAATTTTTCCACTCTAAACACGAAGCATTTAGCTATCAGGAAAACAGTTAAGAAGTCAAGTGATAGAGATAAAGTATCGTAATTTCGGTTTAGATAACATATTAAAGTTTTAGAAAGATTCATGTAACCTAAAGATCGTTTTTGAATATAATTTGATATAGCCAGACATGTGATTTAGGTAAAAGTTCGATATTTCAGTCTTTTTCGGGGATTCATGAAAAGAAATTATATTCAGAGTAAAGTTTATTTAAAATTAAAGACTTCTGTAAAAGATTCATTTCAAAATATTAAAGCATTTTATAGTAATAAAATAAAATGGGTTTTGGCGCGAGTAAGCAATGATGCAATCGCTCGACATTCGCCGAGGGTGATATCTACAAAAATTCGTAATAAATCAGGGAATTAACTTAGAGATTCCAAATTTTTACAGTAATAGTTTTTCAATAGGGAAATTTGTTTAGAGTTATTTTCAAGTCGATATTCGAAATATTTCAAGACATTAAATTTTATTTTCGAGTTTTAGACCATTTTAAAAAATAGGTAAAATTCTTTATTTGAAATCAGGTAATAGATGAGCAATAGGAGAATAGAATTAAATTTGTTTCAGCTCAATAGGAGCAATATTTTGGAAGTTATGGCAATCACATCTTTACGACTCTTTTCTGGCTAAACTATTAAAGTAACAACATTTTTTATAATGACTTAATTTGACGTTTGTAATAATATCTTGCTACTATCAAAATTTCAGAGAGCTAGGATTAATTTTACTGTCATGATCAAATTGGATTTCGCAACAGTTGTCAGAAACTGATCAGCTATCGCATCAAATCCTTGGGAAAGTCGAAACAAGGAAGTTCACACGGTCCGATCCTATAAATATATCCCCTCCACAGCCTAAGCTCGCCCATTCTAGAAGCAGCAGTGAGACGATGTAAACGCGTTATGTCGGGTGGCTAGCTCTGGGCTCGTGGCGCGGCAAACTTTTAGTTTGTTCAACATCAAGTAGAAATTTTGTCAGCTTAGGGAAGTCTTATTCTGAAGATTCATGTAATTGAGAAGTAATAGTAACGTGGGGTTTCGGTCGTGCTCGAGTGGTCAGTCGAATCTGTAAAATTAAATTTGGAAAAGTTGTCTGAATGCCTATGCAGTACTTTAACTTTGTAATGTTTTGAAGAATATACTGATCATATCAGAAGTGAACTTTTATCATTGAACTTGAACCTTTTCCTTAGTTTCTGGTTAAAACTATGGTGGCGACTGTGTGAAGAACTTAGTACTGCAATTCATTAGGTTTGCACGATCAAAGTTAAGATGCAGTTTGTGTACCAACCCCAGTGCACATCTAAGTCTTACAGTCTCTTTCCATCTTTCCTTGTTTGTAGCCCTTGACACACAGTTTCTGCATCTACAAACAATGTCCATTTAATTCCTTCCCATTCCTCTTCCATTATCCCTATGAAATGCAAATGCAAGGTGGATGAAAAAAAAATAGATGGCTTAGACGAATTTAGGAAAGTTCTAAAGAGAGGAAAGGACAGAACCAGTGTGGTGACAGAGAGGTGGTGGGGAGAGAGAGGAAAGTGGATAGATTTGTGTGCAAAACAAACTCTGGTAGTGGCTGTGACATTTCACCGCAGGAAAATTCTGCACAAGCACGTTAGTTATTACAGTAAAATAATAATAATTGTGGACTAAGCCCCAGGATGTTGTGCTGAAATTTTTTAAATTCATATTTCACATGCCAATCATATATATATATATTATTCCAGGATCATTGTAGGAGACTATCCTAAGCTGTATATTTCCAATGCCATTATGCTAGAGCAACTATAACAAGCTGAAAAGGATAAAATACACTGCAAAATGTATTGGAAAGTAGAAAATCTCCTGTATTTGGTTATCTGTCATTGCAAGCAACATTTAAGGCTCTTTATACATTTAAAGGAATTTGTACAAATAAAATGGCTGTTTATGTGATTATTGTAGGCCATTTCTTCCACAGTTGCTTGTTAAATTAATAATTATTCTTTAATAATTACACCAATACAACTGTTGTCGGGAAGATACCTCGACAAGAGACGAAACGAGTCCGTCAAATAAATAATATCCAACAATTATTAAAATGGCTGTTGTCTTACATAGCATGTCCCAAATTTTTTTTCTTTAGTTCTTTTCAGAGCTGTATGTTTCAGCGTGAGATGGCTCTTTTTTTTTTTAATTCACAGTTAATGTGATACATGTTCTAAATATTCCCAGCTTTAGGTTTTTGTGATTTTTTTAAGTTTCTTTCACAGTTCTTGATATTTATATCAATGATTTGCGGGCTAGGCAATCAACTAATTATGGAAAAATGTTTGTCTACAGATATGGTAAATTTTGGTGCATATTCCCATTTGAAGATTTTTTTTTTTAAAAAAAGTGTGCCATATCCTTTTTGATATGACAGATTTTCGTGGAATGTACAGATATGAACTTAACAGTTACAAGTATGAATGATAAGAGTACACGGGGGAAAAAATGGCATGCACAAATCACTGTAGCAGCTTTGTAATTGCAAATGCTGAATGAGAATTTTTTGAAGTGAAGAAAAGTTTGTTTAATAAATGTTAAAAAGTTGTAGATTTATCATAATGTGAGAAAAACCACGTGATGTATATATTAAGATTTGGCAAGACACATTTGTTTCTGATCAGTGTAAATATCTATTATGGTTTGTTTTAGACTGGAAAGAAAGTAAATACTGTGATATATAGTAAGAAGACCTCATATTACATGTACACATAGCTTTTGCTGAACCTGGTTCTCTGTAACTGGTTTGTTGATATTCATTACTTGATTCATTATCACAATTTTGTCAAACAGTTTAAAAGATAACTTCCAATTATTTGTTTAACATTATCCACGCTTTTCAACTTGTTGGTTCGTGAGGCTTCATCCTCTTAGCTACACTGTTTCTGAGTTGAAAACTTAAGTATAACACTATTGCTGCTAGAGTTTTATGTAACTGCTGTTGGAAGGGATGGAAACTGTTGATTTGTTGATCGACTTTGAAAAAGAAGTAAACCTGTAAACCTACTACAAGGCGAAGATATTTTTGAAAGGGAAAGTATATATGTTTAATTGGAATTTTCTGAAATGCATTGAGTTTGTGCATTAATCAGTTTTATTTTATTTTTTTGCAAGTAATATTGTTGTTAATTTCCTTTAAGCATTTTATATTTTGTTTCAAAAATCATACCAATAATATAAATATTTGAAACTATACAAATTATTAACTCAAATCATTCATTTTTGGCTGCAGGTTTCATTCTAGTTGCAACTTTGTCTGCTGTTGTCAGCATCCGTCAGAAACATGTGCGGCGTTTGCAAGGGTATACTTTATATTCTCCAACCCTGATGTTCCCGACTATCAGTCGTGAAGAAGCTGATCAAAATATTTCTTCCTGTATAAAATATTTGTTTAACTATGGATTTTATAAATTTGGTCTAGAGGTATGCAGTTCTCATTTTTGTCATAAGAATTTTGATACTTTAATTGGAATGTATTTCTATGACTGTTAGAGTGCTGTTGTCTGTTTCTGCTTGAATATGAATTGTACATTTTACTTTCAAAAATAATGTGTTACATGCTTTAATTTGAGAAAGGTGTGTTAGTAATTTGGTTTCCACTGAATTGTTTATTCTGTAAGTAGGGTTATCTTAAAAGTGATGACTGTCTCTCATCAAAACAAATTAATGTTCATTAGATTATTAATTTGCAGGCATGTTTGATAATGACTGTGATACTTATTGGAGTACGCATGGATTTTTACTCAGTATTGTACTCATTTTGGGTATGTCTTCTGTTTGCCATGGAGAGGGAGAGAGTTTCTAGAGCATGGATATTTTACCAGATATTTATTACAATAATTATACCACTTCAGTATTCTGAAGCAGTGGGCTTACCTCCAGCAATGTGCACTTGTAAGTACTTTTGTCTCAGTATATTACTACGAGGTTGGTGGTTACTACCTTTCTTCTTGTCAGAAAGTTAAAATAGCTTCCATTGAAATTGAAAATTTCACTTCCACGCTACAGGACACATAAATCCAAAAATTTGTTTGCAGTTTTGGGTTTCTATCAACAAACAATTTTTTAATTAACTAATTGTGAAAAAAATGGTGGAAAATTTCAATCATGTTATTTTCATAGTGACTCCATCAAGAGTTAACTAGAGTTCTACATGTTCTTTTTTTTTTTTTTTTTTTTTTTTTTTTTAATTTAGCTTATCCTTGGTACTTTAATGAGCGCTTGAGTCATCTTCAAGAATGGATGTTCCTTCCAAATCCTGTTAAAACACCACCAGTTAGAGTACTAATCTGTAAGTTATTCAACATTTATCACCAATAATAATAATAATAATAATTTCTATCTTTTTTAGCAACTTTAATTTTTTTTTAAATTCTTTGACTGCAGGCGATATTATTTTACTCATGATGGTCTGTCGTCAGGCAGTTGTTTTTAGAATTGAAAGGAATGATACAGAGATGCAGTATCGTGGTGGTTCAAACAAAGACATAACTGATCACTTTGAAGATCCATCTTATGTCGTCCCTGTACCAGACCATGTATCCTATGTCAGGTACGTAACAGTCTAATCTGACATCTTATGACTGAATTTGTTACAGTTTCACAACTAATTCATTTGTTTTAAGTTCTGTTTGTATTTATTAATAAAATATTTGTAAAAATAGCATCTACGCAACAGATGTTCACAATCAGTTAAACCAAACACATCTGATATAATAATTCATCATTAACTATTCATTTATTGAACTGAATGAGAACTTGATTAGACAGAGGTGATGATGGAAACATGTTCGCAGTGGTATGATATTCATTTCTACATCTTCATTACACACTTCCATATTGTCAAACATGTACTGTTACCTTTTTCTCCTTCTGATAACATTAATCGTATTATATATTGAATAAGATGTTGTGGCACATAGAAATGATAGCAATCGGTAATTGTCAAATTATTATTCTATTACTTGGTAACTTCTCTCTGGAGAGTAAGTAATAAAAAAAATTTCTAAGAATAATTGCACTAGTATATAATACCAAATATTGGTGTTATAACTGAATTGTTATTCACACTTCTTATTTTCTAATTGTATCCACCAAAGAATAAAGAAAATAAAATGGTTTCAATAAGAATTTTTACTTTTTGTAAATTAAATTTATTGGATATTATGTTGATATGAAAATAACAAAGGTTATGGAGAATATACCCTTCACTCAATCAAGCTGAAGGCAAGGACAAAAAAATGAACACAATTCTAAAAGATTTTTGACATCTTATCATGTAGAGAGGTACAAACCATTTCGTAAGGAAGGGGCATACACAATGTGTCCTACTGCATGACTGGGCATGCCTTGGAGACCAGGGTGAGAGTAGTGGGGGTGGAAGGGGATTGAATAAAATAGAGTAAACTATTGATAAACAGAAATTTTCAAATACTTCATTAAGGGAAGGAGGTTTCACAGAAGTGATAAAGCAGAGTCAAGGGGACCCAACCTTGGATATAGTTATAATAAAGCATGATGACAACCTTGTGGGTTCTTAGGTAACAATGGAATGAAATAACTGCCGCGAGGCATTATTTATATGGAAAGGATTGATAAAATACACCCAACACTCGCCAAAATTGAAGGGAGGAGGACAGCAGCAACACAAAACAATACACAAACACAGAAAATACAGTATTTTGGCATAAACCCTTTGTCAAGTTAAAAGAAGTAAGTGGCTGAGCTCACGCAAGCCTTGCAGTAAACACAGCCACTCATAAAATGAAATTGACCATCGGAGGTGGTGGGGGGAGCAACTATAATATGAGTGCAAGTATTAATCACAAGAAAGATAAAATCATAAATAATAATAATTTTTAAAAATAATAACAAAATATAAATAAAATTAAAAATAATAAAAAATTGGAAAATTTTGAGATAAGGTCTATAAACATATGTGAATCTATTGTGCTGGCCAGTGATGGGTGTACAGGGTGAGGATGGAAAATATTATCAGAAATTAAGGCCTGGGGGATGTCTAGTCTGCAGGATGTGTTGATATGCAAATTCCCATCTGCAGTGTTCAGACTGGAAGGTGATATCTGGAAGCACTCTAATGGCTCTGACTATGAAGCAATTATTAAGGTGGAGGGTGTTGTGAATACTGGTATGGTGATAAACAGGGTGGTCTAGGTTTTGGGAGTAACCTGCTTGTCTGTGAACATTCATTCTGATGGATAATGAGTTTGAGGTAAAGGCCAACGTAGGATCTTTGACAGTGGAGGTAGGTGAGTTGGTATATGAGATGAGTTGTTGTGCAAGTGGCATGACCTATGATGGGGTAGGTTTCACCAGCAGTAGTTGCAATAGGTTGTGGCACAACAACCCATCTTAAATACCATCTCGCCTGCCTCTGCTGTCAAAGTTCCTTCATTGTTCTTACCTTGCCTACTGCATGTTTTGCAGTGGGGTCTCTTATAATGGTGGTTTAGGAGCATCAGAAAGTTGATATAAAAAATGATGGGTTTAACGGAGTGTTCTGGTAATAAATTTCTTTTTAGTTGCCTACCTAAATAGAATTATAGCTCAATGCGCTGTAATTTCTCGTCCCTTGTGATCTAGCAAAAAGTTTCAGTTGTCAACTTGATCCAGGTTGCGTTTCAGCCTAACCACAATCTCCACAAATATCGCCAGCAGAAAATCAAAGCTTCATCACGTGCGAATTAATACATCCCCTATATTGCATGTCATTGTCATCATGCACCGTGATACTAACTTGGTCCAAAATCTTCAGTTTCTTACATCTCTCTTATTGTCTATGTTGAAGATCGAGGTTTTGACGCCTGACACAGCTTGCATCCGGCTGATATAATGACCCCAGTGAAAAGGAACGATGCTAAAAATAAATCTTAACAACTTATGTTATGCCATGTAATATTAGTTTTAATTGTGGTTTAGGCTGCATAGAGCATGATCAATTTGGAACTTATTTTATTGAAACCAAGTAATGATTTCAGTAAAAACAGAAACCGATAAATAATATGCCATTCTAGCATTACATTTCTTAGCAATTACTTAAATAAATAGGATTGTTATAAAATATAACTCAATGCAATTCTAAGCACCTTAACCTGTAACAAAAGATTTTCCTCGCTATCCTGGTCCAGGTTGCATTTCAACCTAACCACGTACTAAACTTGTCGCCAGAGAAACAATGCTTCAATCACACGCATTTTAATACATGCACTATATCACATTTTAGTGGTAATAATGCATCACAGTATAAACTAAATCAAAAATCTGTATGGGTTCTTCTATCTTCCTTTTTATATTCATGATTCAGGTAGATACTAACACCATTGAATGGCTGGCAATTACATGTGGCTGAAATATAAAATCAGTAAAAGCGAAGGAAATTAAAAATATATCTTAACAACTTACGTCATTCCATGTAATATTAGGTTTAATTGTAGTCTATGCTGTATAGATCATGATGAGCGTGGCACTACTTTCGTTAAAACAAATTAATTATTTAAGTAACAGAACACTCCAGAAAACAAATTCTTTTTTTAAAAAAAAAAAAATTAATGATGTCCTCTGCTGTAATGTCAAATGCCAGTTCTAATAACAATCTATCAAAACTGCCACTAACATTGCGAAAATTAAAGATTTTGTCTTATATATCTGTGGCCAAAGATTTTAACAAATGCTTTTACATAAAATGAATATTAAATAAATATAAGCAACTAATAATTATTATGTCAGTTTAAACGCAATACATACTTTTATTTCAGTGTTCTGTCATTTAATTTATTCGCGGATGCTTCGAAATGTTATTAAATAAAGTGCATAACCAAGAACAATGGCATAAAGTGTGACAACAAGGCATGACAGGAGATGTCATAGATGACTGAGAGTTTCTTGTTATAGTATTAGATTTATACTGAAATATTTTAAAGTGTGTTGATATTTATGTGTTTGCCATGGGCCACTTGCCTTCATCCATGGTGAGTTACTAGTTTATTTCAGTTTTATTTTATTGTCCTTCCTTATTTTAATTACTTACAGCAGTTTTACCATCACTGTTTTCTAATTATAACTTAGTTAATCACTAGATATCCATCCAATTCTGTAAAATGTTAGTTGGGCACTTGAAATAGAATTCTTTATATATCAGCAATGATGTTTTTGTGATAAGCCTTTCATATGTCAGCCAATATATGAATTTCCATGGAAAAGGAAGGGAAAATACACCCAACACTCACCAAAGTTGAAGGGAGGAGGGCAGCAGCAACACAACACACAAACAAAGAAAAAACAATATTTCGGGTCACCAATTTTCAAAAGGTCAAGCCACCTGTACCACCACCCATCTCCTTTACCAGCTCACCTCCACAAGTTCCTACATTGGCGTGACCTCAAACTCATTATCCATCAGAATGAATGGTCACAGACAGACAGTTTACTCCCAAAACCCGGACCTCCCCATTGCTCACCATGCCAGTACTCACAACACCCGCGACCTTAATAACTGCTTCACAGTCAGAGCCATTAGAGTACTTCCAGACACTACCTCCCAATCTGAACTCCGCAGTTGGGAATTGGCATATCAACACATCCTTCAAACTAGACATCCCCCAGGCCTTAATTTCCGTTAACGTCTTCCATCCTCACCCTATACACCCACCACTGGCCAGTACAATAGTTCAATAGTTTCATTTTTTTTAAAAAATTTTCAATTATATTTTTTCTTTATTTATATTTTTAATAACTACTTTTTTTTTTGATCATTTAAATCTTTCGTATACTCGCGGTTATATTATCGTTGATGCCCCCACCACCTCCGACGGTCTGTTGCGTTCTATGAGTGGCTGCGTCCAACACAAGTTTTGCGCAAGACCAGCCACCTCTCTCTGTTAACTTGAAAAAGGGGATTTTCACCCGAAGTATTGTTTTTTCTTTCTTTGTTTGTGTGTTGCGTTGTGTTGCTACTGCCCTCCTCCCTTCAACTTTGGCGAGTGTTGGGTGTATTTTCCCATTTTTTTCTATGTAAATATTGCCTCGCGGCTTTTCTTTCCTTTCATTGTTACCAATATATGAATTTCATTTTTTCTGCTGTACGTTACCTTTAATTTTACATTAAACTCCTTTAACTTGAATTTCATGCAATACCTCGTGTTTTTTATGTTGAGAACAATAATAAAATGTATTGTTTCAGGTCCTGGCTTGATATTGTGAAACGTATTGTTCTGAGAGGTTTCATGTGGCTCACGCTAGCCATTGTTTTCTTAGCTGGTACCAGTCGTGTCAGTGTCTTCTCTCTTGGTTACCTGTGTGGTTCATTTATTTTTTTATGGCAAGGTGAAGAATTTTACCTCAAACCAATCAGATTAATACTAAAGTGGTGGAACCTACTTCTGGGATATAATGTTGCTGTTATTGTTATCAAGACACTACTTCAGATTCCAGGATGTATGTATGGTGAAGAAATGCATACTAATCACTGCTGGCTTTCACAGCTTTTTAATATTGAATGCTTAAAGGTTCATCAACGTCCTCACTTAACTGAATATCCGGGTTTGTACATGTTGTGGAAATCAGTGTCTTGTGATTCCTTTTATTACATTATAAATGGTTAGTAAAATATGGTTTTGTTTGTTTTTAGGTGAAATTGTTTGTAATGTGGAAACAGATGATGTAGGTTTGGAGTGGGATACTGCTTCATTTGTATTTATTTTGATGATGAGGCGTTTATTCTACAGTAATTACTTTGTCCATCTTATCAATGAGGCAAAAGCAATGGCAATACTTGCTTCTCGGTAAGTTTTGAAAGTTTGAAGGTGATATTTCAGTTACAGTTGACAAACTCAATTTAAAATTTTTATCTATCAAGAAATTGTTTTCTATTAACTCCATGTAAACAAGGGGCTTGGGTTATTGCAGTAATTCACAAATCCAAATGAAAACATCAACACTTCAACCTGTAAAATATCATCTGTTATTGGAAACTAGAAACGACAGGGAAAGTAAATTCATCAATCACCAGAGATGAAGGCACAAGAGCAGCCATGAACACAACACACAAACGCATCTACCAAAATCTTAGTATGTGTAGATTCATCATGTGGTGAGACTTTGTGTGCATCTGATTCCCTATTAATTTCTTATCAAAATACATTATATGTTAATCCGTTTTATGTTAATTGGTGCCTTCATCTCTCGTGACTAATGGTTTTACTATTCTTCGATGTTTTTATTGTCTGATAGCATTTTCCTTCTCATTATTGTCGTTAGTCACCATTTTAATTCTCAATAGATCAATGAATTTTCTGAGCCTGGGCAAAAACTTGAGATTGGTGCTTCACCCTTCCTGTAGGTTGCCACCAAGACACTGGAGCCAAAGGTTGCTGCCACATGAATTTGCTATTTGCCACCCCTTCGAACACAATTTTGCTGCTCAGGCTTATCCTGCCATCTTAACCAATTGTAATTGATTTTGTAATCAATAAAATAATGAAGTTTACTGGTATGGGTGCTTCAATATTTTTTTTTTTTGACAATTTTATATATCATAGTACTTTTATATTCCCCAAACTGTACTTCTGTCCATTTTTCAGCCACTTCTTCTTTATTTTTTGTGTTGGCAGTTTAGCTTCCTTTTTGTAACTTTCCCTGGATCCTTAATTCTAACTCTTTAAAAGTTCAGTTTTCCTGTGGTATTTTTAGTTGCAAATTTTTACCATTTTATCCCCTTGCTCTCTTTGTCATATTTTCCCATACACTATTCCTGTCACCTCCACCACTACCCCTTTGAAATTCTCTCGTTTTTCCTTCACTGTCCTTAATTTTGACTTTGACACTTTCTATCTACTCAATATTTGGTAACCTATCTTGGGAATTTCCTCCTTCAGCTTCCACACTTTTAATCTTTTTCTGTGTAACCTGGACATTTCTCCCTTTTTGCTTCCTCAATAGTTGATACTGTTTTATCTCATACTAAAAACAAATATTTGCTTTTTTATAGAAAAAAAATAACAAATTGTACATATTTAGGAGGGGTGACAGGTACCAAACATTGCAAAATGTGTTCAAGAATAGCAATAGTATATAAAAAGTTTATTGTGATTTACCTTCTTTGAGGGGTTATTAAAATGAACAAGTTAATGAGACACATTAATCAGCAAAATAATAATTAGAATCAATGGCGGGTAGGCACCAAGAATGGAAATTATTCCTATTTAAGAGAAGCAACTTTCCAATTTTATAATACTTTTTAGCAAAGCAAATGTAATTTTGAAATTAATATTAAAGTACACATCTCTAACTAGTTAAATGACATACTGACAGAGTAGAGTGGATATCATTGAAAGCAGGGTTTACAACACAATATTATTTTCTTCAATTATAATCTTGATCAATTTATTAAGCAGAACTGATACTGATTGAGATTTTTATGAAGGTTACAAAATGAAACATTCAGTGAATAAGTTACAATATAGAGCACAATTGAAATATCAAGATGTTGACTAGGTTTGAATGAAGGAAGAGTTTCTAAACATCTCTGGAGTTCTTTGCCGTAGCATGGCAGAGATGTCAAGCACAGAGTCTCACATACCTTCTGTGCCAGGTGTGGTGTGAGGTCGGCCTTCAATCCCGGTGACTGGCCCATGGTCCCTAGAAAATTCTGTCAGTTGGGACTGCATTCCTGGTCAAAAGTGAAGTCTCTCCTTGCATCAGAAAACAGCAACCCTTTCGTGCTCTGATATTTTAGTCACTCTGAGCCACCTCAGCCAATGGAAGCATTTGATGTGGACTTCTCGGCTTCCTAATTGTGCATCACATAAAACAGACACTTTGTTGTTTATAAAGTTTGTAACAAAATCTTAGGTTTGTTGACCTCCCAAAAGAGGCATTCCACAATTTCTCCCAGAAGCCATGTAGACACCGTTTCTTTCATCCACAACTTTCTACTTTAATGGGAAAGCATCTATCAGCACAGATCAAATATCATTCTCTGTATTTAATACTAATAATAATAATTGATAGAATTGCGATGGGGCGCATGCTCCGGTGGCAATCTCCCTACACACCTGTCTTCCTCCTTTCCGCTTCCAACAACTTTTTGCCCCGAACTAATTTTTACTTTAGATTCCTTCAGAGTTTTTGGTATATTATTCATCACTCCTCTGGGCAATTTATTCCAATCCCTTACACTCTTTCCTATGAAAGAAAATTTTCCCACACTCTTATGCCTGAAATCAAGTGGTGTTCTCACGGTCATTTTTAACCTTCCAAGCACCTCTCTTAATTTTCCCACCAATATCTTTCCATTCTTCATCACCTATGTAGGCCTAATACACTCCCATGACTTTCTTCACCCTCCTTCTATCCTCCAATTAATCCCATTCCAGCTTTTTTTTATCATATTAGTTACCGATTGTGTTTTGCAGTAATTTCCAAAGACAAATCTGGCAACCATGCTCTGCACCCCCTTCAACTCCTGTATTTGATACCCAAAATGTGGATCCCAAACTACACCCCCATATTCCAGTAGTGGTCTGGCCAATGTTTTGTACCCCAATTCCCTTACTTCTCAAGTGCATTGTAAGACCCTAAACTGATACCGGGGTTGTAGTATTGCTTTAGTGCCATAACTAACAGTTCACTTAAAATGAAAAGTTCTCTGACAAAAATGTTCTGAATGATTTTAATAATTTTAGATGGCCATGTTGCCTAATTAGAAACTCAACTGAAATGCTAAACAGCCGCCACAAAGCTTTATAACCCAAAGCTGAGGAAAGGTTTTACTGCTAAATCACAACAGTTCACTTCAAGAAACATTCTAAGTTTATTTCAAAAGTCACCATTACTAACATAATGCATTAAACAGTTGGGCAGGCTATCGAACACATGTTTCCAGAAAATTGTAGGTTGTGTATAGAAATTACCGCCAAAACCCCTTTTGAAATTTAAAAGTTCTTAATGGACATTACCATCGCTGTGACACTATCGTACCAAAATCTCATCATGGCTGACATTGAGTGCAAGTTTCCACCATCCACCTTCCCGCACCAACACAAACTTTCGCAGATTACCTTCACATAACGCTTCCGGAATAAAAAAGAGACGAAAACATAAAGACTACATATTACGAAGTTACTACTATGAACATCACGGAGAAAATCATGCGCGGAGTTGCGCGATTACTTTCCGGCGTACGAGTGAGACAACGTGAGCTTACTGCACGATCTTTTGTAGGTTCCTCAGAGCCTATGACCTTGACAAATCTTTCTTTAATTAATATCTCCAAAATTACAAAATAGATTAACTTGAAATTTTTACAGGGACTTTCTATTGTCATGTTCTATCTGTTTTAATTTAATTTATCATTAAAAAGGGTTTCTATAATCTTAAAATTGAAGTTATCACATGACGAACTTGGTGGAATTTTTTACGCGCTTCAACAACAATCCGCGACAATCTATTTTCAAAAACTTAATTACCAGACAAATGCTTAAACCTTTTACCAAAACCATTAGATATTCATAATCATCTCAATTTGGGCTATCTACTGATATAATTTGCTAATTAATATTCCTTTTAGTTAAAAAGTTCATTTTTTTCTCTTAATTAAAACTGCTAATTAAACTTTGCCAAATTATTTAATTTTACTAGCTGGTACCCACGACTTTGTTCGTGATTGTAACGAATTCATATTGACAGCTATAGACATCTAACCACCATAGTGCACGATGGGAGACTCGATACTATTACCACACATAAATACCAGTCTTATGCGCTATGTAGTTCCGGCAACAAAGTAAAATTTACGGATACACACAAGTCTTTGGATGAAATACGAAAATTTTCATGATCGACCAATTTCAAACACCATATCTCACACAATCCCACAGTTACCGAATTTCGGCCAACGTTGTGATCGATGGGAGACTCTGTGTTACTACTACACACAAACGTCAGTGATCTGCGATTGATAGTTTTCACTTAAAAGTGATACACCGTGACACATGCGTCTTTGGCAGAAATTTGAAATTGCCACAGGTCGACCATTTTCATCCCCCATATCTTCCACACCCCCATAGCTACAGACATCTAACAACCATAGTGTACGACAACAGACACGATTCTACTATCACACATCAACACCAAAACTCTATGCTATGTAGTCGTGGCAGAAAGGTGAAATCTGCGGAGACAGTCGAAATATGAAAATATCCTTCACCGGCCACATACAACCACCATATCTACCACAGTACCACAGTTTCTGAAATTCGGCCGCTGTTGTGATCGAAAGGTGCCTCTGTGTTACTACCACACACAAACGCCAGAGATCTGTGATCGAGAGTTTTCGATGAAACGTGATACACCATGACACTTTTGTCTTTGGCAGAAGTATGAAACTGCCACAGGTCGACCACTTTCAACCCCCATTTCTCCCACACCCCCATAGCTACCGACATCTAACAACCATATGCACTACATGAGATATGATTCTACAGCCAAACACAAACACCAATGCTCTATGCTATGTAGTTGTGGCAGAAAAGTGACATATGCGGAGACAGTCGAAATACGAAAGTATCCTTGGTCAGCCACTTACAACCACCATATCTACCGCAGTAAAACAGTTTCTGAAATTCGGCCGCTGTTGTGATCGAAAGGTGACTCTGTGCTACTACTACACACAAACGCCAGAGATCTGTGATCTATAGTTTTCGCTGAAAAGTGATACACCATGACACTTTTGTCTTTGGCAGAAGTATGAAACTGCAACAGGTCGACCACTTTCAACCCCCATTTCTCCCACACCCCCATAGCTACCGACATCTAACAACCATAGTGCACTACATGAGATACGATTCTACTACCAAACACAAACACCAATGCTCTATGCTATGTAGTTGTGGCAGAAAAGTGACATATGCGGAGACAGTCGAAATATGAAAATATCCTTGGTCGGCCACTTACAACCACCATATCTACCACAGTACCACAGTTTTTGAAATTCGGCCGCTGTTGTGATCGAAAGGTGACTCTGTGTTACTACCACACACAAACGCCAGAGATCTGTGATCGAGAGTTTTCGATGAAACGTGATACACCATTACACTTTTGTCTTTGGCAGAAGTATGAAACTGCCACAGGTCGACCACTTTCAACCCCCATTTCTCCAACACCCCCATAGCTACCGACATCTAACAACCATATGCACTACATGAGATATGATTCTACAGCCAAACACAAACACCAATGCTCTATGCTATGTAGTTGTGGCAGAAAAGTGACATATGCGGAGACAGACGAAATACGAAAGTATCCTTGGTCAGCCACTTACAACCACCATATCTACCGCAGTACCACAGTTTCTGAAATTCGGCCGCAGTTGTGATCGAAAGGTGACTCTGTGCTACTACTACACACAAACGCCAGTTATCTGTGAGCTATTGTTTTCGCTGAAAAGTTATACACCATGACACTTTTGTCTTTGGCAGAAGTATGAAATTGCCACAGGTCGACCACTTTCAACCCCCATATCTCCCACACCCCCATAGCTACCAACATCTAACAACCATAGTGCACTACATGAGATACGATTCTACTACCAAACACAAACACCAATGCTCTATGCTATGTAGTTGTGGCAGAAAAGTGACATATGCGGAGACAGTCGAAATATGAAAATATCCTTGGTCGGCCACTTACAACCACCATATCTACCACAGTACCACAATTTCTGAAATTCGGCCGCTGTTGTGATCGAAAGGTGTCTCTGTGCTACAACTACACACAAACGCAAGAGATCTGTGATCTATAGTTTTCGCTGAAAAGTGATACACCATGACACTTTTGTCTTTGGCAGAAGTATGAAATTGCCACAGGTCGACCACTTTCAACCCCCATTTCTCCCACACCCCCATAGCTACCGACATCTAACAACCATAGTGCACTACATGAGATACGATTCTACTACCAAACACAAACACCAATGCTCTATGCTATGTAGTTGTGGCAGAAAAGTGACATATGCGGAGACAGTCGAAATACGAAAGTATCCTTGGTCAGCCACTTACAACCACCATATCTACCGCAGTAAAACAGTTTCTGAAATTCGGCCGCTGTTGTGATCGAAAGGTGACTCTGTGCTACTACTACACACAAACGCCAGAGATCTGTGATCTATAGTTTTCGCTGAAAAGTGATACACCATGACACTTTTGTCTTTGGCAGAAGTATGAAACTGCAACAGGTCGACCAGTTTCAACCCCCATTTCTCCCACACCCCCATAGCTACTGACATCTAACAACCATAGTGCACTACATGAGATACGATTCTACTACCAAACACAAACACCAATGCTGTATGCTATGTAGTTGTGGCAGAAAAGTGACATATGCGGAGACAGTCGAAATATGAAAATATCCTTGGTGGGCCACTTACAATCACCATATCTACCACAGTACCACAATTTCTGAAATTCGGCCGCTGTTGTGATCGAAAGTCGACTCTGTGCTACTACTACACACAAACGCCAGAGATCTGTGATCTATAGTTTTCGCTGAAAAGTGATACACCATGACACTTTTGTCTTTGGCAGAAGTATGAAATTGCCACAGGTCGACCACTTTCAACGCCCATTTCTCCCACACCCCCATAGCTACCGACATCTAACAACCATAGTGCACTACATGAGATACGATTCTACTACCAAACACAAACAGCAATACTCTATGCTATGTAGTTGTGGCAGAAAAGTGACATATGCGGAGACAGTCGAAATATGAAAATATCCTTGGTCGGCCACTTACAACCACCATATCTACCACAGTACCACAATTTCTGAAATTCGCCCGCTGTTGTGATCGAAAGGTGACTCTGTGCTACTACTACACACAAACGCTAGTTATCTGTGATCTATAGTTTTCGCTGAAAAGTGATACACCATGACACTTTTGTCTTTGGCAGAAGTATGAAACTGTAACAGGTCGACCACTTTCAACCCCTATTTCTCCCACACCCTCATAGCTACCGACATCTAACAACCATAGTGCACTACATGAGATACGATTATACTACCAAACACAAACACCAATGCTCTATGCTATGTAGTTGTGGCAGAAAAGTGACATATGCGGAGACAGTCGAAATACGAAAGTATCCTTGGTCAGCCACTTACAACCACCATATCTACCGCAGTAAAACAGTTTCTGAAATTCGGCCGCTGTTGTGAGCGAAAGGTGACTCTGTGCTACTACTACACACAAACGCCAGTTATCGGTGATCTATAGTTTTCGCTGAAAAGTGATACACCATGACACTTTTGTCTTTGGCAGAAGTATGAAACTGCAACAGGTCGACCACTTTCAACCCCCATTTCTCCCACACCCCCATAGCTACCGACATCTAACAACCATAGTGCACTACATGAGATACGATTCTACTACCAAACACAAACACCAATGCTCTATGCTATGTAGTTGTGGCAGAAAAGTGACATATGCGGAGACAGTCGAAATATGAAAATATCCTTGGTCGGCCACTTACAAACACCATATCTACCACAGTACCACTGTTTCTGAAATTCAGCCGCTGTTGTGATCGAAAGGTGACTCTGTGCTACTACTACACACAAACGCCAGAGATCTGTGATCTATAGTTTTCGCTGAAAAGTGATACACCATGACACTTTTGTCTTTGGCAGAAGTATGAAATTGCCACAGGTCGACCACTTTCAACCTCCATATCTCCCACACCCCCATAGCTACCGACATCTAACAACCATAGTGCACTACATGAGATACGATTCTACTACCAAACACAAACACCAATGCTCTATGCTATGTAGTTGTGGCAGAAAAGTGACATATGCGGAGACAGTCGAAATATGAAAATATCCTTGGTCGGCCACTTACAACCACCATATCTACCACAGTACCACAATTTCTGAAATTCGGCCGCTGTTGTGATCGAAAGGTGACTCTGTGCTACAACTACACACAAACGCCAGTTATCTGTGATCTATAGTTTTCGCTGAAAAGTGATACACCATGACACTTTTGTCTTTGGCAGAAGTATGAAATTGCCACAGGTCGACCACTTTCAACCCCCATATCTCCTACACCCCCACAGCTACCGACATCTAACAACCATAGTGCATTACATGAGATACGATTCTACTACCAAACACAAACACCAATGCTCTATGCTATGTAGTTGTGGCAGAAAAGTGACATATGCGGAGACAGTCGAAATATGAAAATATCCTTGGTCGGCCACTTACAACCACCATATCTACCACAGTACCACAATTTCTGAAATTCGGCCGCTGTTGTGATCGAAAGGTGACTCTGTGCTACTACTACACACAAACGCCAGTTATCTGTGATCTATAGTTTTCGCTGAAAAGTGATACACCATGACACTTTTGTCTTTGGCAGAAGTATGAAATTGCCAAAGGTCGACCACTTTCAACCCCCATATCTCCTACACCCCCATAGCTACCGACATCTAACATCCATAGTGCACGACAGGAAAGATGATTCTACTATCACACACAAACACCAAAGGTCTATGTTATGTAGTTGTGGCAGGAAAGAGAATTATACGGAGATACGAATTTTTGGTCGAAATATGAAAACACCCTGCACTGACCAACTTGAATCATTATATCTCCCACATCCCCACATCTATCGGCATTCGGCCAACGTTGTGCATGACAGGAAACTCCATGCTACTTCCACCCACAAACATCAGTGATCTGTGCTAGGTAGTGGTGGCTGAAAAGTGAAATATAGGAAAAAACACGTCTATTTTTATATATATATAAGATTACCAAAACGTCAGGAACAATGCTGACTATAGCTGGTGATAAAAGATCAGCTGTCGCTTTACTTGATTTAAAGATAATTCAAATCTTAGAATTTTACTTTTCTGATTGCGTGTTTCATAACTTAAACAAACCGGAACATCTCTTAAAATAAACGTTTCCCGATATAATAAATACACTTTAAAATGATTTTTATGGTGAATTGTCACTGTGGGAAAGATTACAGGGAAATTCCTTAAAGTTGACAACTACTCTTCTTGAAATTTCAAAGTCCAACATAAGCAACTTTACAATCGATCTATAGAATATTTTACTACTAGGGAAACTAGAATTTGCCAAAATTCTAAGGTGCTTACAGCATCCCCTCATCACTCTTTCCAAAAGGTGAAGGATTTTGAACCCTTTCCCTACTACCTATCCAATGTATCCTTCCCAGTTAAGTTTGCTATCAAATGTTATGCTGAGGTATTTACATTTTGAGTCTTCAATGGGCTGTTCCTTCCCCACAATGCGCTAGACTTTCAACTTTATTGCTGCCAATAAATCCTTTGTCTCACCTGTTAACACGTTTTTTTAGTCCCCATTCTCTATATTGTGACAGTGGTGTATGGAATTTGCCACCCTGTCCTAGCCTGGCTACATAACACATACTAATGTGTATTTGCTCCCCTGAGGAATTATACATTTGTGGTGTTCAGCAATTCATTTCTTCAAAGAACAAAACGATGTCTGGCATGAGTTGATACAAATGGATTACCAGATGGATACTGATTGCAGCCACGTATTGTTAGAGATAAGTATACACAAACTAAGTAAAGTTGATGAAGCAGTAAAAAGGCGAGTTACTATAAAAGATGATTGGTAATGTTGATAATAATAAACTGCTACTCATGAACTGTTGAAGTATAATGAACAAAGTAACACGGTGGAGATGCTAAACCACAAATCGTTAAAAAGAAATGGTATTGGTTAAAGCAAGGAGTAGTAGACAATGTGGTTTTATCTAAGGGTTGTACACTACCACATAAATAGGGGAGGAGTTGGTAAATGTGTATTCATATTAGTTAGCAGTGACCACCACAGTTCATAGTAGATAGACTTGCTGGGGTTTGAATTATGGGGCAAAACGAAAATGAGGATTTTAATTATCGTGAGGGGAGGAAGGGTTGGGGAGAGCTACATTCATAATTCAGAGGTGAGACTGATGGTCGTATTTGGCAGGGTGAAACCAAGTTTAGACTGGAAAAGGAATTCAATTGAAGAAAGGATTGGTTTACAGATATTTCAGTGATGAGGTTTCACACAGTTGGAAGAGCAAAGTCAAAAGGTGCAGATATAACAAGATATGTTCCTAATAAAGCCTTACGATAACTGTGTGAGGTCTTAGTTTGTAGGAAAACAAGTTGTAGTGGGGCATTTCTTGTAGATATGAGATGGTTTTGTAAAACTGTCTTGAATGGATATATATATTTCATAAGTAAAGAGTCGTTTCAACAAAGGTTCAATAAATGGAGGTTATGTGGAAAAAAAAGTGGGAATGGTTCAATGATGTCATAAGAAAGCGGGATTAATTTTTTTATTTCATAACAAAAAAAAAAAAAATGATAGAGATAATTAGATTAAAGGGAACTGTAATAAAAGAATTCAATAGAATAATGATACAACAAAACACGAATGCAGGCTTCTAGTGGTCTCATTAAACCATTCACACAAACACAAACATCAGAAATTTCTAGATGTATCATTCATTGGTCCCCCTGCACGAATAATGTTCTTCATAAACCCATCCTTCGCTTGTCTCTTTGATCTTATTAATTTCCTTTTTAGTTGTTTTAAGTATTACCCACTGCCTACCTGTCTTAACTTTGTCATGTTCCCATCTCACTAACCTCTTTAACCTTCTCACCTCCCTATTGTATTATGTAGGTTCTGTACTTCTTTATTTTCTGCTTTGAAATAATAATTTCCTCACCCTTTTTTATTATCTTCTCTAACTCTTCCCACTTTGCCTCCGCTGTTGTGCCATCCTTCCATTTGGAGAACCTTTCACCTAAAATATCTCTTCAATTCTAAGATCTGTGCCTTTTTATTAGTCTACATCTTTCCCACTACTATTCGGGGTACTGGTTTACTGAATTCCCTAATATCCATCAGTACTGCATTTTGATCACTTTTTGCTGCAGTTACCCGACACCCCACAGGATTTTCATCAGGCTTTATTAGAAAGTTATCCAACATGTTATATCTATAAGTTTGTCAAAACCATTTAGGGATAGGCATAATACATGGAATAAGTACGGAAAAAAACATTTCTATTGGCTATTTCCAGCAGTAACAAACTTAATAGTTAGATTTCAAGGCTCCCTATGTAGAAGATAGGAATTTAGTTAAAGTAGTTTTTCAACCACAATAGTTTTTCTTTTATTTTCACTGTTAGAACTTTTGATAAGAAGCATTTTAAAGTGTATTTATTATACCCAGAAAAATTTAGCTTAAGAAATATTTCGATTTGTTCATATCTGTAAACAATGCGGTCAGGAGGGAACAAACTAAATTTGAAATAACTAATGAATGCAAAAAGTTACAGCAGAGCTTTTATGTGTAGTTAGCACCTTCTAGAATATTTTCAACATAAAATCAAGTAATTATACAAAGTATAATTAGGATTGTTAATTGAGAGAAAAAAAATCGAAGTTTAAACTAATAAACTTAGAAACAAGAAATTAATTCCAGGGGATAGACCTAGTAAAGGGGGTTAAAATGATGTATTGGTTTTGGTAGATAGTTTAAATTGTCTGTTAGATAAATAAGATTTTTAGAAATGTATTTTTGTGGTTATCAGAAAGTGCGTCTAGACTCATGTAGTAAGAGAGTTTGAAATTAATTTAATAAAAGTCTTTTTGAAGATGAAACTAGGTTGAAATAGATGGAAGAAGATACTAGAAAGACTATATGTCAATTACAAGTTAAGAGATTAAGTACCTTTGGAGGTATTAATCTTCAAAAAAATTTTGCTGACATCATAAAATCAATGGACACAATTAGGAAAGAGCAGCCATAGTGGTTTGGCACTCACTCTTCCGGCAGCTTTTGAGTGGGTCGGACCATGCATTGTTGGTAGAGCCAGCATCTCCTCATTGTCAGTAGCGGTAGTGTAGACTATTAATGCTGTAGTTCAACTTTCATCGGAGGAAGGGGTCTTATGATAGTTTGTTTTCTCTATTGAGTGTGCCTGACCTGTGTTCATCTAAAGAAATGTAGTCTGATTGCCTTATCCATATAATTTGGTACTGAACTCTTGTAAGAGAAGTTTTAGAAAATTATAACTCTTGTGAAACTTGAGAACTGTACATTATGTACTCATTTTTACTTTTCCCTTTCACATTTAAGGGGTATTTCAAACGTGAGGTGGCCTGTTATTGAAATTTTGTAGGTACCATAGGCAAATAACATTATTAATAGTTGGAACTTTGGTTTTGCTTAACCCAAACAAAAATTCTTAGGGTTCTATATGGTGACCATCGAACTAGATTATCTCATTAAATGCACATTCTGTAAGTTCAGGCAGTGTTGAAGCCAACCCCTAGCTTCAAGGTCTCTTGACAATGTTTGGTCCCCTCATGTTCTGCTCTACCACTTTGTGTAACACCTCCTTCCCTTACTAAGGTATTTGCAAATCTCTGCTCCCATTTTTTTTTTTTTAATCTTATTTCCTACCCAGTTGACACATGGTAAAAATCCCCTCCAGTAATGACCATTCTACACTCACATTTGAACTGTGAATATGACTATAGATTCTCTCCAAGAACCTCATCTTCATCATTCATTTTTCCCCTATGGTAAGCGGCCAACTCCCTGATTTTTTTTTATCACCCCAAGAATCTACCCTTACTAATTCATAGTCATGATCTATGAATTCTAGAGAACTATAGTAATCTTTGCTAAGCAATATGAATACCCCTCCACCAATTGCTCCTCTATCTCTCCTGTATACACTGTAACCATCAGGTAAAACCTCACTTTCTAATACTCGTTCTTTTAACCAAGACTGTACTCCCATAATCACTTGTGGTTCATGTATCTCTATTAAGTTTGCAAATTCTATTACTTTTTAATTATACTTCTATAGTTCACCAATAACACTCTTATTTTTGGCTTTGTGGTATTTTCAGCACTATCCCTTTGTCTTTCCAGTTGTACACTCATCCATTATTACTTCAGTAGCTTCATCTATTTCTTAAGCATTTGCATTTTTTCCCATAGTGTATCTACAATCAGTATCACTTTTTTTACCCTCCTCACCTGCAGCCCCTAATTTTAAAAAGTCACAGACCTGACCCCATCATAACTGGAAGTGGGCTCCCTAACAGTTTTAGCTAACAACTTCTATTTAGATGTAGGCCATGCCTAGTGAATCCCCACCTACCAATGGTGTTCAGACACAACCCCCAATACATTACTTGTGCCTCTTCCAAATAGGATCTCTGCTTCCACATTTACGCATCTCACAGCATTGTTCAGCTGTGGCTGACCATGGCGACTTGGAACCTGCTCGAGTTCCACCCTGGTATGCTGTGCCTCCTTCGCCACCTTCCTCAGGTCACTCTCTATGCCGTAATTTGCATTCCTTTAGTACTATTGCCCACACTATCACTACCCTATCATCCTTAGTTGAATCCCTCATCCTGTATCCTCTATTACCTGCCCTAATGTTGCACTGGGTTTGAAATAGCTTGTGACCTGGTAGACTGTGCCTAATTGATTCTGTAGACGAGTGATTACACCTTTACCATGGCTGCTACCTAGCAGTAGAACCTTTTTATTCTTTTTTTTTTTTTTTTTTTATTCCACACCTCTATTCCTGCAGGCCTGCTACACCTTACCTACTCCTACATCTACATTGGGGTCTTCCCCATCTGACTCTAGTAACAGGTAAAACTATTTCTCCCCACAATTTCTGGAGTGTCTGCCTTCTTCATCCTGTTAAGCATATTTCCCGTATGACCTTGTCCTCAGTTCCAACCATTTTTCTCACCCCACTCACTAAACCCACTATTTCTACCTAATTCCTCCACAGGCAGAGCCTCTACAAGCAGAGCTTCCACAGGTAGAGCTCCAAGGAAGACTGTCAAGCAGATGAAGAGTTGTATCAAATAGATTATCTAAGACATATTTTGAAAACTCTCTACCAGAAAAAAAGACTAATATCAAGAGGAAGATTATGAGATAATTAGATGATACAAGTGCAAAAATACCTGACCAGTCAAAGAGGATTGTTCATTACCTCACCTAATCTGGTGGAATGGAAAATTGATGGTGATTTATAGGAAGAGCAAAGAAATTTGAGAACAGCAACTCTTACACATCATGAAATGAGCAACACAGAATATTTTGTAAAGATCCTGTAGATTTTAGAAAGGTACCAGAAAGGTTGAAATACAATTAAAATCACAAAGGCTGGTATGGATAATATTACATTAAAACTTGATGCATATAAGATGAATGGACAAATTTGTCTAAGAATTAAAAGACATTGGTTGTTTAAATGACTGGCATAGGTTTGGGAAAGGTAAATTTAATGTGTCATGTCAAGATGCTGCCAATTTCATCATTGTAATGGCACAATCTACAGATTAAGGTAAAATCAGAATCGCGGAGCGTCCTGGCATACATTAATAATGGAAGCCTGTAAACATTGCTGGCCACACTGGAACTCTGAATTTTCCATGTGAGCTCCTTAACTATTGTATTACAGGACTGCTCTAGAATAGGTTATTCATGTGAAACTTGCTGTTGATCATCCATTTTTAAGCTATTTTAGATGAAATTTACAAAGGAGAATATGTTAATAGTGTGGCACTGTATCTATCGAAGACATATAACATGGTGACCCCTAGAATGATGGTGAAGATAGTTAAAATGACTGTGGTAATTAGAGTGTAACTTTCTGGGGAGAGGAATTCTTAAGAGATTGGAAATGAAAAATTGGGAAATGTACAGTAGAACTCCAATTATCCGAATCAATTGGGACTGGACCCCATTCGGATAATCAAAATTTCGGATAGTCGGATTTTTTTTCGAAAAAGGGTCTATTTTAATTAATTATTGTATGTGTGTTGAAAATGCCTTCTTTTCCAAAAGATTTTGGTGCTTTTCCACTTCAGGGATGAAAATTTCGCCGTATCACTCGGTAAACAAAGCAGCAGTCATCCGAAATTTTGGTTGGTTTTTATAAAACAGGGGAAGCCTTTTCGCAGTACGTTTCCGTCTTAGTTAAAAAAGCGATTCGGATAATCGGCGATTCGGATAATCGGCGATTCGGATAATCGGCGATTCGGATAATCGGCGATTCGGATAATCTGAGTTCGGATAATTGGAGTTCTACTGTAGTATCAAACGAGGTGAAGGTGATAATTGTGATTGCTACAGCAGGATATTAAGACCATAGCAGATCATTGTTCTATTGGGTTGGTTTGTAATTAGAAGTTCCGTTTGAATTGTATTAAACTGAATGACTAGTTGCAATTAGTTCCCTAAGTCATCTAATTACCCCTTTCTAAGTATCCAATCCAGTTATGGACTGGGTCCTGCAATAATTTCCAGAAACAAATCTAGTTTCTCGGCTTTTAATGCTCTCCAGCTCTTGTATTTGATACCCAAAATATGGGTCCAAAACTACAACCAACCACATTCAATCTATCCATCACTTGCTAGTATAGTTAATTTATGTATATTGATTTTATTTGAAAATAATTTTTTGGCTACCTTTCACATTTTTTTAATAATGTTTCTCCTCCTTTTACATGTCCCGCAATTATTTTATTTTGATCAATTTCTTTCCACGATTAACTCTTCTACTGATATTATTTTGGTCCCGCTCCACCTGTTCTCTGATTGTAATGTGTAATCATGAAAACTACCACTCAGGTGGCAGTATTGACCATTGGTACCTGTGCAATCTCAGTCACATGTTTATTTTCTTGAAGAGCATAGCCAAATATTGTGTTTTTGGTGTCTGTTGAGTGTTTTGTTGCTGCTAGTGTCCTCTCTATAATTCCTTTTCAAATAAATGTCCCAGTGGCATTTTGATGCAGTTGAATCTTTCTTGCTCAATTTCAGAGGAGCTGAATTGATTGAGGAACTTCGACAGAAACAGATAGTTGCGCAGCAAGAACGGGAAAGAGAGATTTTGGAGAAAATAAAACATAAAATGGAAAGAATTAAAGCAGCACAGCAGAAAATGAAAGGTGTTGTAAAGGAAGTTGACAACCACTATGTTGGTAAGTTACTTTCTGCATGCTTTGGAATCAGGTTTATGATTCTTAATACAGTTTTTTGTTTTTTCATGGGAATAATGAAAGAAAAATTGAATTTTTCCAAATACAGTTTTACAGTATTTCATTATGGACATTGTGCTATTGTGCTAATAGCTCAGTTATCTGCTGTATTCACTGTTTTTCATAGGATAATATTAGGAATTTCTAGGCACAGAGAAATGGGGTTTATTATTAGAGAATACATTTCTGTTAATATCTGCAATAGCTTTGAATGGCCTGTGTAACAGTTAAGTGAATTTAATTCATTTTAAAGCATTATTGAATTTAATGTATGGTTATTACCAAGAAACAACATTCATTGTTCACAAAATAGTCAAATTTACTGTTATTTTCTCCATTTCATTTCCATTTAGTTATAGTTCAGTGGTTTCTTTAATGATTTGTGTCACTTCTGTTTCAGTTGTTTCAAGGTCCATTTTTTTACTTTGTCATCTAAATTATATATAAGTTGTTTGTAATTGTAAGATTTCGGAAATATTTTGCAGGTTCTTTAAAAATATTTACTAATCTTAATTTATTAGTGCATATTAATCTACCATAAATTAGTTTTTAGAATCTGATTTTTTAAAATTTTTATTAATGTTTCAAATTAATTTTAGTGTTGGTTAAATCATGTCTTGTAAGTACTGAATTGAATGAAATTGTTTTAAAAAAATTGATTATATGCAGTAATGAAGTTCAAATTCATTTGAAATAATTGATGTGCCAATATATTTTAACAGAACAGCTGGAAGGGTATAATTTTGTGTTGGATCACAGAGAGCATTAAAAGTGAAACTCTGGAAGACTTAAAAAATTGATTGTATGCTTATTTATAATGAAATTTCTTAACATTTTTTGTTCTTCTTTACCCAGAATTGGTTCTACCTACAGTAGTTGCTAAATGATGTATCACTGTCTGGTGAAACGTATGTTGAAATACTATTACATTTAAAGGATTTGCACATTCATACTATGCTTTATGGTAATAGTTGTAAAGTTACATGCCACTTCTACATTCAAGATGACTATCAAGATGGTATCAAGCTGATTAGAATATGTAATGACATGTGTATATTTTTTTGTTGTTGTTGAGCTTTTTGATAATAGTATCAAGAAACTGCTATTAAATAAGAAATGAATCAGTTTTTGATAAAACTGTTAATATGTCAATTTTTTCTTAAATGATACAACAAAATGTATTAGTTGATAAAAACATTAATTTGACATGGAAAAGAAGAACTGAGTTTACTAATCACCGAAGTTAAAGATAGAAGAGCTGCAGTGAAAATAATAATAATATTATCAAGCTCCTTACTTATGTAGATAGAAATTGTTACAAGGCTTATTTTCACACATTTTGTTCATGGCAAAGGTGGAGGGGAATGACAAATAACAGTATCATTTGCAATTATAGGAGAATAACCACCGCTTACCAAAGTTGAAGATTGCTGTGGCATCAAAACATGGAAATAAATTAATGATTATTAATTTAAGAATCAACTGTGGAAGATATGGCCTACAATAATCACATATGGAAATAAATGTACATGCATAGAGCATTAGAATTTTTGGACTTGTATCCCTTCTTAATATAGTGAGTTAGTTGCCTGATAAAGACTGGCAGCTAACTCAACCAGACTGCCACCCTCAACCAGGCAGCTACCTCACTGTATTGTTGAGGGGATATATGCCTGAAAAATTCAACGCTCTGTCTGTATGTGTATTTCCGTGTTTTGACGCCATGATAATATTAAACTCTAGTGAGCAGTGGCTATTTTCCTGTCACAATATTTAATGAATCCACTTTATAGCACCTTTGTTTCCTAAGGTTAGGAGATGTTGCATCTGGACTGGTGTTTAATCAAATTTCTAAGCATCACACTAAAACATTTGCCATGCACATGCCTTCTTCAGAGTACTGCCACAAAATGATGGCCAAAACATTAGGTTTCGACAAATTGACACGGTTCAACCGGACAATCAAGATTACAACATTAAGGTAGGTTTGGCTTATGCATGGCAGATGTTTTAGTGTGATGCTTAGGACAATGCAAGAGAAATTTGACTTTAGGGATTGTTGGTTTAGAGTGAAGTGATATCTTTGGTAATCAGAATTAAATTTACTGGTATTAGTGTGAGGATTGTCAAGACATTCTAGGAAGTGGGCAGTATGTTTGATATTTGGTGGAAAGGCCTGAACAAATTGTTATGGGTGATGGTCAATGAAAGCAGATATGCGCTGTGTGTATGAGACCATGTGTCCCTGAATTTTTCCTTTAGTTAACCCATGTCATAACCCTTCCGAACCTCCAATTTATCCACAATAATCTTGCGTATTTCCAACTAGCCAAGTGTATCAATTTCTGTCTACATGAATGATGTCATGGTACAAAATATTGGCTTTGTCCAATGGTCTCAATCTTATTTTTGTTGTCATAGTCCATGCCCTTTGAGTTTGGCAAGTGTTGGGTTCTGTTTATATCAGAGACAATTCCACTGACTAGAAAGATAATAAACATACTAAAATGAAGTGATAAATGCAGTTTACCAAATTTTGAGGATAACACTTACAAATTTAAGGTGTTTATCCATATTTAATCTAAATGCCATTGTTTTTACTTCATTTTTTAAAGTAACTATGGTCATGTGGAAGTCATAAGACCCACATCTAAAACTACTTTATACTATGCGACTTCAGATTCAGCATGGAAATTTATATCTCTCATTTGTTACATTTGTTCATGTTTTCATTTTTAAATCTTTGTTTGTTAATGAAGTACTCTTTTAGATCTTCAGCATCTAGTTCTAAAGTATAGCTTGTGACCTAGAATGATTACAGGTTAAATAAAATATTTAGAGTTGATAATGACTGTTGAAAGTGTGGAGGTGCATTGAATTCCACCTCTGTCTTGACTTAACTCAGTAATCAAAGAATCTAGAGTTTAATGCTTAATCTGTCCCCCTCCTCCCACCAAATTGTAATGTACAACACATTCACAAAGAAAATTTTGTCAGAAATGTGGGTCACATTATGGGGTTCTGAAATTGCAGCAGTAGTAGGATTAGAAGTGGAACTTTCGAAATTTCTAGTCATACCTCTTGGCTCTAAGCCACTATTGTAGTGTTACAATGACTGTCCCTAATTTTAAGGTATTTTTCACACCCTTCGAATCACTAGTTATGAATCTGTCAGAAGAATCGACTTGTAGTTATGTGATGTCTTAAAATGTTCAAGACCTATTCAATAAATTACTGAATCATTTATTGAATGATGTAACCCTGTGGACTTGCAAACTTGTCATATTGTTTAGATAACTACCATGATAAAAAGGACACATTTCCTTATGCAGCAGCTCCATTGGCGCAGTCTTCAGGAACGAGCTCGCCATCACCACCGCAGGGTTTCCACACCCCTGTGGATGATGAGCCTCCACCGCTGACCCCAAGGGCAGGCTCTCTCCTTCAGGCACCGACACCAAGCTCTGCGGTGATGACAGTGTCGCTGGATGGATACCTAGAACCACAGCGCATGTCATTTGGCTCCCCTCCAACATCTGAACTGATCCCCCGTGCTCCTTCTCTCGATGACAGCTTTCCTGTGTTCTCTCCTCCACCATACGGATCAGCAGTGAAGGGTCGATACAGTCGGCGTCATTCCAGCATTGGTCCCCCATGGATGCCTGACTTAGTCACCCCACGACAGTCTGTCTGCCTCTCATCGCCACAGTCACATCACACTTGTAATGAATATTACTTTTTTTAAAAAAAAAATCAAGTCCTATAGCTTAAATGTTCTTTCACATGAGCTTTCCACATATTTGAAATGAGGTCTTATGAATATAATAATAATAATAATAATAATAATAAAAAAGAAACATAGAAGTTGCCAGTTAGTGTTTACCAGTATGCATTTTTAAGTATAGAAGCACTATTATCTCAAATTCGAGTTTGGCGTAGAAATTTGTTGGGGAATGATTTCTTAGTATTTGATTTCTTGAGTCGTGTGATTGTCAAACAGTAGCTTGTAGATTAGCATTAACACAAGATCTATAAAGAAGTTTCTGACCATTGATGGAATATGATTTGTTTGTCACTACCATTCACCTATACAGTTACAGTTTAGAAGAAACTCCATGAAAGAAACAAATAATTAGGCTGTGACAAAATGGACTTGTGTTAATAACTAAACACCACAATGTAATAAACTCCCAACATTTCTCAAACACTCGTTAAATATTCAGAACAGTTAGTTCTGATAACTTTTAAATATCAGTGACATGAAGCCCAGTGTCACATCATGAGGTTGCTCTTCACCATTTATTTGCATTGATGCCTGCATAAACAGATAGAATAAGTTGCAAAATCTCAAAGTTGGAGAAAAATAAAAATTTGAAGATATTACCAGATATATTAAAGAAAAATGTTGATGTTTATTTCCAAATATGTTGAGATCAGAATTAGAAAATGTTTATTACGTAACATTTTTTTTTACAAGAACCATTTGCTTATTATCTTTGAAACCACACAATTTGAACTTCTGCATTTCTACACTAGCTCTTGGCACGTCCAAGTGACAGTCATATTCACATTGTGTATACTGGCGCTGTATTACTTAAATGTTTTGGACAGTGAGACCTGTTGCATGAGAAGTACAGTCATCCAGTTGTTGATGGTGAGAAATGTGACATCAGTGGCAGTGATATGGAATCTTATGTCGTCATTAAATGGAGCACTGTGCAATTCATACCTCTATTTACTTCTGTCAGGACATGCAATGCGTTTTGCATGGTCTTGCAGCATGTGTTTCATTTGGCCTAAGGATCATAGACATGATTTTAGCAGATAGTTGTGAATGGTTCTAACCGACATCCCTGGTGTAGCAATACCTCTACTTTGCTAAGTGGTCACTGTGCAGCCTGAAATGGCTGCACAGAAAATGTCTGCCTTCATGTGCTTTTGTCGGACACTGCCGGCCACAACTCGGCTTACTGGCATATGATCCTCCATCATACCAGCTGCACCAATACTGAACCCTCTTGGACACTTCTCATTCCACACGATGTATCAATTTTCTGATAGTATCATCCAATCTAATGGAGACCAAACTCAATCTTTGCTAACTACAACAAATGGTAAGTGCCTATGTCATCCAGAGATGGCAGCAATGTGTTAAACAATGTTGGAAGACATTATAACACTGGCAAAGGCTAGATAAGTCCTGCTTGCACCCTTCTCCTTCCTAGGGATCCCTTTCAATTCTGAATTTTCCAACACAGAGGTGTGCTTTTGATCATAAGATGTGATGCCATGTAGAAGCACCATGTACCAACTGTTTTTTTCTTTTACATCAGTTTATTTTAGAGACTAAAGAAAATACATTATAAATTTGTTGCCTATGTTGTGTCTGAAGTAAATGAGTTCTACCGAGGAAGTTTTCTTGGGGAAAGTTGTCTTGACTCAACTGATGAACTCCCCAGGAAGTAGTGGCATTGCCACTGACCTGGTTGCAGGTGAAAGAGTTCAGGGATAAAACATTGTCATTAGGGATCAGATGCTACGGATTTAATGGAAGAATCGAATTAGCAGCAGCCGTGATGAGAAATACTAGGAGATTTGAAAAACAATAGTTAATTAAGATAAGTGACTTTAAAATAAAGCTGATGAGATTTGAGATATTACTATATTACTGGGGGGGAAAATTCTACAGGTTTTGTTTTTTTTTTTTTTTTAAATTTAGGACTTTTCTATGAGGCATAAATTCAATAATGTGTTAGGGCTATCAGAATAGTATTTATTGAAAAAAGTTCCTTGTTAAAGTCATTCATTGTGAGTGATGTAATGATAAGTTTAGCCAAGTATTTCTTATGATGAATTGAGTTAATGACATTCTAGGAACAATTCGGGGGGGGGGGGGGGATTGTTTAGCTTTCTAATGTTGCTCTGAACAATAATGGAAAATTATAAACAAAAACAGATTAAGAATTGAGTAAAATTAGAGAGGAAAATAATGAAGAATAAAACAATGCAGCTGCTGTTAAATCAGGAGAGTGAATGATAGATAAGAAAAAAAGGGAAGGGAGGCAAGGGTCTTCAGTAAGGGAAAAAGAATACAAATGAACCAAAATTCTCAGGAGAGATAAAATGGAGAATGTACACTTGTATTCTATTAAATGCTGTGCTTCTTGAGCAGTCTGTTAGTGTCTGATTTGTTAGTAAATTTCGTTTAGAGACAAAACATATTATGTAGTGTAGATGTCGATTTGCTCTGCACTGTACTAATATTTTGTGTCTGCCTAAAAGTTTCGGGGCCCGGTTTATTTTGTCTTCTTTTTTGACATGCCTTGCAGGCGTTAACCTGGCGTAAGGTGTAGCTTTATCAGAGCATGAGCAGCTAAAGTTATTAGAACCCTAGAATCGGATGCTCATGGTGATGAAAGAAGGTAAAAGAACAAAGCTGAAATAAAGCTGCCCTTATTTAAACCCTCCACATCCCTGTACCTTCGTTTGTTTTTCTGTTTTTAAATATGTTGGAAATTGATTCTCTTCATGATACAGGTTCGATGGTAGAGTGGTATAGTGATGGCTTTCCTGTCATATTATGCTAACTCGGTGTTGTTTGGGAACAATCTTATGTCACTCACAGCTTCCTATAATCAATTGTGACGATGAAATTCTAAGTCCATGCAAACGAAGTCACAGGTTTTAGTTAGTAATAAATAATATGACATTCATTTCAGTAAAAATTACACATGCATAATGACCAAGTCGACAGATTTTTTTAAATTTTAAATCTACGATATACAGCACTTGGAGGAATCTTTATGTTTTAGAAAGTGAAAACAAACCATAAAAAGTAGATGTGGTTCAGGACAAGATATAATAACTTCTTGTCAATAAACAAACACATGGTTTGGACTATTTTTACAATTGTTTTTGTGATATCGCGTTTCTTTTTTTAAGGGTATGTACATAAACTATGTGATTCCAGTTTCGCCTCATTTGAACACCTTGCGTCCCCCACATACATTGACGCCCCACCCATGAGTGGAACATAATTACTTCCTTATTATATTTTGTGCTGTTTCTCATATCATAGTACCATTAAAATTATTGCGCATATAATAAACAGGACTGATATTTGCTTTATTTACTTTTTGTTATCACAAATATTCTCACTCAAATGGTGACACTACCAATAATACAAATTATTAATTATTGGGAAAACCTCTTCCTCGAGCGCAGTGATGGATCCTTTTTTTTTTTTTTTTTTTTTTTTTTTTTCTCTTGAGGTTCCCCGCAGGGGCCTGGTACGCAAGTGCCAGGTACGGGTTTGGCGAACCCGCGGTGCCCGAGCTGGAAACTTGTGAGCGCCGCAAGTTTCCCACACCGTAAACTCCTACCATGCTTCAACGACCACCGTAGGGCGTGGCGGTGGAACGTTGTGTGCCTAGGAGAACGGGGATCTTGGCTTCATCGCCCGGATCGCGAGGACGGTAAAAACCTCTATAAAAAACCCCTCAACCTCAAGGTGAGTAACGTGCCGAGGAGGTGGATGGGTGGTGAGGCAAACCACCCGCTAGCGTACAACCTCAGGGGCACCTGCCGCACCCCTGTTGTATTGGGCTTGGTGGCGTGATTCGGGGGCTCCACGTCACTCGACTTTTAGGTCCTCCGGACTCGTGGGAACAATAACCAAAAATCCCAAAAAAAATTCAATTGCCTGCGGCTCGGGCAATCCGCAGGGCCAATCTTCCGCCCAAAGAGCAGGAAAGCGTGCGAGGGTTGATAGCCCTCACCGAGAGGAGGATAATTGTAACGGGAAGGGTTATCTCATCGATAACGCCTTTTTAGTAATGGCTAGAACGGAGGGATCCTTTGAAAAGGTCTCTCCGTTCTATATACAGAAAGGTTTACAAGGAATTGCCGGTACATTAAAAAGCGTAAAAAAGCTGAGGAACGGGACACTGCTTCTAGAAACAACTACCTACAAGCAGGCTGTCTTACTCCTTAAGTGTGAGAAGCTCGGGGAGTTCGCAGTGAAATGCGAACTCCATAAAACGCTTAACTCAAGCAAGGGAGTGATCACATGCCGTGATCTCATCGATATAGCGTCCGAGGAACTCCTTAAGGAGTGGAGCTCAGAAAACGTGGTCGAGGTCAGGCAGATAACACGAAGGGTTAATGGCAATCTTGAAAAGACAGCCACCTTCATCCTGACGTTCGACACTCCGACGTTGCCTAAAGCCATCAAAGCTGGCTACTTAAACCTAAACGTTCGCCCGTATGTTCCGGACCCGATGCGCTGCTTTAAGTGCCAGAGGTTCGGGCATACGACGGCGAACTGCAAAGGCAACGCCACATGTGGGAAATGCGGAAAATCGGCGCACGAACCGGGTGCAAGTTGCACCCTCCCACAGGTGTGCATTAACTGCTCCGGGTCACATCCAGCCTGGAGCAGGGAGTGTCGAGTGTACCTTGAAGAAAAGAAGGTACAGGAGCTGAAAACGAAGGAACGATTATCGTATGGCGAGGCGAAGAAACGGTTTAAGGCGCTTGCGCCACCGGTCTTCGCCACCAGTTTTGCCAAAACGTTGTCAGCTCCCGTCAGGAAGGAAAGTGTTGCAACGCAGACGTCCGTTGTAGACACGGGCACGAGCACAATGTGCTCGTGTCAGTGCAAATGTGGTGCAATACCCACTAAGGTCCTAACACCAGGGACCGCGGACGTCGGCAGCAACACTTCTGCAACCACGACCCGTAAGACAGCAGGTACCACAGGTCCACCAGCAAAAGAACTGCCATCTGCTACATTAGCTGCAGGTGTGAGTCTCACTGTCAGCGGGAGAGGCAGCTCCAGCGGCGGATGCAGCTCCTGCAGCAGAAGCAGAAAAGTCTACGCCATCTGCTGGTAGCGGATGGCAAACAGTTCAGAAAGTTCGGGGTCCGAAGTTCAGGCATACGGACCCCTCTATGTTCGTGAAATCCCCTTCCGCTTCTCCTCCCACGTCCCCATCTGGGGGAGGGAAGAAGGGGAAAAGGCCTCGGCGGAAGAAAAATCCGCAAGACGACGAGGCCTTAGAACAAGAGTCGTCTTCGGACCACGAAGACGACGTAATGCTGGTGGACGTACCTGGTTCCGTTCGTCAGCAGACACCGGATCCTGACCCACCCGACCCGGGGCGGGTGGTTTTAAATAGGTAGGATGGCTCCCATACTTCAGTGGAACGTCAACAGCTTTCAGGCTCACAAAGAGGAAGTCCAACTCTTAGCACGGTCTAATCCATTGTGTCTCTGCTTACAGGAGACACACTTTTAGACCAATCGCATGAACCAGTGCTAAGAGGATATGACATATACCGAAAGGACGATACCGAGGGTGATCGAGCCAAGGGGGGAGTGGCTGTGTTGGTACTAAACACCGTCCACTCTGAACCCGTTGCTCTCACCTCCTCACTACAAGCAGTTGCGGTGAAAATACACGGTCCAATCGAACTGACCGTATGCTCTATCTATCTGCCACCCAGTGTGTCAGTCGCCTATGACGACCTTGTTAGCATCATACGACAACTCACTCGGCCCTTTCTCCTCTTGGGAGATTTCAACGCCCACAGTGCGTTGTGGGGTTCCTCCACCGATTGCCCCAGGGGCCGAGTGGTTGGTAGATTGATAGAGCAGGAGGACATTTGTATCCTGAATACAGGGCAAATGACTCATTTCACCACTGCTACCGGTACGTCCTCTGCCATTGACCTTTCGTTGTGCTCCCCCTCACTCGCGGACTCCGTGCATTGGGAAGTGGACCGCGACCTTCATGGAAGCGACCACTTCCCAATATGGATGCACGTAGAGTTTGAACGCGTAAGAGGCAATAACCGACGCAAATGGAACGTCAGCAAAGCCAATTGGCCGTTGTATACCAGGTCAGTATGCCTCCGGCCTCGCAAAGGCATCACGGAGATGGTGAATCATTTTACAGCTGTGATTCACCAGGCGGCTGACGTCTCCATGCCTAAATGCTCCGGAACGCTGCGGCGAACGCCCGTCCCCTGGTGGAATGACGAATGTCGTTCCGCTATTCAGGGACGCAGGAGGGCGTTGCGCCGATTTAAGATGCAGCCATCTGATGACAACTTAGCAGCGTTCCGTATAGCCAGAGCTAAGGCGCGTCGTGTTATTAAGGAGAGCAAGAAAAGGTCTTGGCAGAACTTTGTGAGCACTATAAACCGTTCCACACCTTCGTCGAAAGTATGGGAGTCTATCCGCCGTATATCTGGAAGGTACTCCCGCCCACCAGTGTCTGGATTACTGGATCGTGGACATGTTATTACCGACGAGCGAAGCATAGCTCAGCTGATGGCGGAGAACTTTGCCTCCGTCACTTCGTCCGCCAACTTTGACCCTCGGTTTAAGCGGCAAAGAGCCGCTGCCGAGAGGCGAGAGCTGTGCTTCAGTTCGTCGAATACAGAGGCCTACAACTCCCCATTTACATCTTGGGAAGCTGGAGTCAGCGCTGAACAGCGCAAATGACACTGCTCCAGGGCCTGATTTGATCCAGTACCAGATGCTGAGGCATCTTAGTAAAGTTGCTAAGGAGTACCTTTTAGATATTTTTAATCAGATTTGGACCGGAGGACATTTCCCCGACTCGTGGAAAGAAGCAACGCTTATCCCTATTTTAAAGCCTGGTAAGGACAAATTGTTGCCAGGTAGCTATCGTAGCATCGCCCTTACAAGCTGCGTGGGTAAGACACTGGAGAGGATGGTGAATCGCCGCCTCGTCTGGTGTCTTGAATCCCGAAATCTGCTGAGCCGCTTTCAGTGTGGATTCAGGAAGTTCCGTTCCACCTTGGACAACCTGATCCTCCTGGAGGCGGCAATACAGGATGCGTTCATACGCAGCCAACATCTTATAGGTATCTTTTTCGATCTGGAGAAGGCCTACGATACTACCTGGCGGCATGTTATTTTAAAGCAGTTGCACGAGTGGGGTTTTAAGGGTAACCTGCCCCGTTTTTTAAAATCATTTTTATCTGGTCGTTGCTTCCGGTACCGAGTCGGTAGTGAAATGTCTGATCTTTTTATTCAGGAAAACGGTGTTCCTCAAGGGTCAGTTTTAAGCGTGACTCTTTTCGCTATTGCTATAAATAGCATTTTAAGTGTTATAAGGAGGCCTATAGGGTACTCCTTATATGTAGACGATTTTTTAATTTTTATTGCATCATCCAGCCTGAGAAGCGCTGAGCGGCAGCTGCAACTCACACTGAACAGGCTGGATGAATGGTCAGTGCACACCGGTTTTCGTTTCTCTGCCGAGAAAACCCGGTGTGTACTTTTTAGTCGTAGTAGGATTCTTTTACCAGAGCCCCACCTCACCTTGAGGAACACTGTTTTACGTTTTACCGATACTGTTCGGTTTCTGGGCCTCATTTTAGACAGTAGGCTAACCTGGCTGCCACATCTTAAAGATGTGAAAGCCAGGGCCTTAAAAGCACTCAATGTTTTAAAATGTCTGTGTGGCAGGTCATGGGGCGCTGATCGCTCCTGCCTGCTACAATTTTACAGAGCCTTTGTACGGTCGCGGCTGGAATACGGTTGTATCGTGTATGGTTCGGCACGGGACAGTTACCTGCGTATATTGGATAGTGTCCACCATGCAGGAATTCGGCTCGCCACGGGTGCATATCGCACCAGCCCTATCGTCAGCATTTGTGCTGACTCGGGCGAGCCGCCGCTTACCATCCGTCGGCGACTCCTCATGGTGAGACACTACTTGCAGGTTGCCATAACACCTGGCAGTCCCGTGTACGACATAGTTGTACATCCCAACTACGAGCGGCTCTATGCCAATCGGCATAGAGCCACTAAACCGTTCAGCTACCGTACAAAGGCTATTTTAGAACAATACGGATTCGAGCTTCCCTCTTTTTATCACCAGGGTTGGAGTAAATCTCCTCCTTGGCTTTTAAAGAGGCCCAGAATAATTTTGGAACTCTCCCGGCATAGTAAACTGTTAACTGCTGACAGTGTTTTTATTAATATTTTTACAGATATTTTAAATCAATATCACACTTTCACCCCGGTATACACGGATGGGTCTAAGCAGGCTAACGGAGTTGGCTGCTCCATCGTGTTCCCTCGAGCGACTTACAAATATAAGCTGGATAGCAGGTGCAGTGTTTACACTGCGGAGTGCTATGCCCTGCTAAAGTCGCTCCAGCATATGAAGTCACGGCGCGACATGAAGTACATCATATGCTGTGATTCCCTCAGTTGTATTCAGGCGTTAGGAACTATGTACCCAGCAGAGCGTCTAGTCCAGGACATCCAGGACGCCCTCCTTTCCCTCCAATCTCGTGGAAAGGAGGTATTATTCTGCTGGGTACCGGGCCATGTGGGAATCAGGGGGAACGAGGCAGCTGATGTAGCTGCCAAGTTAGCCTGCGACAAGGTCAGAACCGACTTTGAACCGGTCCCAAAGTCAGACCTTGCCTCGGCGGCGAAGAGATTTGTTTTTGATGTTTGGCAGAGGCAGTGGCTGGAAGTCGAGCATAACAAGCTCCGGCAGGTCAAACCGACCGTTCAGCCGTGGAGCAGCTCCTTCCAGCGGGCGAGGAGGGATGAGGTTCTCCTTACTCGCCTCCGTATAGGGCACTGTCCTCTCACGCACAGCTTTCTTCTCCGCCGGGAGGACCCACCGGAATGTGATGCTTGTGGCGTACCTCTGACGGTACGCCACATTTTAACTGATTGTGTTTTATTTTCTGACTTAAGGGCAGACGCTGGCCTAGCCAACGATCTGACCCTTATTTTAAGTAATGAAGCTAACAGTGTGGCAAAAGTTTTAAAATTCTGTTTATTAGCCGGTCTGGTCCCAAAAATTTTGGGCAGACCGGCATAAGTTTTAAGATGGATGGGAGGCCCCTCTACAGCTTCCCGTCCATGTGTATTGCTTTTACTTTTTATATTGTAATAATTCCCATCTCCCTGGCCATTATACAGCCAGTGAGGTGGGAATGGTTTTTAATTCGTTTTTAAAAATGTTCGACGCTGGTGGCATTTTTACAGCCACGTCGTGTTTTGGTTTTATTTTGGTTAGCTGTCTGTATGGCCGACCCCTCTACAGTCGGCCATGCAGACGGTTATATTCCCAAATAGCCACACTGTTAAGCCGGTTGTTGCTAGGGCGCTAATGACCCCGTCGTCGACGCGCCCCTAAGCCCGAATAACAACAACAACATCTCTTGAGGTTGCTAAAAAACATTCTACTCATCACTATCATTATTGATAAAGTAGAACAAATTATATACATGCCACATTAAAATACTAAGAACAACTACATTTTTTGGTTGCAGTTTGTCACTTTTCTTTCTATATTACCAGGGAATGATTTCTTTCTGCTGCTTAATATGCTTCCATATCTCACTGACGCTGCTTTTCACATTAAAAATTCGCTGGAAACAACGTTTGTGACAAGCTTCGTAAAGTTTATCATACATCATTATTTCACACGAAACTTTTAACTTGAAATATCACTTCTATGCCATGCTCTCTACAAACAATGAGTGTGCGTCTAGGGTGACCATTTTCGATTGCCATAAACTTAACCCCCTCTATGAGTAAATTCCAAGTAACTTCCATAGTAAATATAGGAACAAAGTAAAATTTAAGGCTTTGGTTAAACTTGCTCACCTCTATGTAGAATAGAAATCTCAGGTTTGTAGCTTCATCCAGAGCAAAACAATTAAGCCACAAATATGTGCCAGAATTTTTCATGTATGGGATTGTAATTAAATAAATATGGGGAAAAATTCTATTATTAGATTTTTCTTATGATTTAGGGATGAAAAATTATGTGTGTACCAAATTACTTGTTTCTAGGATTACTGGAAGTACAGTGGAATTAGATGTCGAGGTGTGGTGCTGAAATAAAATTGTGAATTTCAATAACTTCCAAATTAAGAAAAGATAAGAAGTAAAATTTAACACATTAGTTAAATACACACTCCACAATGAAAATCTGAGGTTATTAAAGTTATTAGGGTCAAAATTGATTTCGCATTATGGGTAGGTAAGGGGTAGATATATGGAACTTTATGAGTTTCAGACTTTTCTTATAATATATGGGTAAGATTTTATATGTGTACCAAATTTCAGCTTTCGACAGCTACGGGAAGTATCTTAAAGCTTTGATGATCAGTCAGTCAGTCAGTCAGTCAGTGAGTGAGTGAGTGACTGAGTGACTGACAGAGTGAGTGACTGAGCCCCGCAGGGGCCTGGTACGCAAGTACCTGGTACGGGTTTGGCGAACCCGCGGTGCCCGAGCTGGAAACTTGTGAGCGCCGCAAGTTTCCCACACCGTAAACTCCTACCATGCTTCAACGACCACCGTAGGGCGTGGCGGTGGAACGTTGTGTGCCTAGGAGAACGGGGATCTTGGCTTCATCGCCTGGATTGCGAGGACGGAACAAACCTCTATAAAAAAAACCCTCAACCTCAAGGTCAGACACGTGCCGAGGAGGCGAATGAGTGATGAGGGAAATCACTCGCTAGCGTGCAACCTCAGGGGCACCTGCGCACCCATGTTGTATTAGCACTTCCTTTTAAACTGGTTTTACTCGTGGGACCAAAATTGTCATCCACAAAAACCAAAAAAACCTGCGGTACGGGTGTGCCGCAGGATAATAAAAATACACCCACCTCAAAGAAGCGTGTGAGGGTTGATAGCCCACCCGCATCTGGAACAGAGTGTAACAGAATGGCTTGCCCATTAGATAATGCTTTTGTTATAATGCATAGGAAGGAAGGGACCTTTGAAAAGGGACTGGAGGGTATTACAGGCACATTGAAATCTGTTAAGAAACTCAGGAATGGCACCCTGCTGCTGTAAACCTCTACCAGCAGGCTAGCCTCCCTGCTCCTTAAGTGTGAGAACCTCGGGGAGTTCGCAGTAACATGCGAACTCCATAAGACACTAAATAGCAGTAAAGGCGTCATCACCTGCCGCGATTTAATAGATGTTGGAAAAGAGGAACTACTTAAGGAATGGGGAACTGAAAAAGTGGTTGAGGTCCGACAGATAACACGGAGAGTAAATGGCAGCCTTGAGAAGACTGCCACCTTCGTGTTGACATTCGATAAGCCAACGTTACCAACATCAATTAAAGCAGGGTATTTGAACTTGAATGTTCACCCGTATGTACCAGACCCGATGCGCTGTTACAAGTGTCAAAAGTTTGGACATTCGACGGTGAACTGCAAAGGAAATGCCACCTGTGGGAAATGCGGTAAGAGTGCCCATGAGCTGGGTACGGAGTGCACTCTACCACAGGTGTGTATTAACTGTTCCGAATCCCACCCTGCATGGAGCAAGTCGTGTCGAGTTTATGTCGAAGAACGAAAGATCCAGGAGTATAAAACAAAAGAAAGAATTCCGTATGTCGAGGCGAAGAAGAAGGTAAAGGCGCTTGCCCCGCCCATCTTCGCTACTAGCTTCGCGACTATGGTGAAAACTCCTGTGAGAAAAGAAAGTGTCGCCACCCAGACGTCCACCGCGGATATGAGCACGAGCACAATGTGCTCTTGGGAGTGCAAATGCGGCACAAAAACCGTTACGGTCAGAACATCGAAGACTGCGGACGTCGGTAGCAGCACGGCCGCAACCTCGACCACTCCAGCAGTAGTCAAAGCCTCACCAGCAGCATCACCAGTTGTAACGGACACTCCTGAACCTACAGCAGCACCTGAGGCTGCAGTAGCCGCAGTACTACCTATTAGGCCACAGGAGAAAATTAGGGGTCCAAAGTTTAAACAAACGGACCGCACAAAATTCATAAGGTCACCCTCTTCATCCCCGCCCAGGCTGCCCAGTGGCAGGGAGAAGGGGAAGAGACCAAGGAAAAAGAAAAAAACAAGGTGGCTTCGAGGTTACGATTAGTGCGCCGGAGATGGATATAGGATCATCGGAACCCGAAGACATAGTGATGCTGCTGGACGAGGGTACACCCGTTTCTCAGTAGCCCGGAAGTGATGTCCCACCCGAACCGGGGCGGGTTAATTTTAATGAATAGGATGGCTCCCATACTTCAATGGAATCTAAACGGTTTTCAGGCTCACAAAGAAGAGGTACAACTCTTAGCACGGTCTAACCCTTTGTGTCTCTGCTTACAGGAGACACATTTTAGACCGTCACACGAACCCGTGCTAAGAGGTTATGATATATACCGAGGGGATGATACCGAGGGTGATCGAGCGAAGAGGGGAGTGGCTGTGTTTGTCCAAAACACTGTCCACTCCGAACCTGTTGCTCTCACCTCCCCTTCACAAGCAGTTGCAGTTAAAATATATGGCCCAATACAATTTACCATCTGCTCCGTATATCTACCACCTGGTGCACCAGTTGATTACGATCAACTGGTTGATCTGGTGCGGCAAATTCCTCGGCCATATCTCCTACTGGGAGACTTCAACGCCCATAGTTCGCTTTGGGGGTCGACCACCGAATTGCCCCAGAGGTCGAGAAATTTGTAGACTATTGGAGCAGGAGGAGTTGGGTATCCTCAACAATGGCTAAATGACTCATTTTACAACTGCTTCCGGTACGTCCTCTCCCATTGACCTTTCCCTTTTCTCTCCTTCTGTAGCGGACTCCGTGCGCTGGGAGGTGGATCGCGACCTTCATGGAAGCGACCACTTCCCAATATGGCTGCACATGGAACTCGATCGTGGAAAAAGAACTATTCATCACAAATGGAATGTCAGCAGAGCTGATTGGCAGCTCTATCGCCGGTCCGTCACACTTCAACAGTTTGAGAATATTGACGAGAAAGTGAAACACTTCACCGAAGTGATCCACCAGGCGGCTGATATATCTATGCCTAGCAACTCTGGAGCGCTGCGACAAATGCCTGTCCCTTGGTGGAGCGATGAATGTCGTTCCGCCATCCAGGGCCGCAGATGGGCCTTGCGCCGTTTCAAGTTGCACCCAACACCTGACAACCTCGCGGCGTTGAGAGTTGCTAGAGCAAAGGCGTGTCGAGTGATTAAGGAGAGCAAGAGAAGGTCATTGCAGAATTTTGTGAGCACAATTAACCGATCCACTTCATCGACAAAAGTATGGGAGTCAATCCGTCGTATATCTGGAAGGTACTCTCGATCGCCAGTATCTGGATTACTGGATCGGGGGCGTGTAGTCACTGACGAGCGAAGCATTGCACAGCTGATGGCAGAGTCATTCGCCGCTATCACATCATCTGCCAGGCTGGAACCTCGGTTTCAGCAAAGAAGAGCTGCTGCCAAACGAGATTTTCTAAGCTTCGACTCGCCGGATTTCCAGGCGTACAATACCCATTTTACATTTTGGGAGTTGGAAGCCGCCTTAAAAAGCACCAAGGACACAGCACCAGGACCCGACCTGATCCAGTACCAGATGCTGAGGCATCTTGGTAAAGATGCTAAAGAGTACCTTCTAGGTATTTTTAACGATATATGGACCGGAGGACACTTCCCTGACTCGTGGAAAGAAGCAACGCTAATACCCATTTTAAAACCAGGGAAGGACAAATTGTTGCCAGGTAGTTATCGCAGCACTGCTTTAACAAGCTGCGTGGGGAAGACACTGGAGCGGATGGTCAACCGCCGCCTTATCTGGTGTCTTGAATCTCGAGACCTTTTGAGTCGCTTTCAGTGTGGATTGAGGAAGTTCCATTCTACCTTGGATAACCTGATCCTGCTGGAAGCGGCGATACAGGACGCCTTTATCCGGAACCAACATCTTGTTGGCGTGTTTTTTGACATAGACAAGGCCTACGATACTACCTGGCGGTATGGTATTTTAAAACAACTCCATGAATGGGGTTTTAGGGGAAATCTACCCCGTTTCATACAGTCATTTTTATCTCAGTGTTGCTTCCGGTACAGAGTCGGTAGGGAAGTGTCAGATGTTTTTATCCAGGAAAATGGTGTTCCTCAGGGTTCAATTTTAAGTGTTATTCTTTTCGCTATTGCGATAAACAGCATCTCAACTGTAATAAGGAGTCCGATACGGTTCTCCTTATATGTTGATGATTTTTTAATTTTTTGTGCATCATCTAGTCTGAGAAGCGCTGAGCGGCAGTTGCAGCTCGCGCTGAACAGGCTTGATGAGTGGTCAGTGCGAACAGGTTTTCGATTTTCTCCTGAGAAAACCCAGTGCGTACTTTTTAGTCGATCTCGTAGCCTTTTACCAGAACCTCGTCTTACCCTGAGGAACACCATTTTGTCTTTTAGTAATAATATTCGTTTTCTGGGCCTCATATTTGATAGTAGGTTAAGCTGGCTACCACATCTAAAAGATGTGAAAGCTAGAGCCCTAAAAGCCCTCAATATTTTAAAGTGCCTTTGTGGCAGGTCATGGGGTGCTGACCGCTCCTGCCTGCTACAATTCTATAGAGCCTTTGTGCGGTCGCGGCTTGAATACAGTTGTATAGTATACAGTTCGGCACGGGACAGTTATCTTCGCATTTTAGACAGTGTCCATCATGCAGGAATCTGGCTCGCAACCAGTGCCTACCGCACCAGTCCGATTATCAGCATCTGTGCTGAGTCAGGTGAGCCACCGCTTTCCACCCGCCAGTGCCTCCTCATGGTGCGACACTACTTGCACATTCCCACAACACCAGCTAGTCCCGTGTATGATGTAGTAATTCGCCCAAACTACGAACGACTGTATACCAACCGCTTAAGAGCAACCAAACCGTTGAGCTTACGCACAAAGGCTATTATGGAGGAGTATGGGTTTGAGATGCCCCCTTTTTATCACCAGGGTTGGAGTAAATCTCCTCCCTGGCTTTTAAAGAGGCACAGAACTGTTTTAGAATTGTCCAGGTACAACAAGCTGTTTACCAATGACAATGTTTTTATAAGAATGTTTATGGATGTTTTAAACCAGCATGACGATTTTACCCCGGTATACACGGATGGGTCTAAGCAGGCTATTGGAGTTGGCTGCTCCGTAGTGTTCCCTCGAGCGACTTATAATTACAAACTGAATAGCTATTGCAGCGTATACACTGCAGAGTGTTACGCCTTGTTAAAGTCGCTCCAGAATATGAAAGTAAGTCGCAGCATGAAGAACATCATATGCTGTGATTCCCTCAGCTGCATCCAGGCCATGGGAAGCATGTACCCAGCAGATCGTCTTGTCCAGGACATACAGGACACCCTCCGATCCCTCCAATCTTCTGGAAAGGAGGTCGTATTCTGCTGGGTACCTGGTCATGAGGGGATCAGGGGGAACGAGGCAGCTGATGAAGCTGCCAAGTTAGCCTGCAACAAGGTCCGAATTGACTTTGATCCGGTCCCAAAGTCTGACCTTGCCTCGGCGGTGAAAAGATTTGTTTTCGACGTTTGGCAGAGGCAGTGGCTGGAGGTAGAGCATAATAAGCTCCGGCTGGTCAAACCGACCGTTCAGCCGTGGAGCAGCTCCTTCCAGCGGGCGAGGAGGGATGAGGTTCTCCTGACTCGCCTCCGCATAGGGCACTGTCCTCTGACACATAGCTTTCTCCTCCGCCGGGAGGACCCTCCGGAATGTGATGCTTGTGGCGTACCTCTGACTGTGCGCCACATTTTAGTTGATTGTGCTTTGTTTTTAGACTTAAGGGCAGACGTTGGCCTGGCGAACGATCTGGCCCTTATTTTAAACAATGAGACCAGCAGTGTGGCAAGTGTTTTAAAATTTTGCGTATTGACCGGTCTAGTGCCTAAAATTTTAGGCAGATCGGCCTAGTTTTAAGATGGATGGGTGGCCTCTTTACAGCTACTCATCCATGTGCATTGTTTTTAATTTTTATATTTTTAAATTCCTTTTTGCTGGCCACTATACAGCCGGCGAGAGATGTAGTGTTTTTAATTATTTTGGGACCCTGTATGGCCCCTTTACAGCCATTCAGGTGGTGCATGGTCTTGTGTTCTGGTGGCCCCTTTTCTAAGCCACGTTTTATATTTGTGAATTATTTTATTTGCTCTCTGTATGGTCGACCCCTTTACAGTCGACCATGCAGACAGTATTTTAGTACTTTGAGCCACAGTTTAGGCTGGTAATTGTTAGGGCGCTAATGATCCCGCTGTCGACACGCCCTAAAACTACAACAACAACAACAAGAGAGTGACTGAGTGAGTGACTGAGTGACTGACTGACTGACTGACTGACTGAAGTTTCCATCTCAATAACATCCGAACTAAGAACAGTAACGAAATAAAATTTAGTGCGTTTGCTAAGATTGCTGATATCTATGCATAACAGAAATTTGACACATGTAGCGTGAATACGACCAAAGAAATTAAGGTTCAAAAATGGCCTGAATCGCTTCGAGAAAAGGGTGGGCAGTGCTGCCATTGACTTGGCAGGTGCACTGCCATGCACCCAAATAACAACATTACTTGCAGATAAAGCACTAGATTCATCCAAAGATACTAAAGCACAAATAAATTTTGATGGCAGTTGAACACTTGAAATGGTAACTAAATGGCAACTAACTGCTTGCCTCTGCTCGCTTAAATAGTAGATATAGAAACATCCAGAAAATATCAGAGTAGGCCGACAGATGTTACTTTAATGTAGACAATGCGGCCGACAATCAAAGCTACACTACAAAAATTATAACTAGAACGAAATTATTCACAATAATTATGAAACATCCGAAAATTAAAGATATTTACAGGTATTTATATACAAAATCATCAACATAAATCAGTCAAAGCTGTTGAAAATTTTCCTCCAAACATTGTGGCTCACATCAGCACTTACAATTACAAACTTAATAATGTTACATATATGATATATAATTCATATATAATACTGACCTTTATCATATTACATATCATTTACACAGTTTCTCTCCACAAAACAATGTTCATTTACATACACAAATTCACATTTAACCTCTCGAAAAAATATAAATCCACGATTAATCAACTCCCACCTAGGTACAGATAATCATTAAAATTTCATAAAAAGGCTGGGAGTGAGGGCTGTAATATGTTGTGAATTGCGCCTCTATCATAGCTGCCTAACTTAACCTGATAATCCTACCAGATAAAGGGAAACTACAGTTAAATGTCGATACTGAACCATGGAGTATATTGGCATCATCACATTAACAAAGCAAAACTTTGCTAGAGCTTAAGGTCAGCTTTAAGGCCTGTAAAAATTCCAGCTTAAATTGAGATTTGAACTGGGGAACTTTCATTCCCCTGTCATGTGCCTTAACCAACTGAGCCAACAGACTACTATCTTTGGAAGGGAGATACTATAACTAAGACTCTTTGAAGCTGTAGATATGAAGAACTCAATTTTTGATAAATTAACAAACCACCACAATTTCTTTTAGGGATATTAGGCTTTTTATAAGAATACAGAACTGAAATTTCTCTCTAAAAACACTCTTTTGGGTTGTTTTCTTTTTTACACTGTAGGTGGCAATTATTTTAAAAGTGTTCTATGTGCCTTACAATCAGATAAATTCAGGTGCTGATTGGATGTTATTTAATTTATCTTGAGCTTGGTATATCTTTGATTATCCAAATTTTCAAATATGGAGAGCTTATGTGAAAGTAAACATTCTTCTTGTACAGAAAATTATAAGACTTTCTTCAGTGTTGCCTGTAAATTATCATGCTGCTTCAATGAATGAGGACATAGAATGAAACAATCACTTTAAAAATTAATCTTGGAGTGTTGGGAAAATGTATCTTGGAACAAATTAGATTGATGAAATTTTCTTGAGAGTAGACAATCCCTCAAAAGAACATGGCAGTAGAGTGAGTAAAAGAGGTTGTCTCATAGCATGCATTCATCATTTGTAATATTTAAATTTTTTTTGTATATACGGGTGCTTCTTCTGCCAATGACTGATGAATAACTTGTTCTCAAAAAATCCTGATTTGATTAACCTTTTACTTACAATTTGTGGTTAACAAGCTTTTAAATTCATCTTCCTCCTTTTTTGGGATGAGTGATAGTTTCCTTTTGTGTTCTGAAGCTGTTAGCACCTTCTGACTGTTGTGAGTTACCACTGCTTTGTATTATAATAGCTCATCAATTATCCACTTTAATTTATCTTTTTCATTTCTCAAATTTCTTGGTTCAAAGCGACTGATTTAGCTGAATGCTGTCAAGGACTTTACCTTACTGTGAACTTTATATTTTATGCAGAACTGAAAAGTTGTTGGCTATAGTATTATTTCTGTTTTAATACATGCCTTCATTGAATCTAATTTTTTGGTTGAAATATAATAGTATATATGATTGGCAATATTCATTTGCAGTTAGCTCCATTACAATTTTAAATAAATATTTATATGAAGAGAACTGCTCTGGTTGCTATTTTTATTTAAAACAGACTGTGTATAGCAAGCATTCCAAAATAATTATAGCTTAATTTGGCTCCAGATAAAACAACACACCATGTTTCATTAATGGAAGTCAATTTTCAAGCCACGAGTTTCATGTTTCAGATAATCTAACCTGTATGAGGATGAAAGTATTTCATTTTAGGAATTAGTTGTTGCTGAAAATACTTAATAATATTATTGTGGTGGAGCTGCTTGGACACAGAAGAAAAGGAAATTTGAGTTTATATGATGGAGGATACTTTCCTATACACCTACTTACAATTTATGCACATTGTTACATTAATTTTTTTTTCTATCAGTTAAATTTCAGTCTCTGACTCCCCTTTCTAAATATATATATATATATATATTCCTTATGCCGAAATCGAACTTTGCTTTGTGGTCATAATCTTAACATCCCAACCTTTCCTCCAGTGACTACCAGTTCTTCTTTATATCCTTCCAGTTCAGTCACATTTCTTGAAAAATATAACTGCCATCCTTTTCATATCCTTCACCCTCTGAAGCCATGATTTCATGCCCGTAATATGGGTTTCAATTCATCCCATTATACTCGAGTTGTTTGACTGTGGTTTTCTAATGTGTTTTCTTACTTACTCAGTAAATCCCTTTAATATCCTCTGCAATGGATGCATTACTTTGAATTCTAGTCCTTCAATCATCCCGTTGTGCTTTTTCCAGCTTAACTTACTGATATTCCCAGAAATTTACATGCCCTCGACAAAGAATTCCCATCCAGCACATAATCACATGAAACCTTAATTTTTTAAACTAATAATCATTTTTGCCATCCATTTTCATTCATTATTTCCCTCAAATTAGATATCTTGTAATCTTTACAGTCCTGTTGATGTAATCCCAGTTTACAACATCGTAAATTTTGAACAAACTAACTTCTGACTGTAAATCAGCAGAAGAATATTTCTTTAGAATAGTTAATAGCAACGGTCCCAACATACTCATTGTCAGCTGCAGCTTATTTCTGGATATTTGTTGTTTCACAACAGTATTAGTTTTGATTAAATTAAATATGTTCACTCGAGGCCTCCTCAACAAGTCTGAGCAATGTTGAACAGGGCATATAATTTGTTACATCCCAATACTAGGAAATACTGATTCTGGTTTAGTTACTTAATATTCTGTAAGTTTAATCAGTTTACATTCTCAACTATAGATATACACACTGAGCATGGTGGGCGAGTGGTTAAAGCTCTGGCATTCGGGAGGGCGCCGGTTCTCAATCCCTGTTCAAGCATCCAGATTTGGGATTTCCATGGTTTCCCCTAATAACTCAAGGTGAATGCCAGAATGCTTCCTTCAAAAGGCCGTGGCTGAATTCCTTTCTGTTCCTTGTTCCCAGTCCCATCCCACCTCTAATGACCTCGACGTCAATGAGGCGTAAAGCTATAAGAAAAAAAAAATCCGTGTTTAATTTAAGTATATATTTCCAGCTTTCAGAGACCAACCTCGGAGACCTTGCTACTTTTCACAAGAAGGAATAGTTCACTAATTGTTGTCAGTAACCTTTAACATTCCTTACCCGCATGTGAATTTAATTTCTCAGTATTTTTCGTTTGGGAAATTTCAGTAAGAAAATTCTTTCACGGAGTAAAATAAAAAACGCTTTCTATTTAGATTTAAAGCTATTATGTTTTTTGGAGAACATTTTATTTCCCGTGGTAAAAATATGTATAAACAATCTTCAGAGAATGTTCACTTTCTGTATATTTGATAATGATTTGTCATCTTTGTGTATTTTATGTGTATTACTAATAATGTAGCTATGTATGTCAGCATTATGACTGAAGTTTTCTTTATCTGCTACTACAAAAGACATTAGAGTGTTTATGTATTATGCTGGCATTGTAAGTATATCTAGATTTGTAAAAATATTTCTGCATGATATCCATGACCTTATTCTGCAAATACTTCTTAAGGCACGCTTTTGTGACTAAACCTTATGTGCTTGTGAAGAGTTTTCCGGATGTGGCAGAAGGATGCTTTCTGCAGCATCTGGCACTTCGCCAGACGATAGCAGAAAATATTTTAGCTGCCGAAATATCTTTTGTAAATATCTTGCTCACATGGCTAATTATCAGAGTACTTTACATTGATTCTCAATGCCAAGAAAAACGTTCTCATGTTTAGAAGTATGTAATGAAACTATTAAATGTGCTCTTGCCTCAGTATCATCAAACGTCCATTAAGTGTTCACTACCTCTTTGTTACTTGTAATTCTGCGGGTTATTCTATTGCCAGATAGTTTTAACTTCCATCATAGCTTTCTTGATGTTTCTTGAAAGTTGATACAGCTGCACACATTATAAAAAAATGATCAGTCAGAAATTTTAGTAAATTTTACTGTAATGAAACTTGCTCATCTGTGTATATAGGAACTCCTTATCCAAAATATTTACACAGCTTAATTAATGAATTTACTGAATTGGTACAGACAGCAGAAAAATGAGTGAGTTGCATTGAGTACATAATGAAAAGTGGTAGGGTATTTACCACCACAAAAATGTTTCCATAAGTCATTTGGCTTGACAATGTGTAACTTTAAAGTCTCAACAATCCAACTTTGTTAAAACAGTACAGTTAAAAAAAATACTATACCCAGCTCTAATAAAATGACTACAAAATTAACTGATTTTGTATTACTTCTAAATGAAGCAAACTATATAAATGCATCAAAATGAAGAGCTACAATATCATTACTACTGTTGTAAAACATTGGTTTGACCACTGCTTGAATATGGTGGTGTAGTAGGGGACCCATATTTTGTGTATCAAATACAGGAGTTGGAGAGAGTGCAAAGAACGGCTGCTAGATTTGTCTTTGGAAATTACTGCAGAACGCATTTGGTAACTAATATGATAAAGGGGCCAGAGTTGGAAGAATGAAGGAGGGTGAAAAGAGTCATGGGAGTGTACATAGCGAATATTGGTGTTGAGGCATGGAAAGATATGGGTGGGAGAATTAAGAGAGGTGCATGGAAGATTAAAGATGACGATGACCACAAGCTGGCACTTGATTTTGGGCATAAGGGTGTGGGAAAATTTTCTTTTGTATGGAAGGGTGTAAGGGATTGGAATAAATTACCAAGAGAGATAATGAAAATAATCTGCCAAAATCACTGAAATAATTTAAGGTTCCAATTAGGAGAGATCAAAACTGGGTGAGTAGAGGAAAGAAGAAAAATGGGTGGGTAGAGAGATTGCCAGTGGAGAGTGTGCTCCATTGGAAATATATCAAATTGTATAATTATAGTTAAAAATATTGTTGCTTTGGCTAAAACAACTGTTTTATTACAAATTGTTGAAAGAATCCTACGAAGAATTAGCATTCATAAATTTATTATTTGAAACTATTGGTTGATGTTCATGGGTCTCTTTTAATAATGTTCCAAATGTGTTTTATTTTATTTTATTATGTGATTTGTTAATCTTAAAGCTAAACACACATCTCTTTTAGTTACTTTGGTTAATATTACACAGGAAATATCTGAAGATTCTCATTATGTCTCCCAAACTGTCACATAAAGTTCTTTGTGATGCCTATAAGAAGTTTCAACACCTATTGTAACCAGTTATTCTTTACTTGTTTTTGACTGAATTAGCATAATCTTGTTGAGAGGCATTTATCAAGAATTTCTAAAAACTTGTGGTAAAAATAATTAAATTTATATTTTACACATGTCATTTTAAACACAGTGGTTCAATTCTTATTGAGAAGCATACTATTTTTTTTTATTGAATTGTATTTTAATGGCCCAACTTCTAGAAATATTTTATTTCAGTACATTTTCTTTCCAATGAATACTGACTGATTACTTGACCATTTTGGTCTGAAAAACCATTTTCTGTTGTAACTGTTCTAAATAGGTGTGAATAAAGGTGCTAATATCTTTCCATAATATGAGGGGAAATTTGCTTCTTTACTAAGGTTTAACAATTGTAATTCTGAGATGTTAAAATCTGTTGATTAACACTGCAGAACAATATTTACAATTTACCTTTTATTTTGTGATAAGTTTATGAGAAATTTTTTAGCAGGTACATTTATCTTGGCCTCCTTGTAAATATCAGACCTGAAATTTTCCGTCACATCAGTCTGGAATGACAAGCTTTTCAGAGACAGTCCATTATTGTCAATTCTAATATGCTTAAAAATTTGTAGCAAATAATTAAGAACAATGCATTCTTGTGCTGACTCATGGTTGTGAGATCTGGTCACTAAACAAATTTATGGAAGGAAACTTAGAACGGCACAGTAAGCTGTGGAAGGGTCAATGCTAAGCTTAGCTAGAAAAGACAAGAAGAAGAAAACAACTTACATTATATCAGTCACTGGGGTCATAGCCATCTTCGAGAAGACAGCCTCCCTGAAGTGGTAGTGGGTTGGCCATGTTGATTAGATGAAAGATTGACAAAAGCGGTTTAGAGCTCTTCAGAGATTGAGATTGAGAACAGTATGTTGGAACAAGGACATATGCATGGTTGTTGGAGTTCACTGGCAGAGGATCACTCAAGATCATAAAACTTGGAAAAGACTGCTTTAGCTCCACCTGAATTCATAGCTCTAAGAAGCTACATAATTTAATGATTGAACTGTATGATGATGATGATGGTGGTGATGATATTTAGATTTTAATGGAGGCTGTATCAAGTTTCAACAATAAAAATTTGTTATTTAATTCCTACTAAACTTCACAATATTGGAAGTTTTGCTATATACGGTGTTAAATCAAATTTAAGATTTAGTTTGTATAAATACTGCTGCACTTTCTGACTTAAAAAATTTGATACTAATTTGTATCTATTGTAAGAGAGAGATATTTTAGATGTATTCAATTGTTGCTATATTAGACATGAAATATTCACATTCAGATTGAGTTTTTCATGTTTCACCCATATAGATTACTAATTCAACTTTTTTTTTTTTTTTTTTTTTTTTTTTTTTGTTAACTATTTATTCTTAACTTTATGGCTTGACAGAATTAGGTTCAAAATTAGGCCAAAAGTGTGTGCTTGGAAAGCAACCAGTAAAATTAAAATTATGACACTGTGAAATTGAAAGTTAAATACTTAGATACTGTTATGCCAGATGATAATATGCATACTTCAGAAATTAGCAGTAGTAGGATTAAAACAGCTACAGACTTTTGTAGTTTTGTTTCAAAGATGTTATCAGACAAGAGTATTTTTAAACAAAAATGCAAAAGTATCTTGATATAAAACCTACCTGCTCGCCAACATAATCTATGGATCAGAAGCTGTCACACTGACTAGAAAGCACATCAGATGCAGTTGATTCACTCAAATAAAATACCTCGGATTGGATATCCAGAAAACCTGATTGGACATATTACGTCTTTCGAGAATCAAGACTTAGGTGGTCATGTAATGAGAATAAATTATCTAGGGAATATTTTCAATAATCAGAAATGGGTTCTTGTGTATACATGCACAAATATCATCTGTCAACAAGTTCATAATTTTAGTGTAATAGTTACAATTCCACAATTACACTCTTACTGTCCACTCTTCATTGAAGCATTTGAAAGAGAGGTGTTTAATAAAGCATGCAGAAAACCTGCTTTCTGGATCCAGTATGTTGATGACCCATTTGTAATTTAGTCTCATAGTTTGGAGAATCCATAGTTGTTACATAATCTGAACAGTACCCACCCAGAATCCAATTCACTGTGTAGATGGAAGATATTATGTAAATAAGCATGAAGTGGAAGTTGACTCACACTTGTAGGTATTTTTTTGTTGTTGTTGCAAAGTCACACCATAATTTGATGAAGAGGGGACTATTGACATTATCAAGTGAGAAAGAAGGCAGCAGGTGAACCAGAGTTGGTGGAAATTGTGACTCTCTTGAGCAAATTGAGGAGCCAACAGTTGAAGGCACACTCCAATTTTAGCCAATCACTCACTTGACTGAAAGATTATGAGCATCCACAACTAGCTCATACATGTTTACAAAATTCTCTGCAGTTGTGAGATAGATCACACTGTGGTGGATAGACTTTTGGAAAACATACCTGCCTTTACAAGAAAAAGTGACAGATCCATTGTCATTTGCTATGCAGTCAACTCGGGGCATACAATTAAATTTGACATCTCATGGCTGCTCTGGAGAGAGAAGCAGTGGAAACCTATATAAGTCTAGGGCATTCTCTAAATTTCAAAGAATAGTAAAAACATCGAAATGGACCATGGATCTATTGTTCTTAATGCTTGGTGTTCGTGGGCCGAAAGAAGTTAACAAAACAGTAACACTGGTGAAGGTTGCAGAATACCGCTGAAAGCTCAATCAACAAAATAAATTTGTGGATTACCTAGAAAACCTAGGTATTGTATCTGTTTCAATCCAAGCATGACTGGGAATGTATTGAAAATGTGATTTTGATAGCTAACAATATCGAGACATACCAAAATGTTGCCATAACAGCCCCCATAAATACTAAGGGCAGCCAATCTTCCTCTTTACCTTCTACGTTGCAGAAATTGGAACAGAATCAGAAGCCTTTTTCAAATAATGAAAAGAGTTTTCTGTTGATTTCTGAATTTTTACTGAAGTTGTGTTACATGTAATACTATATCAATTGTGCCTTTATTGGTTTTAAAACCACACTGACATCTGGGAAAGATCCTCTCCAAAATAACTTGAAGTCAGTGAAGAAAAATTCAGATATGGACTAGACAGCAATAGACAGTAAAAAAATAGTGGGATAATTGCTACCGTTGCCTCAGTAAAGTTAGTGATTATTGTGGCATTTTATACATCTCCAGGGTGATTTTAAGGCTTGCTTAAAAGAATGGACATCAGTAGCCTCATCTATAGAGGAAAATCTCTGCTTAGGATTAGATCCAATGGGCTATTATTTGGTCTAAGAAATTTCCAGAAATTTCCTGGACCTGTTTTCCTGTGCTTCCTGAATTCATGGAAAGTTGGTGAAATTGCCATCCATGGCTTGTTGTGTTATTGTGGCACATGTTGATGAATATCCTAAGCAATAGAGGGACTTCAGTTCAAATGAGGCCGATTTTCTCGCTAGCAGCTGAAAAAATAAATAAAATCTTCTCGGATAACTAGCCGAATGTTGTGTTTTATCGATGGACTAATTTAGTTTGTTACCCGAGAAGATTTTATTTATTTTCAATGCCGAGAAAACCTCCAGGTGAAAAAATAGTCTGCAATTTTTATAGTTCTTGCTGAAGAGAAAGTTGGTCAGTGCAGCTCTTTTATACCTGCATAGTTGTCTCTGAAATTCCAGTTCTTTCTTCTGACTCAATTTGTACATTCTCCAAAATGCGACATTATCTTTTCACATCTCTCCTGATACTGCACGCTCTACCAGCTACCTCTTAAATGGTTCAAGACAAAGAAGTGCCCTCCACCTCTATTAATTATTGTTGTTATGGACAAAATGAAGAGAGAGATTGCATGGTGGATTGGATGAAGGAAAAAGAAAAACATGTGACAAAAGCACAATATATTCTGGCATAGCATCAAGTCCAGACCAACTGAAGAGATAGGAAAGCTTCAAAACCCTGGGCAGCATCACTAATGAAGATGGGGGAAATAAATGAAAGAGGAAAACGGGCAAATGGATTCTTTAAGAATGTAGTGTTCCAGAAGTATAAGGGAATATTTACAACACTTACAAATTCTGGTATATGTATCAGAAGTATGGGTGATGTGTGTGAGAGATAAAAGTAGATTACAAACAATGGAAATGAAGTTCCAGATGAGCCAAGTAGTTGTAACAGGAACAGAGAGTCAGTAATGACAGAATTAGGAAAATACTAAATAAGGAAGCTCTGCTGAACATTATAGAAAAGTAAATACTACAGTTGAACAGATATGTAAAAATAGGAGAGGGTACCCAGGATTATGTTAAAATTGGATTTAAATAAGAAAAGACCTAGAGGTATACTAAGAGATGTGTGGAATAAAGGAGACAAAAGTTCCAAGAGAAAGGGAGTGAACAGTGACAGAAGAGAGGTGGTGGCTGTGGAGAGAATGGAGAGGCTTATGTTCCAAGCAGATCTAACCCCTCATTGGATTTTTTTTGAGATGACGATGATTACTTATTTATTTGAAACTTCTGCAATTTAAATTTTAACCTTTTTTATCCTATAATTTTACTGAATGTCTAAAACATCCATTAAACCACAAATATAATTTTATCCTTGTTCAGCTTAACTACAATTCTTGATTTTCCATACACTGTGCCAGGACTCTGATTCCTGATATGCCTTATCAATTCTCCATCTTCCATTACGTCTTCTATTCCAAAATAACATTTTTGGATCTCCTAGTATTGGTAATTTTTTTTCCTCAGTCATTTCCCAACGTCTTCTTCATCGCGATATTTGAACTTTAAAATAAACACATCAGCAATCAAAGTAATTGATTTTAGACCATTTTTGTCTATCTGAAAAATGGTAATGCCTAAGAACTTGAAAATTGTCCACATTATCGATCATATCCTGCTATTTAAATAACAAATACTAAAAATATTAACAACTGATAGTTCCCAGGTTTAAAGCAAATGAAGTAATTGTTTTTATTTTGAGCTTATTTTGTTATGTATTAATACTGTTATTGAAAAACACACCTAATTGATAGTTCATTGAATATTAATTCACCAATAATAAATTTTGCTGGAACTGTATGGTTGCTCTAGCATTTTGAGTGGTAATATGGTACCATGTACGGACCAATAAAGCAAAGTCCAGTCCCTTATCTGAAAACACCTCATGCATTAAGTTTTGTACCAAGTGACTACCTGATCTTTCATGTATAGGGTGCTGACTTGACAGTGGCAGCAGAACTAATGACTGCTGAAATGTTGTGTTTTATCGATGGACTCACTTGTCTAGCTACGCGAGAGGATTTTATTCATATTCTATGCAGAGAAAGCCTTCAGTCTGACATAGGATATTTAATAATGTCATTAGGGTTAGGCTCTGTTCACACTTGTCATTCATTTATTTAAAGCTAAACTTTTAGCTGAGAAGAGACTGTGGTTTTATAACTTTGCTGTAGTATAGATTTTTTGTTTTTATTGATACTGATTTTTTTTTTTTTAAATTGCAAATATCTTTTGTTAAGTGAGATGATAATTCCATTTTTGAGATCTTGTTAAGGTTTGCCTCTATTTGCAGATTGTTATGTATATAGGAGAATTAATACAATCTAAGTTTATTTACTTTATTCATTTTTACATTTTTGGTATCTTGGACTTGCACCAATTTTAATGTTTGCCATGAACTGTTTTTCCAATTGGGATATGCATCCCTGCTGTTAAGCTGTCTTCTTTTAAAATTTTGATCTGTTGCTGTATTCTGGAAATGCTGGATATTTGAGTCTGAGATTCAAGTTCTTGTATTCCTTTGAGCTTGGTACCAAATTTCGCATTCAAGTGTCCCTTCTTAAGTAATCAGTTGAAAACAGTTGGGGAAAGACCACTGCTTCGAATATCTCTCTGTCGACAAAATCTGCAAAGATATTTACAAAACTAAGAGCATGATGTCTGAAGATTACTATTCAATTAAACATTTGTTTAGTGTAGCATCATCCTTTTCTGAATCCTCATCGATATTCACCAACCTAATGATCATTTCCTTCTTTCAAGCAGTGTGTTTGATAGGATTTTCTGTGTATGTTAACAATAGAGATTCTCTTGTAATTGTTAAAATCTGCGCTATTCCATTTTTTGTGTGGTGGATGAGTGAGAGTGCATTTCTCCTTACGTGGCATTTTGTTGGCTTCCCAAACATTTTTATTTTTGTTTTTTTAATCCTTTTATTACTTGCTGTTTTCCAAATTTCTACAGATGCTTTGCAGTTTTTGCGTTCTCCATTTGTAGTCAGCTTCAGTTTTGTCATAGGGTTCTGAATTTCAGTAATTGAGTAATTCAGTTATTGAGACCAATATTCCTCTCTTTAAAACACAGATTTGAGTATTGATGTTTTGATCATTTATTTTTGAAAGTTTTGATAAAATTTAAGTTTTTGTTTTCCTGAATATCCTCTTCAGTTAGGTCCATTTACTGAATATTGAGTAATTTTTCTTTGCTTTCTAAAATTTTCATAAACCACCACTGATTTTGTAGACAGCCATTTCTTTCCAAGCTTTTAGTATTTTTCTCTAACTGCTTCACAGTCTTGGCTCAATCACTTCTCTCTTCTCTCTCTTTTTCTATCAATTGAGTTTTAGTTAACTTTGAGCACAGCTGCCCTCAAACACCACCAGTATATTTTGAAACACAGTAATTATGACTCCAAAAACCAAATGGCAGGTTAATTATTGGAATTATAATGCCATGTTGCACCACATGTATCCCATCATTCATTCAATCCATGTGCTACCCTAATTTCTTAGTAAACCCATCCAAAAATGATTTAGAAGTTATCCTGACACGCAAAAACTTCAACTCGCTTAAAAAACAGAACTTGATATTTTTTAATCATAGTGGCCTCCATGCCAACCCAAAATCGGTCCATAGAACAGCATTGAGTCACTCTATTGAATGTTTTAGCAGAGTGTCTGCCTTCAATGAATGACCATATTTATTCCACTTTCTGTAACTTGGTCTCCAACTTTTCCCTTCAGCTGCTAGCCAAACCCCACTATTCTTAACTCCTCAATTTTTAAATAATTCAATAATTTTATCTAAAAGTCACAAGAACCTCATTTGTTAGTATTAAACAATTTTCTCGTGCTGCCTGTAATACATTATCTTATTCTGAATTTATGCTGTGTGCCATTTCTATTTCAGTATTGATTATGCAGTAAGTGATCTCCTTATATCCTCATTCCCACAAGACGACATTGGAATAAATTCCAGCAAGAAGTTATTGTTACTTTAGTCCATGAATTCAACCTTTGTTGTAAAGAAAAATAAATTTCTCAAAATGATCCTGTCCTCAACCTCCATCCTGAACTCCAGTCCCCACTCCAATGTTTTTATTTGAATTGAAACCCAATTGATTATGAGGCTGAGGCTTTGTGACAGCTCTCTGATACTAGTATGTACCATCCACTCCTTTCAGATCTGAATACCTACTTCAGTTTTATCGGAAAGCGCATTCTTTCATTGACTTTCAGGGTCCTTTACAAGGCCTTTCACCAAAATTCATGTTTCTTCAAAAAATCCCTAAACCTTGTATCTGTTTCCCAAGGCTGGAAACCCTGGGCGATCGACAGCTGTGGCATATGGATCACACAATCAATGGATTTTAACTCTCGTTGTTCAGCAGCTACAATCCGTTGTTTATAAAAGATACCCCACATTTCCTCAAATATCTGTCCATAGTTTTACCAATTCTCTACTACCAAACTTGGTCCTTGTCTCCATTAGCATCACTTTCATTTACCAATATCCGCCCCCCCCTTTTTTTTGTAACTGATACAAAATATTTTCATGTCTTAGAGATATGATTTAAAATAAAAAAATATTATTTTACTTAAACCGGCTATTATGAGATTACTTTTCCCCCTCATTATGTAGGTAAACATTCTCCTTCCCCAACCTCCAACCATGGTCATCGCTATTCATCTTTGGCTTAGTCATGTGGTGAGTCTTGGTGTGTACTCATCTGATCCCATTGCCCTATGTTCTCCTCTAGCCATGAATGAGTTTTATACAAAATCCTCTAAAGGGTGATCATGTTTTTTGTGTTCATCATGGTCTACCAGCTTTCAACCATGTTGAGTGAGATTTTTACTTTGCTTATCATACCTTTTATTTCTATATGTAGGAATTTTAAATTAGGATTGAGAAATGAACCACTGATTACTTCTAGATGATGACTGTGTGGCATGTAACAAACAAAGCTACAAAAGATATTGAATTTTCTTGTATCAGCTCTTCATAAGCAAAAGAACATTGCATAGGGTGCATACTGTGGGAGACTACCTCATACTGTCTTGATTTTTTTTTTTTTTTTCATTTTTACATTTGCATTTTTGTTCAGTGTGTAACTTTATTGCTGAAAAGTTTATAACACTTTCTATATGTATGTTTCCTACTGTAATTTGTATCAAATTTAATTTTTGTTTTGTTTTTTTGTCTTTCTTATTTATTAGCACAAAGAAATCTACAACAGAGAAAGGGTCCAAATCACAAAGAGGGTAAAATATTGATTTTTCAGTTATATTAATTCTGTTTGCACTTTTTGTGGTGAATGGTAATTACTCTCCCAGTGTGTACCTGTTTCTAACCGTACAGTAACTAACTTCGCTGGGGTGGATGGTCAGCATATTAATGCATCTTATAACAGTGAACTAATGACGTACTAGTTTTTATTATTCATATTTTCTTCTGTCACAGACTAGCGTGTTTTGACACTGCTTTGCTTGTAATACTATTTATTTTTAATATGTGCTCCTTCTTTGAAATTTTCAACAGATCAGGGATGATATTCTCTCTCCATAAGAAAAACACATTTCAGATGTGGATAGAACTCTATAAAACTGCAGTTGAAGGGAGTTTATTTTAGTATTTTTGTTATTAATTTAGTGAACAACCTGGTACAGTGTTCAACTGATGAGAGGCTTGCTGTCACTGTATCATAGAAAAATGACCTCTCAATCTGATCCAAGGATCAAAAGCATTTGCATACTCAATTACAGATCACTGAACCATTATTACTGTCCACAAACCTGTAGTTGAGGTTACTAATCATGTTTCAAATACTTTTATAAAATATATCAGAGTTGCAATAACATGACTCTGGTGTTCTTGAAAAATGAATATTTGAATTCAAAGAAGGAAATTTATGTGATCAGAGGCTTCCATGGCCAAAAGTTGTCTCTTGGCTATCCATTTGATGCTGCATCGTGATTTGTAGTGCCGACATTTTGACCGACACTCTGTGCTCTACTGCCTGGGCAGAAACTGTTTTTATCGGTGTTGGTTGCTGTTATATACTCGTAGACTACAGAGAGTTCAGTCCTTCTTGCCAATCAGGATGATTGACCCATCACATGATTGTTAGCTGGGTGGGGCATGGCATGACATGGTGGGGGAGGGGGGGAGTGGACGGCTGTGGTGGGGAGCAGTTCATACCCTGCATAGAGGCAGCCATGCATTGTGCAGCTTTAGCCCATTATCTTCATTTATATCATCAGCTTTACCCTTCGTCGCCACCATTAATCAATGGAGGCCAAGGAGGGCAAAGGAGGCTGCTGAGATTGCCAAACATCCTGATAACATATAACAGGCTTAGGCTACATGGTGAATGGCATCTCTAGTGTGGACAGAACAGGATACGTGCCGCTTTGCACTTCTGCCCTCTCTTCCCATCATATCATGCCTTGCCCCACTCGGCCAACGATCACGTGATGGGTCAGATATCACATTTGGCCAGAAGAATTGGACTCTCTTGAATCTATTAGAGATGGGGGCAGGCCTTGTTGTATAACAACAACCAACACCAATAACCACAGTTTCTGACAAGGAAGAAGATTGCAGAAGTTTTAATTTAATTGAATTGCAATGGAGCACAGACTCCTGTGGCAATTTCCCTACACACCTATCTTCCTCCTATCCTGCACCTACCTACATTTGCCCTCTACAAATTTTATCTTTAAATTCTTTCAAAGTTTTCGGTAAATTATTAATCATTTCTCTTGGTAACTCATTCCAATCCCCGACACCCTTACCTAAAAAAGAGAATCTTCCCACACCCTTGTGCCTGAAATCGAGTGCCAGCTTGTGGTCATGGTCATCTTTTCCCTTCCATGCACTACTTTTCATACCTATTTCCATGCCTCATCGCCAGTATATGCCCTGTACACTCCCATGACCCTCCTCATTCTCCTCCTGTCTTGCAATGAATCCCATTCCAGCTCCTTTATCATATCTGTCACTGACTGCATTCTGCGATAATTTCCAGAAACAAATCTAGCAGCCCTTTTTTGCACCCTCTCCAACTCCTGTATTTTATACGTAAAATTAGGGTCCTATCTTATACTACCATATTCGAGCAATGGTCTGACCAAAGTTTTGTAACCCAATTCCTTGACTTCTCTCGTACATCCCCTCATCACTCTCTCCAACAAGTGCAGAACTTTGAAACCTTTTCCTACCACCTGTCCTATGTGTCCTGCCCAGTTAAGTTTGTTATCAGAAGTAATTCCAAGATATTTATATTTCAAGTCTTCAGCAAGCAATTCTTTCCCCACCTTATATTGATAATTAACCTTTTGTTTTTTATTTGTGTATCTAATAAGCTGACTCTTCTTTGCATTTATCTTCATTCCATGTTTACCAACCCAATTAGATATCCTGTCCAGATCACCCTGCAACTGTTTACAATCCTCTATCATTTTGATTCTTTTATACAGCATTATGTCATCTGCAAACAATCTAATTTCAGATAGTAAACAATCAACACAATTATTCATTAGAATAATGAATAGCAATGGTCGCAATATGCTACCCTGTGGCACACCTATTTTTACTTCCACTTCTTTTGATACTACATTTCCTACTCTAACTTTCTGTTTTCTACCTTTTAAAAATTCTTCTACCCAGCAAATGACTTTCTTATCCACTCCAATGGTTTTTACCTTATTTACTACCATTTTATGGCTTCTAGATCTAGTGCTACACTATAAATTTGGCCTCTCTTGTCCATTTCATCTGAAATATCTTGCATATATCCCACCAACTGAGATTCGCTTGAATATCCTTGCCTGAACCCATGTTGCCTACTTGAAAACCACTTACATTCCTCACATATATTTCTGATGTGGTTGCATATCAATCTTTCCATTAATTTACCTACCACTGATGTCAAACTGATTGGCCTGTAATTCTCAACTCTAATTCTCACCCCTCCCTTATGTACCGGTACTACTATTGCACTTTTCCAGTCCTGTGGTAAGCAGCAAGTGTCTAGACTCAATTTAAATAATATTTCAAGATAAGGTACAATGTCACATCCGGCTATCTTTAAGATATCTGTAGTAATATTATCTTCACGAGCCCCTTTATTTTTTTCAGCTTTCTTATTTCCTTCATGATTTCCTCAGGATGGATATCAAATTTTTTACTACCGTCATTTCTAATTGTGTTGTTAACCTCGTTCTCTGAATTAGACCCTCCTGTTTCTGATTCATTGTCCCTAATGCTTTCACTGAACCAGTTACTTAAAATCTCTGCCTTTTTCAAATCGTCAGTAACTTCTTCTCCATCCTTATCTATAAGTGTCTCTACACCCTCCCTTCCCCTCAGTTTCCTGATATAGCCATATAAATTTCTAGATGCATCAGTCAATGGTTCTCCTGCACTGACAATACTCTTCATAAACCCATCTTTAGTCATTTTCTTTGCTGTTATTAAGTCCCCGTTTAGGTTTTTTAAATATTCCCTACTACTCTGCTGTCTCTTAACTCTGTTATGTTCTTTTCTTACCAACCTCTTTAACCTCCTCACTTCCCTATTATAGTACATAGGTTCTCTACTTCTCTTTATTTTCTGCTTTGGAATAAATTTTTCTTCCCCCTTTCTTATTATCTCCTTGAACTCTTCCCACCTTGACTCTACTGTACGTGAGCCTTCCTTCCATTTGCTGAATTGTTCTCTGAAATATCTCTTCAAATTTGAAACCTGTGCCTTTTTATAATTGTACCTATTTCCCCCTTCAATTTTGGCTGCTGGTTTACTGAATCCTCTAATATCCATCAGAACTGCTTCATGATCACTTATTCCTTCAGTTACTTGATACCTCAAAAGGTTTTCATCGATCTTAATTAGAAATATATAAAAATATTTTGTCCCCTAGTGTTTTGCTCAACCACTTGTGTAAATCCTCCTTCCCTTATTAAGATATTTGCAAATCTTTGTTCCCTTGTGTTATTTATCTTATTCCCTTCCCAGTTTACACCTGGTAAATTTAAATCACCGCCGATGATGATCTTTCGAAACATCACCACTACAAACAATGCAGCATCACCCAGACAGCCAAGAGGCAAGGCAATTTATTCTCATTTTTGTAGTTTGATTCTTTATTAAACATTCATTATCATTTATTAGATTTGGAAAGATTTTTGATTGAATTATAAAGGTTGGAGATGCAGTTAGAGATCTTGTTTTATTTTTCATTACCAATTATTTAACGTGAGTGATCTTTCTAAATAAATGATGATTAAAAAAATGTAAAAAAAAAAGAAAAAAGTTTTGCACTGGTTCATGTAGTTTTCAATTTTTTTAAAAGTTCAAACTTAAAAAAAATCTATAAACTATTAAGTGTTTCATAAGTCAAACAATGTAAACCTAAACCATTGTCTTGATAACTTCAATACATAAAAAATGAGTGTGTATGCATAGTGATTAATGCCATTGGCCTAACTCAATGTAATTCTTGGAAAGTTGATATGCAGTTTTAATAATGACCCAGTAAAGTTGGCATATTGGGAAAATAAGTGTGGTGGGTGAGTGGTAATTTTCGGGCTTGCCATTTTTAATAAAGACCATGGCAAAATTTGTTCCTTTGTACTGGTATTTCGTAACTCTAATAATTTAGAAAAGGAAAACTAGTTATTGAATAAACATGTCTATGAAATCTCGTAGAACAATTTTAGGCTAATAATTTGGAATAATGTATGATGTTACCAGATGGCAATCTTATGAGTATTATTCGATAACAACGACATTTTGTCCAAAGACAGTACTGAATATATAATTTCAATGACACATCACTTAACATTACTTCACATTGGAGTTCACAAAAATACTAATTTTATTGTGTACATTGTAGCACATAGCATGCTTGTTTCTTCCTGTGCTGGGTGATGCAATTGCTTTCTCATGTTATGCTATTTATAACCTTTTTAACTTTGCTTGTTTAGTTGTATATCACACAAGTATGCAATTTTTGTTATTTAAGTGATATTATGATTTTGAACATTACATGTAAATGTAACACTCACTTTACTGATGTCGTAGGGGAAGGGAAACACTGAGGGCCTGAGAGATAAGACATATTCTACATCAAAATAAATTCGGGAAGAGGATCAGAATTGGTGTGTGTGAAAAAAAAAGTAATTTTAACTAGGCCTTTCAAAAATGCAAGAATTTAAATGTGAAAAATAAGCAGATTTATTCTATCATGCAGGGTGTTTGCATGTGCACAGTATCCCAGATTCTATGGCACCATATTCACTTAAAGTCTCTCATAACTAACAGCAGGATTGCCCGCATTTTTCATTTGTTATGCATTTACAAAAAGTGTCTCTGATCTGTCAATATCACGTGATTTTATATGCTAAGTGATAACATTTTTCTGTATCCTTAATGTTTATTGATCTACTATCTTCCCCATCCAATAGATTGCCTGTGTTGAAATAGATTTATGTCTCACTTTTAGGTTTCTAATGTTGAATGTATAAAGATTAATGCAGTATAATAATGTTAGCTTTACTTTATTTACCTGCAACAAATAACTGTCCAACAAAGAAATAATTTATCCAATTTTTGAACAAAACACACACACAAAGAAATAACCAATGCTAAGGGCAGTTTATGTGATTCATAAACATGTTGCAATGTTTGTTTTATCTTCATTCAATAATTGACTATAATATGTAATTATTGGTAAACCATAAATGTAGAACGAAAATAGAATCATTCTGATCTTCATTACTTAACTTGCTGATGGTTGATATCTATTTTAAAAAGCTGGATACTTTGAACCATATTTGAATTTTTTTCTCCTTTTAAATGCAGTACACCTAAGAAGTGTGTACACTGAAATTTCCATAAATCTGTTGGTCTTTTAAGGATGGAACATTTTGAAGCCACATCTATTAAAAAAAAAAAAATACTAAATGGTTTTATATTTTACATTTTATCCATCTTCATTGTCTTTTTGGCAAAAACTGTGTAGTTTCTTTTGTTTTCTTATATTTTCACTAGCTAGAAACTGTGAGAAAATAAAGAATCTTTGTCCTTCTTCATTCAAACTGCTGTTCACTATTACCGTTTGAGTGAAACAAAAATTCATTTGTTATTGTGAATGTTTAATGCTTTAAAATATATCTAATTTCAATTTTCCTTTATTTCTATTGTGTCAGTTAACGTTTTCACTAATGACATAATATGCAGCAATGTATATATATTTGTTTATATGTTGTAGTGGCATGTTCCTTAGTGATTTTCAGTTTTATGACAGAGCTTAAAAATAATCAGTGCTTTTATTGTAATCATTCTACTAATGCTTTGCTTTTGTAACATGCATGAGTGTGATATAGTGATGTAAGCTATGTCTGTGTTAAATTTTTAAATTAACAAATATGTTTTACATATATCATTCTTCCATTTAATACAAAGCCTTAAAATTGAAAATTATTAAAGTATTATCATTGTATTGCTAAAATCACCTTTTGAATTTGTAACTTTCAATCTAGAAATTCATTTTTCACCATATTAAATTGATCTTACATTTACTGTCATGAACAGAAATAATACTTTCAAAATCTATTTCCTGTAGAACTTACCATTATATAAGGAAGATATATTTGATGATAAATCCATCATTTACATTTTCACACTTGGTTTGTTACAAAGAAATACTTATTCACAAAATGAAATTGTTTTCAGCAATGCGTTCTGGTGACTACTATATGTTTGAAGAGTTTGATGTGGATGATCTAGCCTTGGAGGGAGATAAAGAAGAAACTTCACACAAAGATTCAGTAGCTAAAGAGTCAAAAAGAATTACCCTCAGCAAGGTAAGTGTTTTGTCCCTACTAGTACTGTAGTTAAATGGTTGTTTTAAAATGTGAAACATGCACTTACCCTTCAAGCAAATAAACTGTACTGTAATGTTTATTTCATTTAATTCATTGCGTTTCATTGTGTTAAATGTCTCAAATATAAAATTACTACTAGTGCCAAGTGATTCTTCAAGCTGGTCCAGTTCCTTTTTTTTGGTATTCTTATTGAATTATGGAATGAATAGATGACCCATGTGAAAAATCTCGCAAGTACGATGAATAGTGAGGTTGGTGGTTTATAATAGGATGAACATCTCATTGGTAGCAGTTGTATATTGTTTAGTGTAATACGAGGGTGGTTCAAAAAATAAGATCTTTTTTTTTAATATAGAAAATCACATTTATTTACCACTTGCGATACATCGTTGAGAAGCTTGAAGTTTTAGCTATTTTTATATGCAGTTGCCTTCCCGTTCGATGATCTTTCGCATCCGCACCACAAGCTTTTTGATCCCATCGTCAAACGAATCTCCCGCCGCATCACAAAGAAATCGAATGACTGCGACCAGCACTTACTTGTCTGACTGGTACATCTGCCTTCCCAGGTGTTTTCCAAGTGCATGAAACATGTGATAGTCGCTTGGGGAAATGTCCAGGCTATAGGGGAGGGGGGGAAGGGGGGTGGAGGTGTTCGACGAGATCCCAACCAAATTGTTTGATGAGGGAGGTCATTTGATGTGAGACGTGTGTACGTGCATTGTCATGGTGCAAAGACACTCCATTCGTGAGCATTCCTCTTCTTTTGTTCTGGTTAGCCCACCGTAGTTTCTTCAGAGTTTCGCTGTAGCTGTCTGAGTTAATTGTTGTTCCTTTTGGCATGAAATTCACCAACAATACACCCTTACGGTCCCAAAAAACAGTCGCCATGACCTTACTGGCCGACTTCTTTGTCTTGAACTTTTTGGGCTTCGGCGAAGATGGGTGACACCATTATTTGGACTGCTCCTTCCTGACACCATTATTTGGACTACTCCTTCGTTTCAGGAACATAATGATGCACCCACGTTTCGTCCCCAGTCTCTATCGAATCCAGGAAGTCTTCCCCATCCTCTTCAAAGCAGCGAACAAATTCTTTGGCACGTTGCACGAGCTTTCTTTTGTGTTTGTCGGTGAGCTTGTTGCATTTCTTAATGATCAGTTTATCATTTGAAAAGTGCCATGTTACATTTTACGATGTGATTATATTTATTTGTCGTGATTGTGCTTGTGTGCAGCTAAAGCAAATAATTAATCAGTTAGCCTTTATATGCTCTAAATCAATCTTTTATTACTTCAAATACATAGCTTTAAATACATAATCGGACTTGTTTTGCAGGCTCTCCTTAGTGCCGTGTTAGGCCATCTTCTAGTTGTATCTCTGTCTATCTTGTTGCTATAGAAACCGTTTTAAAAGAGTAATACCAACTGGCTATGGAACTCTAACATTACAAAGAAATAAAATGACATTAAAATATGTATTCTGGGATAACCTTTCTGTTATCCTACAGCCCCCCCCCCCCCCAAGTTTACCATACCATTTGCCATCAATACAAGTATAAATGGTTATGGTAAACTTGTTTCCGTAATGGCTTGATGTAATTTTTTAGTTGGATTTCCATGAGTAGCAACTGGTTGAAACTGCACATTGTCTGTAACACACATTGTTACACCAAGTTACTGTCCTTATCACTTAACAATAATTAAAAAAACCAAAACTACAATAAGTATATTACACTACAGTATTGTCCATCCCACCAGTATGCTACTTAGATTGCTATTGTAAACGACTGTTATTTAGTAACATCATATTTGTAACCACCTTCAGCTGTCATGGCCTCCGCCTGTTTACCAAGCATACCATTCAAATAGTTAAAAAATTCCATTAACTGTCCTTGGTACATTATATTCTTCATAAGACCGATCTTTTTTGAACAATTTTACTGTTGGATAACCGTCAACATTATTTAAATCACATGTTTGGTACCCTGGACCAGTACAATCAACCCTCGCTAATATGACTGGGACGCCATTGTTTCTTGCTAATTTAGCATCACCATCACAGCTTCATTTTTATTTTATTTCTTCAATACATTACATTATATTCTCCCCATAAGTAATAACTTCTCTCCACTTTACTTCATCTTGAATATATTCATATCTAGGCTATGAGATGTAACAACAGAGTCATTTAAAGGTTCTACCTGGACCTCAGCTATGCCTGTGTGAACCAAATCCTGAACCTTTTCAGTATCATTTAAAGGCAATGCCTGGATCGTGGCCTTATTCACAGGAACTGAGTTTAGACTGCCTTGCTGTACCCTCTCTATATGATATTTTACTTCTTAATTCATAACACATTTATTCTATCATTGCAACATCTTATTTCTTCTCAACTCATTATATTCATTCTAATGCTCCTCAACACTTTATAGTTAACCTCAACACATCATTTTTATTTTATTTTAAAGTTGAAGTCTTCATCCGTCAGTTCCATTACATAAGGTGTAACTGCGGAAACTACGCTAATGGCGCCGAGTACAATTAAGTTTTCCAACATTTTTCTCTGATTTCAGAACACTTATAAAGTTATTTCTGTTCTGGAAAATTAACCGGTATACCTTAAAAACTATATATTTCCTAAAAAGAAAGTCCTAATAGCCAATAAACTTTTATGTAATGGTATGCTGTGGTAACAGCCGAAGACTGCACATTGTAAGCACCTTAGAATTTTGGCAAATTCTAGTTTTGCTTAGGCGGGACTTAGAAATTTTGAGAAGTGCAGTTTTCAACTTTAAGGAATTTTCCCGGTAATCTTGCTCTCAGTTGTAATTCGTTATAAAAATCATTTTAAAGTGTAATTATCATATCGGGAAACGTTTGGTTTAAGAGATATTCCGCTTTGTTCAAGTTTTGAAACACGCGATCTGAAAAGTAGAAATTCTAAGATTTGCAATATCTTGGATCGCGTAAAGCTACAACCGAACTTTTATCGTTAGCTGTAGTCAGCACTATCCCCGATATTTTGGCAGTAAAATTAAATAATTTGGCAAAGTCTAATTAGTGATTTTAATTAAGAGAAAAAAATAAGCTTTTTTATTAAAAGAGATATTAAATTAAAAATTACATCAGCAGATAGCCCTAATTAAGAAGATTTCATACATATAGTGGTTTCCATAAAAAGTTTTAGCATTCCTCTGGTAATTAAGTTTTTGAAAAATAGATTGTCGCGAATTGTTGTGCACGCGCGTAAAATTCCAGAACACTTAGGGATTTTCCCCAAATTAGAATGTGTCACTACGCGGAATTTTAAACAGCTAAAACTTTAAAACTAATTACTCTAAATTTCTCACGGGACTGCCGTTGGTCTTCTAGTAGATAAGTCCAGATACTGTCAAAGTTTAAACATTTTTAATAGTCAGGATCGTCAAATAAATTACACACAATTTTAGCTACGCGGAAGCAAAAGGATGTGATACAGTTGCTGACGTCACTGGTTCTCGTGGTTTCTATAAAACGACCCCGCCGCCATTATGGTTGGTCTGTTCCTGCCTGTCGTCTGTTCCTGCCTGTCGTCTGTTCCGGTCTGTCTTTCGTCTGGGTTGGTTGTAACTCGCCATGCTGGCTAGTTCGACCATGTTGAAACTTTGGTGTCGTGTTATATAGTAACCTTAATGACTGTTAAAGACTGGTAAATTTACTAAAGGGGTTCGGTCGGTTAAATTTCTCTCCACAACTTGCAAACTTTGGAAAAGTGTGTTCGATTTGCCAACTCAACTGTTAAATGCTATTTTGAACTTTTGATTTTCTTTTAAATAAACTTGAAATTTTCGGAAAGTGAACTGTTATCATTTCATAGTTATCTTACAACCTTTTCTCTATTTGTGGTGTAATAAATATTGTGGCGACCTCCAGCATTTAGGTTGAGTTATCCGGCTACATGGTCAAGTCTAAATTATTTCGTAAATTTTCCATAGAACTTTGAGTCAACATCAAGAGTAAGTTGTGGCACTAAGGCTATACTACAGCCCCGGTATCAGCCTTTGGGTCTTACAACATCTGACCAAGATCGTCAATATTGGTAAATGACAGCTTCCACTTAGTGATTATAAACTTTTACTATCATTACAGTTGAAGATTTGTGGGCAGCAACATCAATCAGTACTATCTACAAGTGTTTTGTAGCACTGAATAACAATAATATGCCAACTATAACTTAACAATAATAGTAAATTCCAATATGATAGAGTTTATATGTACACACCTGTGCCCTGCACTAGGGTTAAATCTTTTCATTCACCTTAAACTAATTCATAATTTTCCGAGTTGTAGGTTCACTATCCTGATTGAATTTTTTTTTATTATTATTATTATTACTCCGCGATTCACTAAAAGTGTGTGGCGGAGGGTGCATAGCACGTATCGAGAAGGGTTATGGTTTGGAAGGGTTATAAGGGATATGGCAGGAGGCGCCCATGGGCTATTGTGAGGAACCATCCCCGCATTCGCGTGGAGTGATCTGGGAAAACCATGGAAAACCCAGATCAGGATGGCTGGAGTGCTTTATCGAAAGCTACTCCTGTCGGATTTTAAGTTTACTCGCCCGGTAAATCCTTTCTATTCCATTCCCTAATCGCTCGTGGGAAAAATGAGTACAGAAATGAATCGGTTCTGGCCCTGATTTCTCTTATCTTATTTTCATGGTCATTTCGAGATATGAATGTTGCTGGTAGCAATATTTGCTGACTGTCATTCCGAAATACATCTGTCGTGAATTTTTCAATTAGCTTCCGTCGAGAGCAACGCCTTCGGTGTTCCAGGTCTTCCCAACCTAACTCCTTAGGTACACAGGATGAGGCAGTAAGCATAGCTTACCCCTCTACAAAAAAGAAAACCTTTTTTCTATATTTCCAATTCGCTTTTTCCCAGTTATTCATACAAAACAACTGTCTGTTTACAGTTAATCTTACTTTGCCAGAACAGTAACATTGCAAACCAACTTCAAAATTATGTAAAGAACTCTGAAAATGTTCAACACCTTTATTCTGTAACTGCTTTGATACATAATCACAAACATAATTCTCTCCAACAATGGAAAAAATGTCACAGTTTACATCCTTCAAAATCATCAAACTACCTAACCCATCTACATTCATTAAAATCTCTTCCATCTCTTTTACATGACAAAAGTCACCTGTTCTTTTAATGTCTCTGGTATCAAACATTTTTATAGACTTACAACCCTTTTCTACTGATTTATCTGTCTTCGTGCAAGTTTCCGCCTGGTTACTTTCATGCTTAAACTCATCTTTTAAGTGACACCCTTCTTTGACAATTTGACTATCCTTTACATGATTTACATCACCATTAATTGTGACATCACTCATCTCATATTTTTCCCTTACAGTATTAGGCCTACTATCATTACTTTCAATTGTATTACCTAATGATTCACAATGAATTGCATTCGTACTTTGTTCAAACCCTCTAATTACTAGACTCTTATCAATATCAGTATCTCCAATGGGTTTCTTCTTACACCTCTGTTTCCTCTTTTAACATTTTATAATGCTTATCAGTCCCTTCAAAACACTCACTTACATCATCAAAAGATTTTTCCCTAAATGTCTCAAATTTTGATCGTCGATCATCTAAAGACTTTTTATTTCCTCACTTAAGTGTGTTGTAAGTTGTGCTGTTAGTCGCAACTCAAATTGAAATAATATTTTTTCTAATGCACCTACAGTGACTATTTCATCTTTCTTATTTACAGATCCCGAAGAATCACAGATAACCATTGCACCTGGCATCTGATTAGCCATTCTGTAGAAAGTTAAGCAATACCCAGCATCCCACAACTAGTATAAAAAAAAATGACGTGATATAATAAATTATTTGAATAAATCACGAAAATTCACAAAGACTAAGGTTACATTTAACTCCCAAAACGTATAACTAATCCTACCCGCACACCGTTTCTGCCATAGACAACATTCTTGTCACAACCAACAAGTTTATAGTTTACCAGAACTTTAAAAAAGATAATAGAGTCTAGAAAAAAGTCACTTAGCTTTCACGTATTTTGTAGTTGGCGGTTTAAGTTTCACTTCACTCAGCTGTTGTTGCATCTGCGGCGGATGTTGTCAATTTATGACTGGTTCCCGTTCCGCTAGTAGCGCTATGTGCTTCCAACGATTCTCCTCTTCTTTTCTTGATTTTTGGTTTTCTGCTAGATACTCAATTCGTACGTTTATGTAATAATTCCTTTATTCTGCAGCACCCAAGGTCCTGTCACGGTTGCCATGTTGCATTTCTTAATGATCAGTTTATCATTTGAAAAGTGCCGTGTTGCATTTTATGATGTGATTATATTTATTTGTCGTGATTGTGCTTGTGTGCGGCTAAAGCAAATAATTAATCAGTTAGCCTTTATATGCTGCACAATTTAAATCAATCTTTTATTACATCAAGTACATAGCTTTAAATACATAATCGGACTTGTTTTGCAGACTCTACTTAGTGCCGTGTTAGGCCATCTTCTAGTTGTATCTATGTCTATCTTGTTGCTATAGAAACCGTTTTAAAAGAGTAATACCAACAGGCCATGGAACTCTAACACTACAAAGATATAAAATGACATTAAAATATGTATTCTGGGATAACCTTTCTTTTATCCTACAAACTGTCTGGGAACTCACCTGGTGCACACTTTACTGTATCCTAGAGTTTCTGAAACAATTGTGCGTATGGAGATTTTGCCACACTCTCGTTTATGTCTCTCGGTTATCTCAAGAGTTATCCTTCTGATACTGTGCATAATCTCATCAATTTTGATTACATGCTCAGTCCTCCAGGCTGCTCCTCATCGTGGACATTGCTGTGACCAGCAGAAAACTCCCAGCACCACTTCTGCACATTTTTAATGTCCATACACTTTTTCCCTTATACTTCCACTAACTGACGATGGATTTTTGAGTAACTTTTGCGCATTCAAAAATCAGATCATTGAGTGCAGTTCGCACCTGGCAGGTGAGCTAAGCGGCTGCTCCATAACGGACGACTTTCAAGCAGCGACTGATAGTCTGATTGAGCTCGAACCTGTACCATTCGGTGGTGGGAGAACCAAGGACATAACACACTCAATACTTGTCTATGCCACTGAAGCAATTGATTAATATCTGTGCGATATGTGCTGCTGTTGCTGCCTAGCGACTTGATTCTGAACTGTCTCATATGTGCAACATTCAAATTCTGAAAAAAAAATAATCATAATTTATGATACCTAAGTGGAGACCTTAATATTTAAAATGGTACCTTATTTATCTATTTTAGTTTGATATCAAGGGTGATAAATGGCTAGTGAGAAAAGAATGCGTCGTTGAAATATTGATACTTTTGCTCTTTGAGGGTTGAATTTGGTAAAATTCCTTTCCAAAAATATGATGCGACCAATGCAGAGATTTAATCTTTAATATCATACCTCTTGTATTAATTTCAGTTTGGTATAAAGGGAGGTAATGGCTTGTGACAAGAAACACATTTTTGAAATTATATATACTAGATGACCAATGTGAAAATTTTGCGAATACAATGCATAGTATGGTTGGTTGTTTGTAATAGAATGAAAGAAGAACCACCTCATTTGTATCAATTGTTTATTTGTTTAGTGTAATAGGCACATAACAAAAATAGATGCCAGTGAAGTACTTTTCATGCACACTATAGTTTTACATAATCTACCATCATTTTGTTGCTCAGTCTGTCAGATTCCTTGTTGAGATCCATTACTATAGTTCCATTTTAGCCTCCCTTGTTCATTTCATCTGAATTATCATGGACATAGCTTACATTTTAATCACATGACTAACATATCCTAAACACTCATTTATACACTTCTAAACTTGCTTGAACTGATAAAGTGCTCACTAGAAATCTTGATGGCTGGACAGGAATTTTAATGCACCCCTTGAATTCGAGGCCACAGGATAAGAAAGAATGACATAAACTCATTGAATAATTTAAAAAAGTTCTATTCTAAACCTGCAGTCAGCAGTAGAACCTGCAGTGTACAGATTGGAATTTAAGTAGCAATTAACAATTCATTGCTCTACATCAGTCAGTTATATAAAAAATATCAGAAAGGGATAGATTCATTTTAAGAAATGTCCCACAGTCGCCTGTGATGATGCCCCTTCTGAGTACACTTTGCCTTTGTACATTAAAACCTCCAAACCATACTTAGTCATCTTCACTGGCTGCATTGAAGACATTTCTTAGAATATCTTGCTTCAAACCCAGTGCCACTTCCTGCTGATCCACCATTGTCACAGTCCTTTACACAAACATCTCATTTTGCCAGAGCTTGAGATTTATGGAATATTTTCTTGACTATCACCCTGCTATTGATTCGATTGGGATCAAGAAATAGGAAGTAATTCACCAGAGCTTTTTGAAAGAATTTTCCTGATATTTATTTTAGATTGATTTTGGAAAATCACTGAAAACCAAAATCTGAATGGCCAGACTGAGATTAGAGCCTGAGTCATACAAATGCCATTTCCCATTGTAGGTTCTGCCACCTATATATTTCCTCATGTAATTTACCAACTAACTTGCTACAGATGTCTTGCTCTATATGTAGGCTGAATAACAATTAATTATTCATCAGGATGAATAGAAAGGGGCAAATGGCATTTAGAAATGTTCTGACCACCGTGTTACACATTTGCCTTTGGTATAATATTGATTTAAATTCTTGTTTTCGTGCTCATGCAGCCAGAGTCACAGGCAGTTGCTCTCAATTTAGCCCACGGACAGCCTCTACTCTTTACCAAGCATCAACCTGGTTTTACTCTGCGCCTCTTTTACTTTATTCCCTCCGTCTTTTACCCCTCCTGCCTTTTTCTCTGTGCACCTGCCATCCACTCTACTTGCTCCTCTGTTTCCATTTCTTTCTTTTTTTCTTTTTTTTTGCTGCAGTTTTATTGCTTACTATTTTTGGTTGGTATCTGTTTTATTTTTCATTCATATTGTGGATTTTATTTAATTTTAATGCAGAGGTTTTTTTTTGTGCTCACAGTTTTCAGCAGTGTTTCCTTGCTCTTTTCTTAAATATGTTTGCAACTCATTATATTTTGTTTTGAATCATTAAAATGTTGGGATACTCATCCAATGATTTTAAAATTCTTTCAAAAGTTGCCTGGAGATATACTTTAAAATTGACCAACAATCATTGAAAAATTAGTGACATTCACTTATCAGACTGATGTAAGATAACTGTTACTGGTATCTATATAATTTGTATTCAAGTTTGATTCTTTGGTGTCATAATTTTGTTTCTGAAATTTTTGTAAATAATGCTGAATGATAATTGTAATAATGATTTCTTTCCAACAGCTTCTTACTACAGCCTTAAACACCAATATTGCACAAGCAACTGACTTGGCCCTTTCTCCAACAGAGACAGAAAAACGATTTCCTGAAAAGAGACCATCCTTTGTTAGTGCAAAGTCTCAAGTGTCACCGGATGACTTACCAGGAACATCAAAAACAGCAGACACAACAGTAAGTTCATACTTCTCCACTATAAAAATAACAATTTATGTGAGAATAAGTGCTGAATATCAGTTTTGAAATCAACAATTGTTGCTACAGTCAATAGCAGGATGGTTCATTTTATGAATTGGCAGAAACTGAAGATAAATTGGATTATTATAATGGATTTCAGTGTTCCCCTCCTCCACACCACCAATTTTTCTTCCTGTGTGTAAATCGGCGATAACATTAATTTAACCTGTTATAACAATAGGTTTTTAGTGGATGTATAAAGAAGGTGAGTGGTCTGGTAGCACAGTGGCTAAGGCGCTTGCTTTCAAAACTTTCAATATACTCCCGGGTTCGAATCCTGGCAGGCGCAGGAATTTTGAGAGTTGTGTTTGGTCATATGAGCTATGCCAGGACGCTCCGTGGTTTGGATTCCATGTTAAACTGTAGGTCCTAGAGGAAAGGAACTGGCCGTCCTACCTCTGACAAAATGGCTTAGTGTGCCTCCTTCGGGAGGATCCAACCAACCTTTGGGTTGTGGACTAAGTTAAGTTTTTATAAAGAAGGTAAAGATTTGGATATAAAAGAAGTAAATATAGTTCATGAAAGGCTTGTGATGAGCATGAACGCAAAAATTCAGCAAAATTATGTTAAATATTTTCTTATATCCAAGATATTTGTCACTCATAAGAGTTACGTACTTAATATATTAATATTATGTTGGGTGTGAACGTGTGACATTGGCTGTATTAAACATGGCCAAACTTTGATATCTGAAAATAAGATAGGATAGGGAAAAATAAACAGATACCCTTCAATTACCACAGACGAAGGCAGGAGGGCGAGAAGAACACACAAAAACATAAACAAATTGCACAATATTTCAACATGAATCTTAATCATGTAGGAGGCGAGACATATGGCAGGGGGGGAAAGATGTGGTCACATCCCAACCCGCCACATGAATGAAGCATAGGCAGAAATCGCGCGGTGGTGGTATAAATGCAGGGGAAAAATGTAGAAGGGGGGGGGGGGATAAGCTTGATCAGCGATAAAAGAGAAACAGAATAATCTTTGTGTAGCATAACTTTTTGAATTAGGCTACACAAAGATTATTTTGTTTCACTTTTTTCGCTGGTCAAGCTTATCCCCCCCCCCTACCCCCCGGCATTTATACAACCACCGCACAATTTCCACCTATGCTTCATTCATGTGGCGGGTTGGAATGTGACCTCATCTTTCCCCCTTGCCATATGTCTCCCCTCCTACATGATTAAGACTCATGTCGAAATATTGTGCAATTTGTTTGTTTTTGTGTTATTACGTGTTCGTCTCGCCCTCCTGCCTTCATCTGTGGTAAGTGACGGGTATCTGTATATTTTTCCCTATCCTATCTTATTTTCAGTGACTCGCGGCAGTTTCTTTGTTTCTTTTATCCAAAAGAATTTTATTTTGAGAAATGATCTGTGGCACGGCCTCCAGCTTTATTCATTCCACATTTTGAAAGTGATTTCATTTGCTAACACGTGTTAAATCATCCACAATTTGGATCTGTAGTTGATGGCATTGTTTTCTACTGCGTAATTTTGTTTAAAACTGATTTAGTGTTTATTTAACTGTGTGGAATGCTTCGAAACTTTTATATGTTGTGCAGTGTTCTTTATTATTACACAAAAATTATTTGTTGGCTCTGAAAATTACTGAAAATGTGTTATGTGCTGTTGCAAATGCTATTGTGTTTGACGACGGTTTAAAATCGTGTTTTCTTTATTTATTCTGCCTGAAACTGTTGATTTATTGCAAATTTTACTTTCTCCTGGTTCGTTATTATTATAAACAATCTTTATTGTGTCGAAAAGTGTTGAAAAATAGCGATATGGTTTCGTAACAAAAATCAAGTGTTTACATGCTGAACTATTGAGGATTTCAATGATTTAGGTGAGTTTAAAAGTTGTTTTCTATTATTAAGTCTATTTAGAGCTGTTATTACATGTTGATTTACTTTTTCTGATTTTTAAATTTCTCTGTATTCGCTTATGAGCTGTAGTATCAGCTTCTGTATGATTCGCGTCCCCCATATCCTATAGTGATGAGGTGTCGATTTTAACAAATTCTGAGATGTTTACAATGGGATGAAGATAAATGCAGAGAAGTATCAGCTTATTAGATACACAGATAAAAAACTAAAGGTTAATTATCATTATAAGGTGGGGAAAGAATTGCTTGTTGAAGACTTCATATGTTTACATTCTCATCATTACATTTGATAACAAGCTTAACTGGGCGGTACACACTGGACAGGTAGTAAAAGTTTTCAAAATTTTGCACTTATTGGAGGGAGTGATGAGGGGATGTATGAGAGAAGTAAAGGAATTGGGTTATAAAAATTTGATCAGACCATTGCTTGAATATTGTAGTGTAGTATGGGACCCACATTTTGAGTATCAAATACAGGAGTTGGAGATGGTGCAAGAAAGGACTGCTAGATTTTTTTCTGGAAATTATCGCAGAATGCAATCAGTAACAGATATGATAAGAGCTGCAATGGGATTCATTGGAAGACTGGAGGAGGGTGCAGAGGGTCATGGGAGTGTACAAGACATATATTGGTGATGAGGCATGGAAAGATTTTTTTTTAAAAATAATTAAAAGTAATGCATGGAAGGAAAAAGATGACCATGACTGCACTCTATTTCAGGCACAGGGGTGTAGAAAGATTCTCTTTTTTAGGTAAGGGTGGCATGGATTGGAATAAGTTACCAAGAGAAATTATGAATAATTTACCGAAAACAATGAAAGAATTTCATGTTGAAATTTGTACAAGGGCAAATGTAGGATGGTGTAAGGAAAAAGGGGGGGGGGTGATGGATGTATAGAGAAATTGCCACCAGAGCATGCGCTCCATTACAATTTTAATTACATTAAATATATTTTTATTTTTATTGGAATTGACTTTCTTTTATTTCAAAAGTGTATCCTGGTACCTGTTAGCTATTACAGGTAAATTTAATAGCTTAGCTACCAATTTACTTTTTAATGAAACATGCATCTCACGAATCCAATTTTTATGCACTGACAGTATCAGTAATGGTCACAGTTCACATACAGTGTTTTGTGACTAGCCCCCAGCAAAGCACTTGTTTGTGACATGTAGTGGAGACAGTTATACAGATCACTGTATACAATGAACTTTGTTTTGGGTACTATAAATTCACAACCTTAACAGGTCAGGTGCTGTTTCTGGTACTAAACTTTGTGTTTCTAGTCATTTGAATATTGTATATTATTTTGCACATCCTATATCTCCAAGCAATTGTCAGCACCTCTTCACAGTATTTCATAAATGTTAAATAGCCTTTTAATTTCACTTTTCTCTTAACTGTATTATAAAACAGTATCAAATCTTTCTGTACTGAATTAAATGTAGATCCCTGGGTGGATCTTTATCATACAACAACTGTAAATCATATTTTATGTTTGACGAGAAAAGTATCAAAAAATTGATAGCCATTATTACCTATTTTGTTTATCTGTTAGAATAATAGAGCTTTGTTAATACATTTTATGATGGTAATTATAATTTTCCCAATTTTTCCTACAGGATGCTGAAGAAGCTGTAGATAAGAAGGCTAAAGAAAAAGAGACTTTGCCTACAGATTACACAGAAGGTCAGATTTCAGAGTTGCCATCTGAAGAAGGTAAGAACACCATATCTACTGAGAATATTTCCAGTTTTCTGTTCACAGGCGAATGTAAAAGGGTTATACAGCAAACAAAATGGTGTTAATGCAGAGAAGGTATAAAATAAATCTTTCATTTTGATCACTCTGCACATCATAATTTGCATGTTAAGATGTTTTTTACTTCTAAAAGAGTAGTAACTATTGATTACAATTTAATTTATGACAAAGAGACTGCTGAGAGATTGAACTATGACTGTTACAGAATTGATCATCATGCTTCTCATTACCATTACTTACATAGCATATTGAGTGACATCATATTAAATATAAATATGAACTTAGTTTTATATTTTTACAGATCATTTAGTTTCTTTTGAACAATATCAAATTACCCTATGACAAGAACAGAAGACAAAGTAATGCTCTGGCCTCCCATTTGACACAGGTTCGAATCCCCATGTGGGCATCCAGATTTGAGATTTCTATGGTTTCCTCAAATCACTCCATACTAACAAATGCCAGGATGCTTCTTTCAAAAGGCCATGGTCGAATTCTTTCCAGTTTCTTGTCCCTATGTCATGAACAAAGTGCATACCGGGGTTAGTATATACAGCTTTGTGTGAGCTATGACCGTAAATGTTGCCCTTGGAGTAGATTGTTACTGCTGTGTATCAGTCGCCAACTAGCTATTAACCTTAACTAGCAAAGGTAGGTGATAAAAATAATAGTTAACTGTAGCCTCAAATTAAATTTAAAGTTCACTATATTCTTTAGAAAAATATACATAGTTCTTGAACAATCTACCAGCATCGTTTCTCATTTTACAAAATAATGATTGCATGTTCAGATAAGTAAATCAAGCCATGGTCAACTCCCAGACCCCGTAACTAAATCAGCTACATCAGAGTAGAGCGACTTCAGCACGAACTTTCAAATTTCAAAGATGTCGGCTCAAACTTACGCATTTCCTGCTCCGCATGTGGTCTAACCCCTTTCATATTGTTCCAAAACACTAACAAGCCTTGCATGGCTTTCACTTCACAACAGACTGTCTGATATCCCCTCTCTGGGGTGGTCTTTTATAACTGCAGCGTGGGAACCACCCGGCTTCCAGGTTTCCCACAAAATCACCAAATTGTTTTGGAATAGTTTTACACCCAATCTACTAGAAATTTTTACAGCACGTAGACTAAAGTCGAAATGTCAAAATTGATCATAGTCAAAATTTTTGTATTTCTAATATTTTCACCGTAATTTTTTTTTTCATAATGGCTTTTGAAATGTGTCTTACGTTCAGAGTTTTTAAGTTATTGAGTTGAAATTGGTTTTAAAATGATTTGCTCCTCTTCCCCTATATTTTGATATATAAATTGGCCTGGTTACTAACCTCTAGCTTGGTACAATGGAAAATACATAAATTATAAAATCAATATCTCCTAAAATATTGAAGTTACAGATCTAAACAATGTTCCAAATGATTTTGCATCAAAATTCCTATTGGCTGGTAATACGATCCTCCTACAATAATGTTTCTTTAGTAGTTTTCTTTTTGTGTTGGGAATTTTGTCTTTTTCCTTGTCAATTTAGTTAAATCACGTCTTGCACACGGATGTCTCAATTTCCGCGTATTTATCATTTATTTACTTTTTTTGATTTAAGCCAAACTACTGCATGGATTTTAATAGAAATAGCTCTAATATGTTTAGGAAAAATTTTCCTTTCCATTAGTTACTGGCCCCCTTCTATAAATTTCGTTTGTATTTATCACATTATGGCCACGTTTTTGATGAAACTATTATTTTCCTATAAAAATAATATTTAGTTTTTAGCTACCCTTCTCAAATTTTTACACAAGGTGTAAAAAAATTCTATTCTTTTTTTAGATATGAACCATTCTATTATCTTTAAAACTGTGGCTTCAGGAATTTTCAAAATTATAAAAATTTTGAAAACTTTGACTGACAAAGTCTTATATCTTTTCAGTGCAAATTTCTACATATCAAATTTCACTTCTTGTTGTCTAAGATACTTCTGAAAATAAATGCAATGTTTTCTAACACTAAATAAGCTGGAATGCATTATATTGCAATATTTACTTTATGACTTCATATGATTGTTTACTTTTACATAACCCTTGAAACTTATAGGAAAATGACTTTATGCAATACAATTGATGCTAGCTCTACACTCTATGAACAAGTTTTGTTAATGAAATGACAAAATTTAGGTAATATTACACTCAGTCCTTTCCCCCTTTAATGACTTCAATGTCAATGAGGCCTAAAGTCATAAGAGAGAAGCCAAACGTATTATCTCATCACAGAAGAGCCATCAGATTAGGATTTGATAGTCATGAAATTGTGGAAACATACAGGTAACAGGGTGTTTGATAAACTAATAATTGTCAGCGAAATTTAAGGCATTTGAGAAACTACTAAGTTCTTGGACTTCATTCCTGACTCATAAGAGAGGTGGCAAAACGTATTGTAACAGCCCTCATACCTGAACTTAAAATAGAATTGTATTTTATAAAGTATTTGTAGTGAGCTAAAGTTTGCTTGAATATGATCTGGTATGTTTGTTTTCTAATTTCTTGTAAGTCACTGTATATAGACTTTATTTTATGAAAAGAAATTATTTAAAGGCCATTTAACATATTTAAGAACCAAATTGTGCAAGAGAATTGCTTAAATGTTTGTAATTCCAAGTATTAATGCAAGTTTTGATGTCTACAAGACAATTTTCTACAGTTTAAAATGATTTATGTAAATAATTTTGTGTTTAAGTATCTTTAATTTCCATTTCTGACCATTTTGTAATGATGTTAAATGATTAAGTACTATTTCTGATTGTTTTTAATATGTTTAATTGTTTGAGTAATTGTTAATGTTCGAGAAATATCTGGTGGAAGCTTTTGACGAGTTCTAGAAATTTCGATAGAGCCTATATAAATAAATCAGCAGAAGGACAGTTAGTTAGTTTATACAGATTCACTATACAACTGCCAAGGACTGCGCTAGTAGTATCTCTGGATTGTATCTAAGTATGTAAGCAGTACCATTGACATCGTGTTTGGTGAAAATAAACAGATATCTAAACTGAAATACATTGTGGACTACTTAATATTAGATTAATTAAACCACGAGGAATCTGACAGTATGTTGACTATCGTGGCATTTCTCTCCACCCTGTGACCAACAATGTTCCCTCAAAAGCATTACAGACTGGAGCAGAAAAACAATTAGATCCATAAATGGGAGAATATCAGATTCTGGAAAGGTCATTTGTGCAATGAAGAAGGAAATGGAGATGCTTCTGCTTGAAGCATGCCCGCCAAGTGGCTGGAAACTGTAGAGGATGATGATTATGGTTATTATTATTATTATTTAGTGTCCATATGATGAAACTTCAGCAGAATTTTTTTGTTAGTTGTGATTATATCTGATATTGAATGGTGTGGTAGCTCAGTGGTTAAGGTGTCCGACTGGGGACGAAAAGATACCCGGTTTGAAATCCTGTCTCGGTGGGGATTTTCATAGGGCCTTAAACCAGCCTTCACCTCAAGCTCAGTTTGCTGTGTGAAGTACACCAGAATGCTTTTATTGTTTGGATTTGATGTTAAACTGTATGTCCCCTGTACCTGGCAGGATTGCCGGTTTGGGTTAAGGCGGCTACGACAGGCAGAATACACAGCCAATAGAAACCCTGTCACCAGGTCATTACGACCACGTGGAATTATTATATCTGGTGTTTAATTCTATTTGCACCATTACTCTGTGTTTTTGGGGGATAACAGTTAAAGTAATTGGAAAAAAATATGCTGATACATTATTATGGTTAGTGAAATTCTGAAATGTATTTAAAAATGTATTGTAAAATCAGAATGAACATTCTTTTAACAAAAGAAGATTGTTGAAGTTAGGAGGATTAATCTCATTAAAATACATTTCAGCTTCTATTAATGTGAGAAAGGATTATATAATTTTGATGTTGAGAAAATATCGCCATGCTCAAAACCATTCTGTATGTAATATGGACACAAATTTGTGTTGTACTGAATTCAGATGGTTAACTATGTTTTCCAGTGACTGAGCTGAATTACAGTTTTGCTTGCTGTACACACAGCATTGTATTGCCAAGAAAATTCAACCACAAGAAATGATGAATAATTTACCGAAAACTTTGAAAGAATTTAAAGATAAAATTTGTAGAGGGCAAATGTAGGTGGGTGCAGGATAGGGGGAAGATGGGTGTGTAGGGAAATTGCCACCGGAGCCTGTGCTCCATTGCAATTAAATTAAATTAAAATTAAATAACAAGTTGCATGAAAATGCTACCATATTTATTTTGATCAATCTATTTTATTTTTTTTTCTTCTCTTATTTGGCCACCAAGGCCATAGGGACACCCGCTACCTGTATGTATGTTTTTGAAATATGTAGTTTATGAGGAACAGATTATCATTCTCTTAGATGATTCTGGGAAAATGCCTAAAAACTGCAATAAGGACTGTCAGTGTGTGTGGTGGGCAGGGGAGGAGGGGGGTGATTTCTGGGCTCTTTCCTGGTCCCATTGTACCTACACAATCCATTGTGCGGCATCTCAGTGCACTTAGCCACACTGATGAGTTGATCAACTCCATTGCTTTGAGCATTATTTTTATTGTATCCCAGCAAGCTTTTTTATTTTTAAGATTTATTTTAAATTATTATTTTTTGTAACTCCTTTAATTTTACATTATTTTGCCGATTTCAACTTATCAGTCTGCAGTTTTTTTTTTTTTTTTAATGGCATTCGGCTACTGGGCCATACAGCCAGCTCAGTGTGATTTGTTGCTATCAAGTATTGACACAAGGACACTACGACACGGACGAGACATTCACAGACACAACACTTAACACCCATGCCCTCGGCCGGACTCGAACCGGCGACCTTCGGTACAATAGTCTGTAGTTGGTGCTACGTGTTAGCCAAAATTAGAAATCATCATAAACATTTGCTTAGCTTTAGCAAATTAAGAAGTTTGTATTTAATGTTCTCACTTTTTTTCTGTTGCATCTAATTTGAGCTATTGAAATTTTAGGTCAACGACCATGGTACTCTAATCTATGGATATACATGAAATTTGGTTGGGCACTTGTGCTGAGCAGTTTGGAGACTTTTATCAATTATCTGAATCATCTCTCCAGGGATTATCGCTACATTAGTAAAGTATTGTCTGTAGAAAAAAGAGCGTTGAAGGTAAGCCCTATACAAATTTCATCTTTTATTGTATTCCCCCCCCCCCCCTTGTACTTTTTTTTTAAATTGGAAATATGAAGTTACATATGTTTGCTACAAGTATTCTTAAATTATCCAGGTAAAACATGTAGAAGTTTTCTGTTACAAGTGTGCTTACTTCTAATTGTAATAATATTATACACATGATAAGTAATAGTTAATTACTGCTTTTATATACTACGCTGCCATTCTTAGTTAAGTAAAATAATGCTTTTAAAACTTGACACTTCTTTGTTTAGTACTAATCAATCGATAATATGAATAAGCAAAAATGGACTAGGAGGAAATGCCACAAGGCTATATTAATATGGAAAGGGAAAATAGAATCACCTATCACCGATCAAAGTTGAAGGGCGCATGGCAGTAGTGATTAAAAAATTAAAAAATCATAAATGCAAAAAAAACACAGTATTTCAACAGTGCCCTTCTTCATGAAATTAAAAACTTATGACTGTGATCGTGCAGGCAAAATTATGTCAAACACTGCCCTATGAATGGCAGTTTTGACCATTACAATTGGAGTGGAAGTGGTGGGGGAGCAAGACAATATCAGTGGATTTATTTTTTAATTGTGGACAGTAAACTAATCAAAATAAAATCAGGACGTGTAAAAGAGCTAAAAATAATAAAAACGTAAAAGATAAATTAAATTAAAAATTGAAATAATATATGTAGCAAGTGCTGGGTGTACCAGGGTGAAGGAAGACGAATATTATATGAGAGTGGTAACAAGAAAATGTTGGAAGGCCAATTCCCACCTCCGGAGTTTGGATTGGAATGTGGTTTCTGGGATTGCTTTGATGGCTCTGACTGTGAAACAGTTATTGAGATCATGAGAATTGTAAGAGATGGTACGAATACTGGCAATAGAGGCAGGTAAGCTGGTATATGAGGTGGGATGTGATACAGGTGGCATAGTTTATAATAGGCTAGATTTTGTACACGATAAGTTTACAAGTTACAGTGCGAGTTAAGTATTTGAAATTATCTGTTAAATTGACTTTACCATTTTGAATGGTTTAGTTTTTCACCCTGATAGTCTGAAATTTCAAAACCAACATTATGTTTCTTGACACAAAATAAAACATTTTTATTTTTTTATATAGTTACTTACTAATGCACGGATATTGGAACTTCAGAACATTGCAAATAAAATTGGCTTCATAATATCTTTAGAAAAAGACAAATTATTTCACAAAACCACCTCTTTAAATGAAATAAACATTATAGAAATGAAATTAAAATTATTACCTAATTAAAAATAAGGGGAAATAATAATAAATAACCTAAATGTTAATTCCTAGATCCGAATAACAGCAAACAAGCTAGCTATAACACAAAAATTAACTTGGAACATTTACAAGAAAAAGTGCCTTTCCATAAATGTAAAAATAGAATAGTATATCACAGTTATAAAACTGGAAGCCACACATACAGTGGAAACACTGTTCCAATTGAATGAGCAATCAAATACTGACACAATAAAGAAGATAGAAAGATTAAATGGAAGAATTTCCATTAAAAAAAAGTCAGTAAGAAGGACAGTGGTGGTTTTTTCCCCCAGCAAAATCATATGTAAGGAACTCTAACTAATTACTGATAGAATGTGTAAGAGAAAACTAAGGTTCTTTGGGCATATAATTAGAATGTAAGATTTGAGCCTTCTGAAACAACTGGTGTAGTACAAGCTTGATTCAAAATGTGATGACAGGTTGCTGATGGATCAGAGAAATAGGAGGAAATTGGCCTTTTACTAGAATACACTATAGACACCACTTCTAGCTTCTGTCACTGCTGCTATTACTTGTTTAGTTGTTTCAAATATTGCCAACTGCCTTTCTATCTCATAACTCAGTTGCATTCTCTTCTCACTAGCCTCTTTAACTTCATCACCATTCTCTTATAGTATTTAGATTCTGTGCATTTCTTCATTTCCTTTTTTGGAATAAACATTTTTGTTCCCTTTCTTATTATCTCCTAGAACTATTCCCACTTTGACTCAACATCACTTCCACGTAATGAATATTTTCTGAAATACATACAGTTCGTAAATTTGTTCCTTTTTGTAACTGTTCCCATTATTACCATCAATTTTGGCCACTGATTTACTGATATCCATCAGAACTGCATTGTGATCACCACTGGCCACTGAACTTCATCTACAATTCCACTTAAATTAATTAAAGGAGAAAAATTTAACCTAAGATTTTGGAGAAATAGTTTTTGCCTTACAGAATTTCTGATTTTGAGGGTTGTCTTCGTTATGTCCCACATCATCTTGTGACATGTCGCATGGAGCCAGGTCAAGCGAGTAAGGTTCATGGGGCAGCGGAACCGTGCCATTCTTAGCCAGAAACTGCCTAACAGAGCTGTGTATGCAGGTGCATTGTCGTGGTGAAGAACCAGTCTCCTGTCTGCATACAAATCAGGTCTTTTTTAACGAACACTGTTGCGTAATCTTCTTAAAACTTCCAAATAAAAGGTTTGATAGACAGTCTGATGTTGAGGAACAAACACTGAATGAACTATGTCCTTGGCATCAAAAAAGCAAATGAGCATTGTTTTGATGTTTGATTTGACAACATTTTTTGGAGGAGGTGACAATGACATCTTCCATTGGCTTGACTGTTATTTTGTTTCTGGGTCATAACCATAGCACCATGACTCATCACCAGTAAGGGAAGTGTCCATAAACCACATAGCTCCATTTTGGCCTCCTGTGAACCCCCCTCCCCCCACATGTAGCCCGACATGGCTTATGGCTGTAACCCCTCCCCAGGTAGCATGTTGCTTTGTCACCTATTGATTCGAGAAGTCATTTTGTACTGTTTCTCTTGTCAGACTATCGTAAATTACATATGGAGGTAATTAACTGATGGAAATAAATATTCACATGCTGCTGTGTGCTCTGTACCTCATTTTAACTGTGACAAATAATATGAATGGAAAGCTACATGGCCTGGCTCGGAAGCCCTCCCCCCTCCCTCCACGTAGCTTTCCAACCAACCCCCCCCCCCCCCTGCCCAGACTGAGCCACGCAGTTTATGCACGCCCCCTAATTACCTTTGACTGGATCAATTTCAAGCTGTTGTTTCAAAGCACAATATGTTTCAACTCAATGTTGTTTTTGATTGTCATTCAGAGCCTAAGGAACAAACTTAACAGCAATCCTTTTCATTCCTAAACCTTCCATTGAAATTTACTGAACCGAGCTCCAAGATAACCCATTAATCTCAGACTGTTGATCAATTGTCTGTCAATGGTCTCTGAGCACAGTCTTTCAATTTTTTTTAAAAACATTTTCGTTGATTCGGGCAGTTGATGGACATCCAGAACGAGGTTTGTCTTCAACCAACATGTCACCATTTTTAAACCAAGTGAACCACTCGTACACATGAGTTTTTCCCATCGCGTCATTTTTGTAAACTGTTTTCAACATTAAAACAGTTTCAGCAACATTTTTACTGAGTAGAAAACAAATTTTTACTGCTGCACGTTATTCACTTAAACTTGCCATCATCAATAATGAAACAATTACAATACAGTGCTAGGAAAACCAATCTCTGCAGATTAACAGAAGCCATGTTGACAATACAGATAGCACAGAACTGGCAATGAGTTGTGCCATAAATGCCTAGCGGCAGAAACACGTACTACACAAGCTCCGCCCACGGCAGTTCTATTCTGGTTATTTTTGTGTACCCCCTCGTACAACATTTATCTCATTCTTCAGAAGAATTTCATATGGTAGATCCCGATATGTACACATCTTCCTCTGCCATATATCTCCTCTCTTGCATGATTAAGGTTACAACCCGAAATATTTTGGAGAGAGCCCGTGTGTGTGTGTGTGTGTTTGTCTGGCCCTCCTGCCTCCATCTGTGGTGATACTCTATTTTTCCCTGTCCTATCTTATTTTCAGTGTTTAATGGCAGTTTCATTGTTGCCATTATCCACTTAAGAGGAATTTTCAGTGTACTTGGTTGTATTTGATTTCAGGCATAAGGGAATGGGAAAATTTTCTATTGTAGGTAAGTTAATTGGTGATTGGAAAAAATTATCGAGGAAAACGGAGAAACACTTTCTGAAAACACTCCAAGATTTTAAAGTTTAGATTCATGGGGGAAGGCTAGTTGAGTTGTTTTATTGCAATCAGTTACTTCTAATAAAAGAGGAAATTGATGGATTGTAAAAGCAAGTGTATAAGGAAATTTGTCACCAGGTCATGGTCTCCATCACAGTTAAATTAAGTGAAATTAAAAGGACAGTGACCACTAAATGTAAAATAACGCTCACTGAATAACTGCAGAAAATATGGTTTTTATTATAGTAGCACATATTATTATGGCTTATTGGAAACATGTGAATTCAGAAGCAATTTTCCATAATCTTGATTTCATAATATTGATGCCACCTGTGAAGAGTGAGAACTTACTCTAAAAGTTGTAATGATATTAGTTTTAAAATTATAGATGTTAATACTGTAAGAAACTGCCTGTACATTTATCAATTTGATTATTAATTAAAATAAATGTATTCTAGAGTGATGTAATATATAACATTTGTAATCTAACTGTGTCAATGCAGTTTTCTAATAAGAAAAAAATAAACATAATTTAGTAATTTATGCATTTAAACTTTATTTCAGGAGCAACCTTCCTTTGGTGAAGGCTACCGAACCCCTGCTGGTGTGTGGCAGCCGTCAAGTGGCGTGATTGACAGACGAAGGCATAAGTAAGAATGTATATCTGTTTTGTGAATCTATTTTTTTTTCTATATAATGTTGTGGCACATTAATAATGAATAAATTAGTATATATTTTATCACTCTAAAATGTTTATTGTTGGAACATGTTTCAAATGTGTTATTACTTCTATTAGTGATACAGAACTTTTAAGACCTTGAAACATTTGAATGGCAAATAACAGGAAGAGTATAAATCTACTGAGTTTTAAGTTATTGTTTATCACTAAAATATGATCTTCGGATATGTTATGACAGTACAATTTGCCAGTGACTCTAATATGCAAGGAGACTAGTAAAATATCTGAGATTTTCGAATAGTTGTGTTGCTTGTTAGTAGAGTTGTTGTCAGCAAAGCAGCACTGATAATTTAAAGAATTCACTAGCAGTAATAGTGAGTCTTAGTGTAGTCTGTGGAATGAAATGTGGCAGACAAGCAAAAAGTGTATACCTGTCAAATTACATACATTTTTGCAGCAACATTTTGACATCTGTGCTAAAGTTGCATTTAGGTATTTAAGTAGTAGCATTCACTCGATCGCTTGAATACAGACAGCTTACATACATTTGAAATAACTGAAAGTGAATCAGTGTTCAGATGGAATTGTACCCAATTAGACAGTGATTGTTGGCATTGGTTGGGAAGAATAGAAATAAGTTAACTAGAAGCTAGATCCCAGTTGTAAGAATATTTATTTCTTTGAACTTCTATCAACATTTAAAGCTATATAAAATATTATGGGTCAGTGGCTAGGGTTTACTGTTATGAGAGGAACAATATTTTTTTTTTTTCTCTTAAGAATGGCATTTTAATGGCTTTATATGTTTAAATTAATTCCTGATATGTCAAATTATTCATTTTACTCAATTTCAATCTGTTCTAGACATCAGCCTAGATATCGAATCATTAATAAAAAATTAAGGTAACTATGAAAGGAAAGAAATGCCATGAGGCAATATTTACACGGAAAATACCATTCACCAAAGTTGAAGGGAGGAGGGCAGCAGCAACACAAAGCAACACACATACAAAAAAACCATATCATTTCAGGTAAAAACCCCTTTTTCAAGATAACAAAGGTAGGTGGCTGGGCTTGCGCAAGACTTGCGTTCGACGCAGCCATTCATAGAACGCAATAGACTGCTGGAGGTGGTGGTGGGAGTAACGATAATATAACCACGAATATAAGAAAGATTAAAATGGTTGAATGGTAGTAATAAAAAAATAAAAAAATAAATAAAAATATAAGTGAAAAATATATGAATCTATTGTGATGGGTGTATAGGGGAGAGGATGGAAGATATTAACAGAAATTAAGGCCTGGGGGATGTCTAGTCTGCAGGATGTGTTGATATGCCAATTCCCACCTGCGGATTTCAGATTGGGAGGTAGTGTCTGGAAGTACTCTAATGGCTCTGACTGTGAAGCAGTTATTAAGGTCGCGAGTGTTGTGAGTACTGGTATGGTGAGCAACAGGCAAGTCAAGGTTTTGGGAGTAAACTGTTTGTCTGTGACCATTCATTCTGATGGATAATGAGTTTGAGGTCAGACCAATGTAGGAACTTGGACAGTGGAGGCAGGTGAGCTGGTAAATGAGATGGGTGGTTGTACAAGTGGCATGACCTATTATTGGGTAGATAAGTAGGTTTCACCAGTAGTAGGGTTGCTATAGGTAGTAGTAGTGGATGCTTATCGCAAGTTTTGCAACAGGGTGTCTTACAAGGGAAGGACCCAAACGGTATTTATGTACAAGAATGTTTTTTAGATTAGGCGGTCTGCTGAAGGTGACTCGGGGTGTGGTGGAAAGGATAGTGGGAAGAATGCGGCTCATTTCAGGAAAGGATCTAAGAAAGTCGTAGGCCAAATGAATAATTTGATTTAGCAAAAACTGGGTGAGAAACCAGGGTTCTGGTTGGCTTTAGGTTTTTTGTGTCAGTGTGGGGGACAGTCTCTGACTTTTGATAGCTGTTTTTTACTAGTTCTGGAAGATAATTGTGGTTTATGAGTGCCTGGGTCAGGTTGTTAATGTAGAGAGTAAAGGACGAATGATCAGAGCAGATGCGTTTGCCTCGAATGGCTAGGCTGTATGGAGTGGAACATTTTTATGATATGGATGGCAGCTATAGAGATATTGTTGTAGGTTAGTGGGTTTGATGTGGACAGAGGTGTGTAAGTGACCATTATGTACAGAGATGTCTACATCGATAAAAGTGATGTTAGTCTGAGAGTAGGACCAGGTGAAGTTTAAGGAGAAGTTATTCAGTCAGTACAAGAAGTGAAGGAGGTTTTCACCGTGGGTCCAGATCATAAATATGCCATCTATGTACCTGAACCACATGGTGGGTTGTCGGGTAACCTTTTGAAGAAATTTTTCTCTAGTCTGCCCATGAAAAGGTTGGCATAGGAAGGTGCCATGCGAGTGCCCATAGCAGTGCCTCGAATCTGATGGTAAATTTGAGACTGGAAGGAAAAGAAATTTTTGGTTAGGATGAATTGAGCCAAAGAAGTGATGAAATGAGTGGTAGGGAAGGTGTTTGGGGGGCGACTGTCGAGGTAATGTTCTATGGCACTGAGGCCCTGGCCATGAGGGATGTTGGTGTAGAGTGACGATACATCAATAGTGACTGGGAATCAATCTTTCGGTGGGGGTGTAGGGACTGTTGAGATGCTCTAAAAAGTGCGGGGGGGGGGGGGGGGGGTTGTCTCTGACATAGGATGGAAGGGCCTGGACGAAAGGTAGTAGGTGCTGGTCAAGGAATGCTTGATTTGCTGATGGTCCAGTGTCTGATTCAACTTCAATGTTGAGGTCATTTTCTTCCTCGACACTTTCTTCTCTCAGACTTTCAATAAGTTCATCATTAGAATTGAATACCCAGGGTCTGACGAATCACACCGTGCTCTCTTCTAAGTCTTCAGCACTAACTTCTGAACATCCAGGAATTTTCAGAAGAATGTTTCTGAATTCGTCAAGTGACACTTCATCCCCATCTTCTCTTTTCTCTTCCCTTTCCTTATCTTGGGCTTCTTTATCCTTTTTCACATTTTCCTTTACTTCTTCAGTTGATATATCTTTCAACTTGTTCCATGCACGTCTTAATGTGACTGGCTTAAACGATTCAGATAATCAGTGATTCGGATAGTGTGAGTTCAGATAATTGGACTTCTGCTGTATGTCAGAACGCTTCTGTGGCTTGGATCCCATGTTAAACTGTATGTCCCCTGTATTGGGTAGGATTAGGCTAAGGTGGATACAACAAGGGTGGAATGCGCAGCAGACAGAGAACTGGTTATTATGTCCAGATGGAATTATTATTATTATATTATGATCAGTCATCAGAATGGATAAATACATTCTATGAGTCGGAGTGTGGAATGTTACGAGCTTGAATAGGGCAGGTAGATTAGAAAATTTAAAAAGGGAGATGGAATAACTTAACTTAGATGTCACTGGAATTAGTGAGATTAAATGTAAGAACTTGCAAGAATTCTGGTCTTGGGAACACAGGATAATTAGCACTCAAGCTGTCAATGGAGTTACTGGTGTAGGATTGGTTATGAAAAAGAGAGTGGTGAGTTATTGTTAGCAGCTTAGTGACGGATTATTTTGATGAGTTTGGAAAGTAAGCCCACCCCAACCACGTACAGGTGTACATGCCAACATCACAGGAAGATGATGGAGAAGAAGAGAAAATATATGCTGAAATTGAAGAATTAATCCAATGTTTGAAGGGGGAGGAAACACTAATAATCATGGGTGATTGGAATGCAGTAGTGGGAGGAGGGAAAGAGGGGAATACTGTAGGAAGTTTTGGTTCAGGAGAAGGAAATGAGTGAGGAAGCAGGTTGTTAAACTGTTGTGAAAGATATAAACTAGTTGTGGTGAGCATACTATTTAAGAATCATGCTAGAAGGATATATACACTTGGAAATTTCCAGGCAGATATCAGCTAGATTATATCGTGGTCAAACAGAGATTCGGGAATCAAGTTCTACACTGAAAGCATACCCAGGAGCAGACATAGACTCTGGTCAGAATCTGATAGTTATGATGTGCAGGCTGAAATTCAAGAGAATAAAGAAGCAATACAAGCAAAACAGACTGGAAGTGAATAAATTGAAACAATCTATCACAAGAGAAAATTTCTCAGAAATGGTAGATGTGGGTCTAAGAAGTAACTCCTAAAGGAGCTCACCTGAGGACAAATAGAACTCGTTAAAGACAGAAACAATGAAAGCCGTTAAGGAAACATTAGGTTATATGGCACGAGTCATCTGAAAACCTTGTGTCACAGAAGAAATTGTGGAGTTAGTGGATCAGAGGAGAAGGCACAAAAATGCGCAGGTGGAAGCAGGAATACAGAAGCAATACAGACAATGTAGAAATAAACTAAACAGGAAATGCAAAAAAACAAAAGAAAGATGATGTAACACAATTATGTGTGGTTTTGGTTAATTTAAAATTAATGTTTCATATCCTGTGCTACCACTAGTATAGCTGTACCAGCTTTCATACATTTGCAGATTCTATTGACCCAGTTGCCAATCAAGTGGTCTATGCTTAAAAAAAGATCGAATAAGTCATATTTAGGTACTACTACATGTTACAGATGTAAGTCAACACACACAAGTAGTTACTCATGGATCAAAAAAGTTTTATTAAACACAACAAATATTCACCAGTGCTAACCATCAGACACTTTTAAAACTTTTTCACCAAAGTTACTAGGTTTGTGAAAAGGTTTGATGAATGTGAGTCATAGCCCCAGTAAATATTCGCATGAACAGTCATCAAAAACACAAATGTGTTACACACTCTGGGCGATCTAACAAGTCTGCCAAACGATAGTTATATTCACTCGCGATTCAGTCCTAGCTCTTTTCACAACATATCTTCTCTCTTCACACTGTTTCTCTTAAAACGTCCCAGTCATTACGCAACGATGCTCGCGGATTTCAATTCACTTTTGGTGCTTGTACTCACATCCGACTCTCCATATACAGCAAACAAGACCCCCGGCCTCTACTCCTGCAGTATTGTTTATCACCCCTGCGTAATCATACACTCAAAAACTTACAGATATTTATGTAATTCGCACTGTGGAGTTAAAATCACTTCAAGAAAAGTGTGAAGAAGTAGAAAAGGGAATGGTCGTAGGTAAAGTAGAAGTGGCATATAGCAAGATCAAACAGAATTTTGGAGTAATGAAGAAAACAGGTATAAACATTAAAGCTGTTGATGGGAAACCTCGTCTGAGCTCAGAAGATGGAGCTAACCGATGGAAGGATACATAGAGAAACTGTATGATGGAGATGATTTGAACAACAATGTGTTGAAAAAATAAGTTTATGTCGTCATTAATGACTTAGGTGATCCTGTTTTCAGGAGAGGAAAAGAAGGGATCCAAAGATTATTCAAACTTATATCAAAAAGTTATGAAACAGGAGAGATTCCCACTGATTGTATTAAGTCATCTTCATACTTTTGAAGTAAGCACAAGCGGACAGATGTGAGATTTATCACACTATAAGACTAACATCACATGTTTAAAAATTACTGGTCAGAATAATATACAGAAGAGTGGAAGTTGTATTAGAAGGGATTGTGGGTGAAGATCAGTTTGGGTTTAAAAAAAAAATCACAGTTCAAGAGAACACTTGCTTATGTCTGAAATCAAGTGCCAGGTTGTGGTAATGGTTATTGTTGTTGTTGGAGCATAAGGTTGTGTCTACAGTGGGGCCCTTTGGTAATGGTCTTTTCTTCCTTTCCATGCACCACTCCTAATTCTTTTACCATTATTCTTCAAAGCCTCATCACCAGTATTTGCCTTGTACAATTCCAGCACTCTCCTCCTGTATTTCAATTAAAACCAATCCATCTCCCACATTTACTGATTTTATTCTGCAGTAATTTCCAGATACAAATCCCGGCTGCCCTCCTTTGCTCTCACTCCAACTTCTTCCACATCTCTCTCATCACTCTCTCTCCAATCACCGAAGGATTTTGAAATCTTTTCTGACACCTGCCCAATGTATCCTGCCCAATTTAGCTAACAATCAAATGTTATGCTGAGATATTTACACATCAGGTCTTTAACAAACAATTCTGTACCTAGCCTATAATCATAAATATCCATTAATTTTTTAATCTGTGTAACTAATAAGCTGTCTCTTCTTGGCATTTACCTTCATTCCATGTTACCTACCTTGCCAGATATCCTGTCCTGGTCATGCTGCAGCTGTCCATTCTTCACTCTTTTTGATCTTTTTAACATCATTTCACCTGCAAACAACCTAACTTCCGACTGTAATAACAAAATCAATAATTAGAATAATTAATAGGAACAACACCAATAATCTACACTGTGGCTCTTCTGTTTTCAATTCCACCTCTTTTGATGCAGAATCTCCCACCCTACAACTTTGTTTTCTACTTTTTAAGATTTCCTCTACCCTGCAAGTTACATTTTCATCTACTCATATTATTTTTGCATTGTTTGAAGATCTCTCGGGCATGCAGCCGGGTCATTTGGTCGTAGATATATGAATTTTCAATGGCATAACTAGGCCATCATCTTCAGGTAGCGTCCAGTTGTCAGCGTGAGGAAAGCAGTCCAGATGCGACTGCTGGTCTGCTCCACGCGCATCGATATTTATACTCTCTGACCCCGCCCTCCAACTCCCGCCGCGGCGCTCTGATGGCGGTGGTGGGGGCAGTGCGTTACAGCATGTCGAGCACTGGCCATCAGTCTGGACGCCACCTCTGTCGCGCACAGTGCCTAAACTCTGGTGTTTACGGAGCCGCTTTAGTGCTGGGTTCCAAGCCTGGCTTAGTTGGAACCTGTTGTCTTTGTTTATGAAGTTATTCCGTAACTGGATCTCGATGGCTTCCTTGTACACTCAGTCCCAGAAGTGAGATGTGTTTCTCAGAACTTTGGTGTCCTCATATTTAATAGTATAACGTGTCTCAAGACAATGTTCAGCAACTGTGGATTTTGATGGCTGCTGTAGTTAGTGTGGCGTTTATGTTCCCTACACCGTTCTTCGATCGTGCGAATGGTCTGCCCGACGTATGCTTTTCCACACTAGCACGGTATGTGATATACGCCAGGTTTCTTGAGACCTAAATAATCTTTAACCGAGCCAAGTAGGGCTTTAATCTTGGCCGGCGGGTGGTACACACACTTGATGTTTTGTCGACGTTGAATTCTGCCAATCTTGCTTGAAACATTGCCGGCGTACAGGATGAAGGCTGTGGCTCTTGGCTTGTCCTCTTCCTCAGTTGGTTCTTGAGTGGTCTTCCGCCTGAAGGCACGCTGAATTTGGCGGTTGTCGTAGCCATTACTCTGGATTGCGTCCTGGACTGCGTTCCTCACGCCGACCACTGGACGCTTCCTGAAAATGATGGCACGTTACGCCATCGAAAATTCGTACGTCTATGACCAAATTACCCGGCTGCATGCCCGAGAGATCTTCAAACATCAGATCCGCCGGGAAAACTTAAGATTACATATTTTCACATTGTTTAGTGCCATTTTATGGCTCCGTCTGTCAAGTTCCTTGGAAACAAGATAGGACGTGGGAAAATAACCCATCACTCATCGCAGATGAAGGTAGGATGGCAAGGCAAACACAAAAAAAATATTTCAGATTATTTCTGTTGGTAACCTTAGTTATGTAGGAAGTAATGCCCCGGTGCGAGTTGACTGGAACGAGTGTACTGTCTTGCTGTGCGCGCAGCACTGGATAGTCCACTCTCCTCCTGTAATCAGTTACAAGACATGACAGTTGACTGAGGATAGTGGACTCAGTTCATAACCAACTTTTGGCATGCGAGTTCAACAATCAAGATGGCAACAACTAACAAGTCGCGTAAGTGGAGTGAAGCAGAGGCATTAAAATCTTTAGAACTGCATGAAAGTGAGGAAATTCTGTGGAATTTTAAAAATAAAAATTATAAGAACAAGGATTTTAGAGACTCTGCTATCAAAAAATTGCTTCGTAGCAGTGTAATTTTTTATTTATCTGAAAAAATATTTCACAATAGCTCTTCAAATTGAGATACAGTTAGTCTTAAATGATGCAATTCTATATTTTCACTTGCAACTTTATTTTTTAAGAGCATTTCTTTTTAATATCCACTCTTTTAACATTTTTCTACATTTTGTTTTATTATTCTTCATATCATTCACCATTATAATCAACAAATTAGCTACGATGTTAATTCCTTTCTGTAATATGGACATACTATTTTCAATAAGATCATAATGTAGGAGTAGATAACTGTCCTCACAGTGGACAGTGCACAGTGCACTGCCTTCAAATTATTACTAGCATGCTAGTCCACTCTCTTACCCCCACCACCGACGGTCCGGCCAACTGTTGTTCCAGTCAACTCGCATCATGTAAACGCGGCCTAAGACATATGGCAGTGGGAAATATGTGACCACATCCTCATCTGCCACATGAATTCACATCTTTCCCCATGAAATATTTCTCACCTCGTCCACCACTGAGGTTACTAACTGAAATATTGTGAAGTTTTTTTTCCGTTCTCTTCTCTCCCTGCTGTCTTCATCTGTGGTAGGTGACTGGATATTTTCCCCTATCCTATCTAATTTTCAGTGACTAACAGCAGTTCGTTTACCAAATTCCTTGGAAAGATTTAATGCTACAATTAATGATCAAGATGAGCTTGTTGGGGAGAGACTGATCTTGTATTAAGACACAGATGAAGGTAATATGATGGTCATACCAAGTGTCAACTGGAAATGAAAGGGATTAATAATATTAGGGAGTAGAGATTTAAAACATCTTAGTGAATGATTGGTCATTTCACAAATGACAGTCCAAAACTCATCAGTTGTCTTCTTAATAAATCCTGATGGTATCTGCATAGGTTCTTGTAAGGGAGTAAGCTTATACTGGGGTGGAGTATAGGCTTAGTACCTTAGCTGAGAGTTCACTTGAAATAAAAGTTCTGTTGAATTTTACTAAATAATTTTAAATTGACCATGTGCCTGCCTGGAACTCAACTATAATGCTTAATGGTCGCCACTAAATTTGTTTAAACCACAAACTTAGAACAGGTTTTCAGTCTACTACCAAATCACAAAAAGTTCACTTTCATAAAAATTTGAAGTTTATTTTCAAAGTCACATTTCCAAAATTTAGCATTCTACAGTTGAGTAGCCAATCGAACAAACATTTCCAGAAAAATTGCAGATTGTGGAGAGAAAGAATACCAACCGAACCCCTATAGGAAATTTATAAGTTCATAATAGCTGTTAACACGACACAATAGCAAAACAAGTCATCATGGCTGACACATGCTTTCAGCTCAGCTAGCTTCCGGCTTCAAACTGACCTGCGCCTCGACAAACTTACGCAGATTTACCTTACATCGCGTTCCCGGAGTACAGACAATAGACACAACAACCTCTGCTTATATAGTCTCCGTCCGCACACCACCTGTATACAGATGCTTATCCAAGAAGTGTAAATGATCGGGATTATAAAAAGTACTCAAACTTTGACAGTGTGTAGTGTTTTCTTCAAGATGCGTAAAAATTGTTTAGTGAGAAATTTTGAATGATTAGTTTTAATTTTTATTTATTTTGCGTAGTGATGACAAGTCTCCAAAAGTAAGTGGGTATTTCCCTCAACGTCTGATTTATTCAATTTTTTAGAAATCCCGCTGAATTGCAAATTACCTAAATAAAATTAGTGTCAGAGTGTTCTACATTAATTCCTGAGTTTAATGGTGTAAATTTTATGAAAATCGGTGGCGAGATGGCTGAGTTATGAATTTAATAAGAAATCGGTTTAATTTAGTTAAGCAAACACTTGGTTTCTCGTTAATAATTCTTCTTCTATTGTTTTTATCGAAAAAGTAAAGTTACCGGAATTTTCTTTGAATTTAATTACGTGTTTTAGAAGTTATTATATCTATGGAAGTGGCTTGGTTTATTTGCAAAACAAAATCCCGAGTGAAACCATGTGTGTTTAATGATGAAATAATTTTGAAAATGTACATACAATCTGTTCCACTGCATAAAAAGTAATCAAATTACATTGTGCAATTAGCTGTGTGCGTAATTTTTATTTTAATCTTGCTGCAATAGTATTGGTTTCTTCTTTATTAGGAGATCATACCTACCAGACAGTAAACCACCAACACCCATGAGTGCAAGATCTGAAGAAGGGTCTTCACAAGATGACCAGTCTGATAAAGGAACTGTAAGGTGAGAAAATATGAATATTGATTTTTAAATTGATTTACTTCATTTTGCCTTGGCATTTTATGAAGATAAAAATGGGTTTTGTAATCAGTTTGATATCTGTATCTAATTAAGTTAATTACAGGAGTAGTAATTTTTTAAAATCAGATTATATGTGAGTGATATCAATAAATCACGGTAAAATACGTGAATAGTCGTATTTTGACCGAAGTTTCAGGAAACCAGGTAATACCTCCTCACTGGAAAGCTTGACTCTCATGAAGCTTATTTGCAATGTATTAAATTTAAAAAATATCATACATTAGATAGATATTGCTCATCATAAGAGGGGTCAACTATGGTACTGTAGTCATTGATACTAACAGAATAGTTGATAAAATATTGTGTAGCTCATTGAAAATAATAGAGATGTTACATGCATTTGGTCACAGGAAATGACATTAATGTAGGGGTCATGGTAGCTCATCAGACTTCAGTTAGATTAAATTTAACAAATTTCCCTGTCTGTCTTTCTGGGCTTTGAATTAAAATATGGAAAACAAACTGAAGGTGTTTATAATTTGTAACTGTAAACACCCATGTTATAAAAAAATTCATTCTCATTCAGTCATCATGTCTCAGCTGACAGAAAAATACTCTATCATGTTAAACAGTACAGAATAAAATATATGATTGTTTACAAATGAAATGTGCAGGCAATGTTCGAATTATTATGAATTGATTGTTCTTCCTAAATATTTAATTACAATTCAACTTTTAATTAATTTTAACAATATTCTTCTTTATTACCACACACCTTTCACAATACCAACATTTACTTTGATGCTTCCGTCGTTATTTGTTTACTATGAAACTCTGAAATCATTTTCTGATTATTTTCTTTTTGCCAACTATTGAAAATTCCTGATCAAGCTGTATAACATGATAAACTAAGCTTATACATATTTTTGGTGTTCAATATCTTCTAAATAAATCATCACTAAGGCAAGTTTTAATTTGGTAGCTGTCCATATTCTCATACTTTCTGTCCTTATCTTCAGGTCAATGCAACTTCTGCTTTATGTTATCTACGACCTTGTACCTTCTTCTCACTCTCATTGTATAATCTACCCTCCCAAGGAATCTTTTTATAAGCACTTCTCTCTCAACAAGTGTCCCATCCAGTTCTTCTTCCTTTCTCTTATGACATGCGGTAGTTTCCTCCTTTCACCAATCCTTTCTAGCACTTTTACATTCTTAACTTTTCCATCCAGCTCATCCTCTCCATGCTTCAAACACTTCTATATTTTCTTCATCCTCTCGTCTCACTGTACACATCTTTGCTGCATCAAGTGGCACACACCATATGAAACACTTCCCAAACCTTTTCACCAGGGCCTCACATTTGGTAGGAAGCAGGTTTAAATCCTCATTGGATCAACCAGATTTTCCATGGTTTTCACAAATCATTCCAGGAAAATTCCTGGATGGTTCTATTAAAAAGATGTGGCCAATTTACTTCCCTTTCTTTTCAGCCAGTGCTTTCCTGCTTATAATGACCTTCATGATGACAAGGCATAACTTGTTCCATACTCCTCACAAGCTTCAATCAGATTATTCAGCATTTTGTTTAGTGTTCGTTCACTTCCTGCTAGCAAAACCATATCATCAGCAAATCTTATACAATCTTTTCTATTTCCGCCAATACCTATTACTTTTTCCATGTAACCATATCCCCTAAAATCCGTTCCAGATATAAGTTGAACAATAATGGTAAAAGGCAACATCTTTTCCTAACACATCTCTCAGTGCTACTTTTCTACATTTCATTTCCAGTTTTTATTCCTACTTTCTGTTGTAAATATAGTTTCTGTGCCAGCCTTCTCTCCATCCATTTCACTCCTTTCCTTTTCAAGGTATCCATCAGGTATGCCCTGTCAAAAGCTTTTTCCAATTCAATAAAGATGTCATAATTTTTTCTTCGTTTCTCAATATATCATATCCTCTCAAATACATCTATTTAACTTTTTCTGTCCCATTCTACCATCAGCTGTGATGCAATAATTTCTCTCTTTCCTTATATAATATAGGAGGAAGGATACAGTTCTCTCTTGGGCGTTGATTAGTTTCTAGTATTAAAGAATTATTCAGTACTAATTATATACAGATATATTTTTTTGTCCAGTCATTAATCACTCTTATAAGACATCTCTGATAGCATCTTTGGTTTTGTTACATTCTTAGATTTCCCAAAATTTAATGATTCAAATGCTTTTTCAAAACAGGAGCATGTGCTTTTGTAGATTAAATTATTTGTTTTTCTATTATCTGTTTTAATGATTAGTTTTTCATGCAGTAGACAAGGTCTGTGCACACCTCTCCTTGCCAAATTGCTCAATACATACATTAATAAATTTTTAAACTGAAATATTGTAAAGTGTGCTCATGTTTATATTTTTGTGTTCATCCAGCCCTTGTACCTTCTTCTGCGATAAGTGATGGGTTTTCCCTATCCTTCCTTATTTTTTTAAGTATACTACCTGGGTGACCGATCTTCACTCTGCATCTTTCATTTCTCTTCAGTGTGGAAGGTTTCATTCAAATCTTTAGAGACGTTTATGAGAAATCAATTTACATATATACAAGAGTTGCTGATTTAATAGTATTAGACATAAATTATAAAAACCTGACAGTCCACGAGATTGCATTAGAGCCATTTCTGAGATACCAAATAGAAGAATTGGTCCCCCTCCCCTTTTTTTGTAAAATTGTGTTACAAACTTTAAAAGATAATCGTTATCTACATATGATATTTCATCCAAATCACTAGAGATCGTTTTGTTTACCATATCATAAATTGCTTTTAAAGAAAAATGCTATTATGTTCAATAAAAATCTTGGTGATTATCAAGGATTAATTCGGGTGCAAGATTAGTGGTAATTCACTTAGACGAGTACATCATCTGTCCTAAATTCGTTCTCGCCGATAGGACTATGCTCATACCTTGCAATAACCTTGCACCTTCTGATTAAACTGTGCCTCTATAAAAGTAACTTTCGTTATGACCATTAATAAAGCACAAGGTCAGACGCTCCAAAGTGCAGGATTGTATTTACCAGAACCAGTTTTTTCATATGGATGCCTGTATGGGGCTCTTTCACGAGTTTGTAGATTTAGTAATATTTATGTTTATGTTAAAGACACGTATGTTCAAACAGTAAATGATAATCACATTGTAATTGCTAATATTGTCTTGAAAGAAGTTTTGTAAAGTAAAGTAGTATGAAAAAATCACATCTGACAAAGCCAATATCTATTTTTTTTTTAAATATCTACTTTTCAAATGTTTTACAATTAGTACATGTAGTATTTAATGGTAATGGCTTTTTACAATAAAATCTATATTTATTACTACTCTTCCAAATAAAATACCTTTAATTCATAAATATATTTGCATTTACTTATTTTCACAATATTATATAAACAGCAGTGAAAGCCTGTGACCAATTTTTGCGAATGGTCACGGTTCTAGAATAGTTTCCATTTTTAGAAAAACAGGTTATGACATGTTGAACTGGTTGAGCCAAATATGAATTAGTGTTTCACCCTGAGGGATCACTCTGCAAAATTTGAAGCTTGAGCTTGAAGAATATAGAAGTATTAATGGATGTATTAAACATGTACAGATACGATCACACTATTTTTTAATTGTTTCAAAGGTCGTAGCCACTTTACTTGAACTGGCTGAAATACAAACCTAAAATTTTAAGGATTTCTATATAGTTTAAAGGGAGTGCCATAATGCATCACAGCAACTGCTTCAAAAGCATCTAGTTGATTTGTATTAGCCAAACTTAATTTTTCGTCATATGTCTATAATGGCTGGAGAATTTCTTACATATTCCAGATTATGAGCATTATTTAATACTTAAGGAAGTTCGAAGAAATGAATTGTCAGAATAATCATTTAGGTAACATATCTGAAGTCGAATGCCCACTTTAAATAACGTAATATCACACAAACAAAGACCATTAACGAAAGTGGTTGGTAAAATGCTTTAAAAGAAATTAATCCATAATGTATAAATTGTGGTCAGGCAACAAAATTATTGGAAGTTTTTATTAAATTGCAGTTTAGCCTGGGTCAGAGTAACAATTGCCTTTATGTTACAGCAAGAGCCATGACTAATGTAAGTTTTTTTTTATGTTGCTTTCATTAGTGACATGTTATTGAAAAGCAGTTCCCCTTTTTTTCAGCAGTAAAGTTTCACCATATTTTTTTTAATAATGAAATGCTACAAAAAGGAAATTTTATGAATATATTCCAGCAATTCATTTAATGAAAGTGGCTTAGCTATTAAATTTTGCTCACAATCTAGTAATATCTCTGGTCGCATTTATATTGTAAATAGGAACTTTGTCCAACAATTTACTTATTTTCATAATGTATGTCTTGTATTGTTCCAGTTGGTAAAATGGGTAAAACTGCAATTTACAAATTTAAATGAAATATACTTCCTCACTTCAATAATAAGATACTTTGGAGGAGTATCTATCATCAGATATTCCTGTTGTGGAAGCAGGGATAAGATTTGTCATTTAGGTGGCATATTTGAGGTCTCTTAATAACTTGTGTATAGTGAACACAAGGAAAGCTACTAATTAAAGTAGCAAATAAGTGTAATTTAAACTCTGACCAGAGATGTTGCCATAAATTTCAGATTATGAGAGTTACTTAATAGCTAAGCAAATATTGAGAAATAAATTGCCAGAATACTTGCTATGGTGACATATCTGAAGTCTGTTATCAACTTTAAAAATCTAAAAGCCCTCGTACACTGAATATGAACAAATACCATTAAAGAAATTGGTTAGTGAAACATGTAAAAAGCAAATAAATGGTAATGTACAAGTTTTTTGGTTGCTTTCATTAGTGATTTGTTATTGAAAAGTAGTTCCAAATGTTTTCAGCTGTAAAGTTTTACCATTTTTTTTTTTATTTTTTTTTTAAAGAATGAAATAATACGAAAAGCAAACTTAATGAACATATTCTGGCAATTAATTTCATAGCAGTCACTTAACTATTAAACTGTTGAAAAGACCATGAATTTCAAAAAGACCTCTGATTGCTGTTAATTCTCCAACCAATAGCTATAGAGATGAGCGAGTGAGTGAATGAGCTTAGGAAATTATGCAGTATATTTGGTGACTGATCATGAAGAATTGTTTGTTTAAAGACATGTGTGCCACCTACTGGGTTGCATGAGGGCGAGTTTACATTTTTTATGTTCCTGAAATAGCTGAGGCGATTTTGATGAAATTTTGTATATATGTTTCTCACTACTAAACTGAAGATTTTACATCACCCTCAACAGTAAGAAGAGTCGCTGGAGAACTTGGAAGAATGGCCTCCCTCAGGGTAGTGTGCTGGCGCTGCTCTTGTACAACATATATACAAATGACCAACCAAATATTCTTGGAACGAGCATTCATTTATACTGATGACACAGCAATTGCAGCTCAAGGCACAACCTTTGAGGTGGTGGAGGTGAAGCTGACAACAGCTCTTGAGTATATGGCCAAGAAATATGATGCTAATCACTTGAAGCCCAACCCTGGAAAAATGCAGGTCTGTGCATTCCACCCAAGAAACAGAGAAGACAGAAGGAAGTTGAACATAATCTGGAGAGGACAACTATTACATTGCAATACTCCAAAATATCTGGGAGTAAAGCTTGACGTTCTCTTACAGTCAAAACCCATTGTGAGCATCTGAAACTCAAAGTATCCGCCCGGAACAACATCATCCAAAAACTTACAAGTACCTCTTAGGGATCACAGCAAATGTGCTTAGTACATCTGCCCTGGCACTCAGTTTCTCTGCAGCAGAATACCCAGCACCAGTTTGGAAAAATTCTGCACATGCTAGGCAGGTTGATATAGCACTGAATGATACTGGTCACATTGTAATAGGTTGCCTGAAACCAACTCCTGTCAGCAAAATATACCAAATCATGGGAATAGCTCCACATGGCATTTGAAGGAAAACAGCTGCAGAGATGGAGAAGAGGAAACGAAACAAACCCCAGACACTCTTTGTTTGGACACGAACCTCAACCTGCAAAGCTAAAGTTAAGAAAGAGCTTCTTACAGTCAACTACAGCCATAACATCTTTACCAGTAGCACACTGTGTAGAATTATGGCAAAATTCGTTACCTGAAGGGTACTGGAGGAATATGAAAGAGGCACCGGCCATGGAGTGTAATCAGCCATATGCCGTATAGAAGGCACTAAATAGATTAAGAACTGAAGAGTCCTGATGCAGATGTAATATCAAAAAATGGGGTTGCACTACTGAAAATGAACTATGAATGTGAACTGTGAATGTGGTGAGCTGCAGGACCCACAACATCTTCTGGTATTCAGGAATCTACCTGAAACCTGCACTATCAATGACCTTTTCAGGGCAAATGCAAAGGCCATCAGGATTGCAGAATCCTGGTCACATTCCATTTAATTGTGTTCTATAGTCCATAAGCTTAATTATTATTATTATTCCGAATAACCCATTTGCAGGGTACGATAAATCAACTTTGGCTATGTTTCTTTGTATTTAATTTTCTTTGCTTCCAAACTTCCTTCATTCTTTGAGAGTGTTGTTCCTTTTGTTCCTGGGTCCATTTCCTTCCCTTGATGAATTTCTGTCTCTCCTGAAAACCTGCCTTGTGAATTACTTCTCTAAAAAGTGTTCTGTTGTCTATTATATCTGCTTTCACTCCAGCATTTTTCATGTCCTTTTCAGTTTCAGTGAACCATGTGGGTTTGGATTTGGATTTGTTCAGTAGGGTGAATATCTGTTTTGTTAGTGTATTATTATCCATTCTGTATATGTGCCCGTAAAATTTTAGTCTTCTCTTCCTCATTATAACTGTTAATTTTTCTATTTTCGAATATAGTTCTCGGTTTGGTCTTAATTTGCATTCAGCATTACTATTAGGTTTGGGTCCCAGTATTTTTCTCAAGATTCTTCTTTCTACTTTTTCCAGTTTTTCAAGATCCCCATATCTTGTTAGCTTAAGCGTTTCTGCCGAATACAGCGTTTCTGGTCTAACCACTGCTTGATAGTGCCTTAGTTTTGTGTTCCATGATAAGGATTTTTTTGTTATATACGTTCTTTGTCATATGAAATGCTCTTTCCATTTTATGTATTCTAGTTTCTATTGCAGTCTTTTCTTTTGTGTCACTTGTTATCCATTCTCCTAAATATTTAAAACAATTTGTTTTAGCTATTGTTCCATTGTGAAGTTTAAGATTTTGAGGAGCATCATTGATGTTTGTCATGAACTGTGTTTTTTGATAAGATATATGTAATCCTACTTTGGCTGCCCGTTTCTCCAGTTCTTCGATTTGTTCTTTTGCACTATCCAGTGAATCAGTAATTACTGCCTGTCATCTGCAAAAGCTAGACAATCTATGGTGATAAGCTTAATATTAATTAATTAATTTTATTTGTCTTGTTTCATCTTGTAATGTTATGTCCTGGACATGAGAAATAAATAAAAAATACTGGGAGACTAAAAATGCTGTAGTAGGTAAATCAACCCAATCATACTCGGCAATGCCAGGTTTTATGTGAGCATTCGATTGGTAAAGTAGGGTATGTGAGGTTGGAAATCTGAGAAATTAATGATAAAAGTTTCAACAAATTAAGAAAAATCTTAGTTGAATATGATTCAAACATAGTATTAGTTTCTTTGCCATACTGGCGTTGTGTTAATTGTGACATAATGGGTTTAAGTGGGAGGTCTGTACTTTAACACCCTACTTAAATGAGGTTATTGGCAATACCCAAAATTTCTTTGATAATTTATCTGTGAATTAACAGCACAAATGTCATATTCCACGTGGACAAAGATGTGGATGCAGCTAGTTAATAATAATAGGCAAGGGTTCACTAGCGAGATCTGAAGGTGAATACATCTATCAAGGATATGTTTGGAATCTTGTTCCCATCGACGGAGTAGTAAAGGAGTTGTAGAATTAGAAAAAAACCGAACTTCTCGCTGCAAAATACCTGTTGAGTTTGTTAGACTTGTGAGAACTAGATGGCCTAGATTATTGGTATAAACCTTTTTGCCTGTTGCTATTTATGCTAATGGGAACTTGATTAATGGTGGAGCCTGTTCAAAATTGTAAGAAATCATTTTAAAATAATTGTTAAACTTCCAGTGAAGATAACCTTGTTGCAAGCATGAAGAACAACCTAGGAATTCAAACCATGAGAATATATAAATACCATATTATTGTGGGTGGGGCTACATCATAAAGGTCCAATGCTGTTCAGTAGGAGGAATAAACAATCAGTAGGCAAACACGGCATCTATGAGAGGCATACTTTTAAATTTGAGAAATAAAGAATCTAGTGTATGCCAACTACTTGTAGGACATCTTTGATTGGATACTCTAACCTCCATAGCATCCATGGCAGTCATTGAATAGAGGGGTATGAACCCAGTCACCTAAAATGTTACAAAACCAGTTTGCTGTAAGATCGCCAATGATGCCATCCTTGATCTTTCCAAGGTCAACAGTGTACTTTTGCCAAGTACGGACCTATATCTCGCATTCGGAGGAGGACAGTCTACCCTCCTTCTGCATATGGCAATGACTGTGATGTCATCTTCCTGTTTTACTTCATTGTTACTTTAGCAATTAGCTTTCTAAAAGCCTCACAGCAAATCCAAGACATTATGGTTTTATATTACAAAAGTTAGTTATAGGGAGAACTGTAAATCAGAACTAATATACGAAAGATGAGATTAACAAAAGTTGCAACAAGGTTAATGTAGTCCTGCTTAACATCAAATTTAAAAATTAGTTTATTGATAAAAATATACGAATGGATATTGCAGGTATTGTAAAACAATTAGAGCACCTGAAAGTCGGGGAAGCGGCAGTTCTTTAAGGTATCCCATTATTTTTGCAAGTACACAGCAGAAATCAAACAATTTCTCTTCATATTTATTTTAAATCCTTAGACTAGGAAAAAAGTTATTTCTGATCATAAAATTTTGTAGGTAGCCCAAATTTTCAAGAAAGAAGATTAAAGAGATCCTAGAAACTACCATCCCTTAACATCTGTTGGCAGTTGTGTTCTGGAGCTTGTTGTGTGTTGAATATAATGAATTTTCTATACAAAAACAAATGTCTCATTCCAAACCAATACAAATTTCTGAAGAATAATCATGTGTAACACAGCAGGAACTTTTTTTGCATGATAACAAATTTGTTGGTGCTGGATTATATGTTGATGAAATACTTATGGATTTTTAAAAAAAAGATTTTGACTTTGTACCACACAACAAATATTCAAGTATACAATACATTGGAATTGATTTGTGAATGCATATGAGAATTTAAACTGGTTGGCCACAGTACATTGTCTACTAATGTAGATGTCACATTAGGCATTGCTAAAGGAAGTGTATTAGGACTACATTTTTTATAAATGATTTTGAAAAAAATGTTTATAGTATTTTAAGAAAATTCACTAATGATGCAGTAAAATATAGGGATAAGGAATTTATTAAAGTGCTTAAAAATTAAACGTGATATCGATGTTAATCAGGCATGATGCCTTCAAATGCCAACTTATACAAAATTGCAAAAAGTGCAAGGCAGTACACATAACTTACAGAAAGAATCCATTTGTTCAGGACTACAAAATAAACAGTTCAGTTGTTGTCATAGTTCACTCTCTGAATTATTTGACCAGTGATAAAAGTGAAACAAAAAAATCTTTGTGTAGCATAATTCAAAAAGTTATAATTTTATTTAGATGAAAATAAAGGGATATATATATAAATAAATAAATAAAAATATAATTGGAAGTTTTTTGAAAAATATATGAAACTATTGTGCTGGCCAGTGATGGGTGTATAGGTGTGAGGATGGAAGAAATTAACAGAAATTAAGGCCTGGGGGATGTCTAGTCTGCAGAATGTTTTGATAAGCCAATTCCCACCTGTGGAGTTCAGGTTGGGAGGTAGTGTCTGGAAGTACTCTAATGGCTCTGACTGTGAAGCAGTTATTAAAGTCACGGGTGTTGCGAGTACTGGCATGGTGAGCAACAGGGAGGTCCAGGTTTTGGGAGTAAACTGTTTGTCTGTGACCATTTATTCTGATGGATAATGAGTTTGAGGTCAGGTCAATGTAGGAACTTGAACAGTGGAGGCAGGTGAGCTGGTAAATGAGATGGGTGGTTGTACAAGTGGCATGACCTATTATGGGGTAGAATTCACCAGTAGTAGGGTTGCTATAGGTAGTGGTAGGTGGATGCATACAGCAAGTTTTGCAACAGGGTCTCTTACAAGGGAAGGATCCAAACGGTGGTTTAGGAGCATCAGAGGGTTGATATTTATGTACAAGAATTGTTTTTAGATTAGGTGGTGTGCTGAAGGTGACTCAGGGTGTGGTGGGAAGAATAGTGGGAAAAATGCGGTGCATTCCAGGAAAAGATCTATGAAAGTCATAGCACAGACGAAGAATTTTGTTTAGCGATTCCAGGGCAGGGAAAAACTGGGTGAGAAAACAGGGGTCTGGTTGGCTTTAGGTTGTTTGTGTCGGTGTGGGGGACAGTCCCTGACTCTTGATAGCTGTTTTTGTACTAGTTCTGGAGGATAATTGTGGTTTATGAGTGTCTGGGTCAGGTTGTTGGTGTAGAGAGTAAAGGACTCCAGAACAGATGCACTTGCCGTGAATGGCTAGGCTGTGTGGAATGGAACGTTTTGTATGATATGGATGGCAAAATGGAGATATTGTTGTAGGTTAGTGGGTTTTATGTGGACAGAGATGTAAGTGACCATTCTGTACAGAGATATCTATATCCAGAAAAGTGATGTCAGTCTGAGAGTAGGACCAGGTGAAGTTTAAGGAGGAGAAGTTATTCAGTGAGTACAAGAAGTCATGAAGGAGGTTTTCACCGTGGGTCCAGATCATAAATATGTCATCTATATACCTGAACCACGTGGTGTGTTGTCGGGTAACCTTGTGAAGAAAAGGTTCCTCTAGTCTTCCTATGAAAAGGTTGGCATAGGAAGGTGCCATGCGAGTGCCCATAGCAGTGCCTCAAATCTGTTTAAAATTTCAGCTATACTTCAATGATTGAAAATTATTTTAATTTTTGATTGTATCTGGCGGAATTTTAGCAATGATTAAACTGTCTTCCAACTATAAATTTATGTTGCTAAGAGGACAAAGAAAATGTGTCATTAAATGATTTCATAATGCACAATTTTTACCTGTACAGACGGGATGTGCACAGGTAAACGCAACCGATCCCAGGTGCCAGACATACCACATCATACCCAAAAGAGCAGAAGTATAAAAAAACCAGGCAACCTAAAATTCTTTCTCTAAAATGGTGCAAGCTCTTATACTAAAAGTGAAATATATTCTTCAAAGGTTTTCCACCAGATGGTGTTGAAGAAAGAGGAGCTTTTGATGACAAGCTCTGCCACCATCTTCAGGTCTGGTGCTTCCAGAGCTGCACTGGCGTTGTCTGGTGTCGGCGCATCTTATAAAGGCCGACACTCCTACCCCTCTACTCCACCTGCTTCGTCGCGTCGGCCAGCTGTGGCTCCATTTTGTGCACGCTGCATTGCTAGCAATCCACCCTCTCCTCCAACCGCTTCATTGCACAGGCTTGCGATGGCTCCATATTGCATCCATCATGCTGTGTGGCTAGCAATCTGACTGTGAGCTGGTTATTGTTCTTTTTCTGGTAGTGCCTTACTACACTTTTGTATGAAACATGGTTTTATCAGAATGGAAAATTAGGTTTGCACGCGCCGCTGAGCCACAGACCCATATCTCTGTTAACTGTATTGTTATTCAGCTGTATTTCTATGGCTTCTATAATAACTGATTCCCAGAAGAAAGAACACTATGGCAGCATTTTCACATTACCGAAGTACATTTACTGGCCATTTTCAATTATAAGTTGCATGCCTGCAGATTTTTCCAGCTGAAAGAGATGAATGTCACTCTCATGCTCGGCCAGATGGGCCTTGAAGATGCGGATGGTATGACTTGCCACATTGGCATGGCACGCTGTGGACACCTGGTGTTTTCAACCCCAAATATCCTTCACAGGCTGGAGTCAATCACGGATTTTGGCAGGTGGATAGAATATTCTCTTAATTCCATGTCGAGATTTTACATGCATATGGGATGAAGGCCAGAACTGTTGACTGATGTTCTGGATCCACTGGGTGTTTCTTTGCCTTTTCCTGAAATTCCCACCCTATCAGTAGATCTTAAGGATGTGGTTGCTTTCTTGGTGGTTTAGTGTGCAAGAATTTCTAAACACACAGGATCTTGGTCATGAAGGTAGCCTCATTGGCTGGCTTGAATTGAGGGGAGTGATCCAAGAGAATAAACTAGTGGATAAATATGTTAAAGTTTCAGAATGGAATGTTGAGTAGGGAACTGATTAACAAAACTCTTTGTTTAACCTTAGAAATCTGTCTTGGTAATACAGAATTCATTAGATTTCTTTGAGGGTAGTCAATGTGTTTTGCACATAACATTAAAAGATGTACATCGTTAATGATGATAGCTATAAAAAATTACGTGGAACAGACAGTGGTTGACCAATGCTAGCTTTAATGGGAGAACTTTCATAATTGTTCTGTGACTTTGGAGAAGAAATTATCCAAAATTTATAGGAAGTGTTGAAATTATTGTAAATATACAGGGAAGAACATTTTATTACATAAAAAGTTGCTCTTACATCATAAAATTTTGGGTCAAGTTTGGTGAAGTTACTAGTTAATGCTATACAGTCAGGAATTGTCTTGTGAGTGCTGTTTTGATTTGAATGCTGGGTAACATGGAGAATGACTGTGTTCACCGTCGATCTTTTAATTTTTTTGAAAAGAAAGTTCAATTTATAATTTGATTAATGGTTAAATATTAACTTTCATTAATAGTAGTGGTGTCTGGAGAATTTCACAAAATTGAACATTATCAGAATCAAAATGTGAACTTGAGCTTTTCATCTTATCATTCCATAGTAACTTTTTAGTTTCTTGGTGTTGACTTGAATTAATTTAAATCAATTACTTTTTTCTTTATTACAAGCATGAAACTAGTTAAGAATTTGCAAGATATATATTTATGTGATGAACTTGTACAGTTGGAACATTCTATTCAAACTAAACTCTAGGTTAATATTTATCCCCAATGAAGTGCCAATAACAAAGATAATCCATTTGGTTTGGGGCGAGGGTGGGTGACTTGTATCAAGAATGTGTCGTTAAGCTGGTGCCTATGTATGGAGTTCAGAAGAAGCTGTAATACTGGTAGAGACTCTGGCAGCTCTCACTGTAAATCATGTATTGAGGTTGTTTGAGCTTTGAGGATTGACATGGGCTATGTCAGGTAACCTAAAATTTTGCAATGAAATTTATTCACAGAACAGTGGGCTCAAGTAAATAGCATAGCAAATCAGTTTTAAAGGCAGTTAACTGGTCAATTCAAGCCATAAATCAAATTAAACAACTACAGAAAATTAGAACATAAGATCAGCATATCTAGTATTTGGTTTCAGAATATTTTTTATAAAAGTTAGATACATTTAGAATGATAAAGAGTGAAGTCTTTAGGGAAGCAGAGATTTCTGGGTATAAAGGGCACAAATTGAAACGGGATTGTTATTAATGGAAACTAGATGTTCAGGAGCATATTAATATTGAAAGCATCTGTAAAGGTTTTAAATAGACTAATCTCACGTTTTAACAGATTGATAAACAGATAGGTGATTTTTAGCAAACAAGTGGTCATTTAAGCTAATTAACTGTAATAAAAAGCATTTGAAAAAGTAGTAGAGTTAAAATAAATAGAAAAACAGTAGTTTCACGTTGAGAATGAAACATACGCTTAATATTTTCGAATTTAAAGGAAGTTATAGTTGGAAATTAAAACTTAGAATTTTGATATTTTCGTAATTACAAATGATATACAGATTGTACAGCCAACAAAAATGAGATTGTATATAGAAGTATATTGCAACATGGGTAGGATTTTCAAAGTTTTTGGAGCTTAAATAAAGGATTTTGCAAAATGATACATCATCATTATGAAAGGCTTACTTCAGGTATTTATTACAGAGAAATTAAAAATTATTATGGAAATCTAAGTATTATCTAATTTGTGGCAAAATTCTGTTTAAATTTGGTGATAAATGTTATTTCTGATAAAATGATGCAAGACTAGATTATAAAAATGGCAAATAGAGTTAAGTCGAAGTTTCCACTCTGAAATTGTTAAAGTTATCCTGAATTTGGTCAGTTAGGTGGTTACATGGGGATGTATGATCTAAAAAGGGAAGTGTACTTGTTGGTTGGTATTGATTCATGTCTTGATATTTGTATAGAGCAAGATCACACTGTGGTGTGTAAGATAAAGCCACCATACATGTAGGTACAGGGAGGATAGATAGTGACAATCTTTGTGTTTTATTTTTAACAAGATGATATTGCACAAAATGTGAAGTTTTTTTGAAAAGCACATTCAGTGGACGTTTAAGATATAAATCTCAGATGCAATCTTCTTGACCCAACTTTAAAGACGATTTGGTAGTAATGTTGGTAATTGAGTGGATTAACTTATGAAAACTCTTCCTCCAATCTTCATAAAAGATTTTTAGTCCTTTGTTAGAACTGTGACTGCTACCGGAACTTTTTCTAGAAGTATTTTCAATAAATTGGGTGACTTTTATGTTCCACAGTTTGATGATTTCAGTAATTGAATGTTGTCATTAGATAAAAACTAAATTTTTACTAAATCTCTACTAAATTTTAAATCTCATTCCGCATATTGGCGACTGTAATGATATATATAACATTGATATTTTTTAAACTGACTTGTATTTCACATCGGACAGTTACTGCTGCTCAGTCTTCAATTATTCCAGAGCATGGAGTAGAAGATGACCTAACGTTTTGAACTAATCTCGCAGGTTTTTTTTTTTTTTCCAAGACTGTAATTGTCATGAATTGTAATTGTCACAAATCTCAGGGATCAGTATTTTGAAGTCTTTCCTGAAATATTACCCATTAAAACCTTCTCTAACTGGGTCAAGATGCCAGTTTAAACAGTTTGCCTGTGGCCACATAGGAGCCATTGTAGATAATAATATTACAAATTTATTGAAAATAGTGGGATATGATATCGTACCTTATGTTGAAATATTATTTAGTTTGAGTTGAAGTTGTACTTAGTACTAGAAGATTGAAAAAGTGTGGCAAATAAATTCAAAAATTATAATCTGTTCATTTTGATATCTGTGGTAGGTAAATTACTATAGAGGTTAATATGCAATCTCATCAGAAATGTTTGTGGGGAAGGAAACTGATTTTCAAATAAATAACAGTCAGGCGGATCTCAGTCGGTGGCTTATGTGCAAGATATTTCAGATGAAATGAAATTGGGAGACCAAGTTGAAAGTTTCTGCTAATAATTTTAAGACTTTTGATAGAGTGATCCATAAAATGGTACTAAGGTGAAAATTATTGGAGTGGATGAAAAAGTGACTTGCTGGTAGAGGAGTTCTTAAAGGTTGAATACAAACTATTAGTCGGAAATTCAGTATCAAAAGTGGTAGAAGTGAATAAGGAGTGTCACACGGTAGTATATTGGGTCAATTGCTACTCAGTATTCTATTAAATGAGTTTAGGTTTACAGTCGAAAGTTAGGTTGCTGCAGATGACTTAATCTGGGAGTAGACAGTAAAAAATTGCCAGATGACCTGGAAAGAATATCTAACTGGGTAGGTCAACTTTGAATCAAGATAAATGCTTAGAATGGTCGGCTTTATAAGCACATAAATAAAAAATTAGGGTCGTTTATGGTTATAGGGTGGGGACAAAATTACATGTTGAAGGCTTGAAGTGTTAATATCTTGATAAGAAACTCACTTGGCGAAAATTGGTTACAAAACTTTGGTCAGATCTATGCTTGAATATGGTGGTGAGTTTGGGACCCACATTTTTGCTATCATGTGCATATGATTAAGGAGCTAGATTGGGAGTCATCTGAAGACAGGAGGTTGAAGAGAGTGCCGAGACTGTACAAGGTGTATGTTGGTGATGAGGCTTGGAAAAATATTGTTCAAAGAATTTGGAATAGTTTATGGAAGGTAAAAGATAAGCTGAGCACAAGCTGACCACATGATTTCATGCCAAATGGCAGTCAAGGATCGGAATAAATTACTGAGGGAAGTGCTGAATTATTTACCAAAAATTCTTAAGGAATTTAAAATTAAAATTCGTAAATTGCAAAAGTAGATGGTTGGGAGAGTTTTCAGTCACTGTATATAAGATAATAATAAAAATGATAATGGTAATGAGAAAGTGGTTAATCATAAAGTAGGAAATTGTCACTGTAATTAAATTCCATTAATTACATTAAATATTTTTAACAGATGCTCTACTTTTTATTCAATTACTTGAAATGACATCTTTAGTTTTAGGATGTCACGAGAGTTGAGATTTACAGTAAAAAAAAAGCAAAGTTGTCCTATCTGTGTGTGTTTGTGTGTGTGTTGTAAACAGAAGCACTAGATGTTTGATGACTGTGTAGTCTTTTGGCTTGAAAAAGTGTTTGGTTTATAGAGTACTATTTAGAGAAGAATGTACTTTTCTTAACTTCTTACTGGTAATTGTTTCTAAATTAAAGGTGTCTTCTTATTCCATTCGTGCAACTATTTCACAGTTATGGTACTAGAAATTTAAGAAATTATCATATTAAGTTGTGTAGTCAACATTTAACCTTGTGTCAGGCCATTTTAACTTATATTTGATGAAATTAAGTCAGTGCAATATTTTAATAAACTGAATGTTTTCCATTATTTGTTGGTTGGCTGTCTTTTACAGATTCATCACTGACTAAACAAAAGTTTCTTTTTAATTACGGATGGCCTGGGAATGTAGCTCAAATTGATCCCCCCCATTGTCATCAGTTTTGCAACTTTCTTCCTTCACATCACACAAGATGAAATGTTATAAATTATTGTACAGTATTAATTTCTCAAAATTATTAACATTGAATTCAACTTAAATATACTTTCTTGCTGATGACATAGTTTTAACAAGCGGTATATTTGGATGCTCATGTAACCGGCATGTTAGGTGGATCATAGATTACTGTGTAGTGTGGCTGCTTCTTCCCAGGCGGCAGGGGAAGTTGCTTGGGGTGCCTGAGATTCGTGTTCTTGCCCCCAGTTTGGAGAGGGGCTTGGATTCTGAGGGTGACAGGTAAAAAGCATTATCCATTTTCTCTTTCAGCTTCTGTTTTGTGCATGTATACCAATGACTCTTGAGCTCCAAATCCTGTACAGAATTCTGTTTAGTGTGTGTGTTTGTATCTCTTCACGTTCTGTGCTTCTGCCATGCTTCTTTATGTGCCTTACTTTGGCATCATTATTTTTCATTGCAACATACAGGAATATCTTCACTTTTGATGTTAAAGTTTCTTGTCATACTCTTCATTTAATAAAATCATCTCTTATCCAATTTGAAGATACTTCAATGAATGGCAACACTTCATATGTACGTCACAATTCAGTTCTGTTACTTAGTGAAATGCATGATGCAAGTGTGTCTCACTCCCTGGTGTTTATAATTTTACCATAAAACTGCATCATTGCTTCTGGTGAAAAGATTTTATGGGGATCATTGTGGCTAGGTGCTTTATACACTTTCAATACAGACCTGTCATATTTGTTGTGAGCATTTAATTTGCATATTTCAAAACTTATGATTCTGCACACATCAGTAAGATTTTCTCTTTTGAAAATATGAGCTATGATCAAGTTGAAACAAAAATAGAGGAAATAGAAAATAATTTCAAAGCGGTGGAAGAAAATAGAAATCTTTAAGAGTATTTAATATTGTATAAAAATTTTATTTCTAATTTTATATTGCAATAAGGAAGCATTCCATTTGTATGTTAACAGCTATTAACAACAATGTTTTTGTTAACACTTGACTTCGAAATGGATTTAAGATTTTTTCTTCATGTAAAAATGTTGCTTCTCCTTTTGAGGATGGGAAGTAGCTGTATTTGGTTATGTAGTTTAAATTTCAACCGATTTTCTTTATATTGTGATTATTCATTGTCAATGGATTTGTGAAATCTGAATAATACCTTCAAAAAATCCTTTTCTAATTTATTTATTTATATTACAAATAAACTATAGTTTGAGTTTCAAATATCAGTATGCATTATGTACAAAAAAAGGCTATAAAAGGCAACTGTTCCTTGTAAATCCTTCACCATATTAATAAGGACAACAGACAATGGCCAAGTCTTTAGTTGGATTGTTTTGCATAGTATTCTACTATGAACTACTTGCTTAAATAAATAAATAAACAAATATGTACTACTGAAAACATCAGAACTCTTTCCATTATATAATTTTAATTGAATCCAATCAGTCTCCAGTTAGTAAATCATTAATTCTTGTGTATCTTTATTCTTTAGTTGGAACAAATGTTTCAAAGTGTACTGCTACCAAAGGCATGATGGATTTGATGTTAACGTTAGGAAATTGATGTTGTATGTACTGTTGCATGCTAATAAGACAGTGAAAATATAGGTTTTTAATATCTTATTTCTTATCTGTTTTTATGATTTTTGTACAATTTTACTAGCATGAAATCATACATTACAACAATGGTGTCATTAATTATGTTTTATAATACATGATGTTTGTGACCGAACCTGTGAATGAAGAAACTTATTATGTGATGCTGCACAGATTTCCTGTTGCTGTATTGTTTCAATTTGATGAAACTAATTTATTTGACAATACTTAAAACTTATTTTTGCTACTTTATGTTATATAGTTCATTGGGCTGTACCCAGTTCCATATTCATATTTTCATTAAAAATGTAATTCATTTTGTAGAAGCTTTTGATATATAAAAAAGAATCACTTGTCACTACAGTAGCAAAATAAACATTTGTGTTTATCATATTTTTTGCATTGGTGACCTCAAACATGTCTTAAAAAGTAAGTAATGAAACAGGTATCCTTGAATAACAATAAATTACCATTTTTATTACCAGTAATTGCTTTACTGATTACATGTTAGTTTTATTCTGTTCATAAGGATGGATAGTGAAAACAATCCATTGCTTACCACAGATAAAGAGAAGATGGCCGCAATAACACGAACACACTTTACATGAATAAGATTTTTAAATCTAAATATTGTAAAATGTGTTTGTTTTGTGTTTGTCTGGCCCTCCTGCCTTTATATGTAGTAAGTGACAGGCTATTTTCAAAATCCTTAATTTCATTATTTCCAATTGTTTTGTTCATAAAGTAAACATGTGTAGTAAAATATTTTGGTAGATTAAACTTCTGTCCACTTCTTGCTAATACTTTAATTACCAGAACTGAATTATTGTGACTCTGTCTTTGATCTGCTGCTTTGATAATATAATGGAGCAGTTTATTGAAATTTCCATAATATACACCTAATGTCAATTTAATAAATTTTTTAGTGTTTGAGGAAAATTGTTCATCACACCCTTTGGTGTTTTATTCCTGTCCATGACTACATGCAAAAGAAAATGCTGCCATTCCCTTCTGCCTGAAATCGAACTCATTTATGGTCATCGTAATCCCTTCACTAATCTGTACTACTCCTAATTCTTCTACCAATATCCATCTAGGCCTTATTGTCAACATATGACCGAGTGTGGTGGGTGAATAGTTAATATTCTGGCTTTGCATTTGGGAGGACACTGATTTGAATCCCTGTCAGGGCGTCCAGATTTGGGTTTCCCAGGGTTTCCACAAATAACTCCAGACAAATGCAGGGATATTTCCACTGAAAGTTCATGGACAGTTTCCTTCCTGTCCCTTGCACTTAGTCCTTTCCCACCTCTAATGACCTCGATGTCAACGAAGCATAAAGCAATAAACAAGAAAGGCCACTATATGCATTATACAGTCCCAGCACTCTCTTTACCCTCCTCCTGTCTCCTTTAACATATAAGTTTTTGATTGTGGTAAACTTCGGCATGTGCACTCCTTCTGAACCATATGGCTCATTCCCTATAACATTAAAAATGTGTAAAACTGAAATATAGTATATGTTTTGTTCGCCACATATGTTTTTCACTCGTCACAGCCTTCAACTGTGGTAAGTGATGAGTCACTTTCCCTATTCTTTGCTGATAATTCTCATGGTTCACTTTGCGAGGACAAAATGTTGGTAGCTGGACGTATATGTACTGTTTGTTGGCTGGACATTCTTCCAATCTCATACGTTTGGCCAGCCTACATACGTTGTCGCCACTCCACCACTGTCTTTCAGAAATCGCTCTTCCTTACCTCGTTAGGGTTTGGATGCTCGATAGGACTAATCTGGACCGTGATTGGTAAGTAAGGGTATATTGATTGGTACTGGGTAGGATTTCTTACAGTTTCTCAAGTCAACAATAGTCACCACCATGAGTTCGGGAAAGTGATCAGGATTGCTAATGCAAAGGTTTGTCTTTAGCAAGTTACAACTAAATAATGTCCATTATAATTCAGAAAGTCAATTTTAAGCTGTTTATTCTGAATACACAAATGCCCATGCCAGTACAGTCCCGCATTACACTTATATTTCAGGCATCTTACTGCGACTCGAAGGCGGCAGGTTAGCAATAAATAACACACTTGGTCATTAACTGGCTACAGCACGAGTTCGACAGTTTCCGCAATTCACGTTTCTGCTAGTAGTGATAGCGTGATATACCACCGACCCGACGGAATGCGCCGCATGGTGCACGCTTGAGCCAACCATTAGCAACCGACATGTCAAGCAACCATCGCCACTTGTAAAAGACTACTCACTACAACATGGCTGCTCTGCCTCCACTTAGTCTTGCATCCAATCGTAACTCTCTTTAGACATCACATGATCTGATCAGCCAATCATGTGTTTCTTTTCTGCCTTGTACATCAGAGACTACTTCTTGGTGAAGCCTGTCCATTCCACTCTATTTCTCTCTGTTTAACTCTAAAGTTTACTGTTCTAACTAGCCAGCTAACATACTCTTTGCCGGCTTGGTCGCTATACCAAAATAGTTTGAAGACTCTGCTCTCTGAATGCTTGCATTACAACTTTTCTTAATGTGCATATCTCCTTATGAAAAGGCGTCCTCCACAGCTCTGTACAAAAGACAACAAATTTCCAACTGTACTTGCACTTTGATGTTAGCCATTCCTTCCACAACAAACATTCCTTTTCACACAGCTTTGCAACTTTCCAGGTATTCCTAAAAACTGTCACAAACCCTCATTCCTTTCTGCGATCCCCATATCTCTTACAAAAGAAGAAACTCTCATGCTACCACATGCATTTTGCACAATCTCCTTCTGTACCTCCTTAAGCTAACCACAGCACACCATTCAACTCCAACTTCTCTCCTGGCCTGGACTCCACTAACCAGATCCTTCTTTGCGAGCACGACTTTCTACATTACTTCTCCAAGATGCACATCCTTCTTCCAAAAATCTCATCCACTTCCCCACCAAAATACCTTAAAATTTGAAGAACATTTTGGTTTACAAGTATTCACAACTACTACAAGGGTCTTTCCCATGAAATGGAGCTCACTGCAAAACTTGTAGCATTTAGCCAGCCACCACCACCTGTTTCAATTTCATCACAGGGTAATCTTTTTGTATTATTGGACACGTCGCTTCCATTACTACTCACTTCATTTACCAAATTACCTGCGCAGCTTCTTACATCAGCCTCACTACTAAACAACTGTCTATCAAGGTGGTCGGCCTTAGCAAACAGTATGTACGACCAACCTGTACCATCCAGACTCTAACAACCTCAACATTTGCTTTACAGTGAGATCTGTTAGAGTTTTTCCTGGCACTGCTGCACCTTTGAAAGTCCATAGTTAGGAGCTGCCCTAACAACATGTCAGGGACAAGTCGGGTACTGGGGGTTGGTACCGACTTCTCACCTGAACCAGTTTGTCTTCCAAAATATTCTAAGTCCAAAAGAAAGTTCTGTAACCGTGTTAAAATGTTTATGCTAACTGTTAACATTGACCACAGTCGCCACTTGTAGTTTTAAACCCACCACAAGAAGGGTACTAAAGTATAAATGAAAGTCACAAGTCGAAATCACAGAATTATATTTCTCAAAATTTTCACGTTAAGAATGTCATTTTACAGTTAGCAAGGCCATCGGACATTTATCTTCACCAAAAATCACAAGTTGAGAATCAAGAGCACAAACCGCAATCCCCCAAGTAAACCAAAACAAAATTCGAAATTCACATGTTTGGAAATTGATAGTCCGAAATGACAAAGGTTTCAGCTTTCAAAAATGGCGGCCACTAACGCGTCCTGTCCATAGACTCGTGTCCAGCCTGACCTACCATGACGTCACAACTTCCCGACATCCACCACTCTCTCCATACCGCTACCGTTGAATTCACTACACGAGAAGTTACATGTTGTCACTACGAGATGTTCCGACAGAGTCCCCGAGCCGAGTGTCCTATCTGACTTATATATGCTCGGTCACGTGATACCGCTTTTCTCCGAAAAATTACCAAATATGGATGTGTGAAGTGACCTACCGCGTTAGTCAAAGTCTTGAAATCTTTATCTTTTAAATTGGCTTTAGTTATTAACTTGAAATTAGGCTTAAAATATTATTCCCAATTTTAGTATCTCCCAAAATATAAACTTGTTTAAATTCGTTGAGTTATGGTAAAACCAGTAATTTCTAACAATCAGTTGTAATTATTATATAGTTTTCATGGTATAACTCTTAGGTTTTATGGATTATCACGCCGGAAAAATTATCAACGTGTAGCCTGAATTAAACTGCGTATTTTAGAGTTTATTTTATCTTTGTAACTGTTACCTCTGAGACACAATAAATTATTTAGTTATTTACACGTGTGTTTGATGTCGAGTGAAATTAGAAAACCTATAACACCGGTTCTATTGCTTCAAATGTCATGAAATAAATATGTATGAAACTAGAAGAATGGATCTTTACGACAAACTAATTTTTAGCCCGGAATCTGAGTAGGTTTTTAAATGAAAAAATGTTAAAGTCGGGTGGCTTATTTTACGTGTTCATATTATGTTTAAAAATACTTAGAGTGTTGGAAACTACAAGATTTAGATGAATTTACTTCTCTTTATGGCTGTTTTATTTTATTAGCTACTTTTTACTGAGTGACTGTGTTTAAAATCAGTGTAGAAGCATTTAATGTGTGCAGTGTTTATAGCAAGTTACTTTGTGATTGGATTAACAGACAACAGGTTAGTAAAATGTCTTAAAATGTGTCTAGAAAATTAACTATGTGTGTTTATCGGTATTTACATGCTCTTAGCGCTTTTGAAATGGTTTAATAGTGTTAGAATTTATTCAGGAAAGTTGAACAAATTAGTCGATTTACTGGCTACCGGTTTTCACTAATATTTCATATTTTACTAACTGAAACTACTCGAAATCTATTAAAACTGAAAGACAATATTATTAGCGGTGTATTCCTCTACTTTTTATATCCTGAAACTACTTAAAAGACCTAAAATTATTTATGTGAACTGTTTAGGAGAACGAGTGCTAAAATTTCTTTCTAATTACTTCTTGTGACTATTAGACGCCTTAAAACTATCAGAAACCTGTTAATTATTCTACTAAGCTGTCTCGGGGATTATTCTGTTAACTTTTAGAACTTTAAAATGGTCAAATTTCATCAATATGTGATATCTTCATCCTGCTTTAGTCTACTATCCAAACATCCTGTTCATTTCTTTAAAATACCCGCCAAACTGTATTTAAATGTGAAGTTATGTTTATAATGGTTCTAGGCCTGTGTATTATTAGACTTTTATACTCTTTACTGGACGAAAATCACTTCAGAAATACCAAAGTCTGTTATGTGCCAAAATTTAAGGTTAGATATTACTGTATTGAAATTATCTGTTTATCTTTAACATAAAGTTTATTAACCGTGATAAAAGGTTTATTTAGTGACTATATTTACTATTTATGGCCATTTCCTTCTTTCAAATCGGTTCAGAATAACTCGTTAAATCATGTCAGTATCTAGTTTACTTCTACATGAGATTACCTATTTCCTATTAAAATGTCGTTGCTTTAATGCAATTTATGTGTTATTTACATTGGTTATGGACTATTTATTCACTTTACTCTGCTCAAAGTGTTGTCAACTCGATTTTACGTGTGGTATCGGATACTACAGTTAACCCAAAACTTGGCCCGATTCTCGCGGAATATAGAAAATATAACGAGGGATACCTTACAAACATATCCTAGACAACAGGCATCTACCTCTTTTAATACCCCTCCTATAAACCTGGCACTTGTGTTATTATAAATATAATCTTAATTTTAAAAAAAAAGCAGATTCAAAATAAATTTTAAAAAAATATTCATTTTATTTTACTTTGTCTAGCCATTGCAGAGATTAAACTTTAAATTCAATTATCATTCGTCAACGATCCTTCTTCCCGCCTCTCCCTATCATAGTTACATTACGTACCCTGTCCTCCTGTTTTGTGTTTGGCTCAGTCATTGGTTCACATTCTTACTGAGGATTATCATTCAAAATGTGATGTTGTTAACATAAAATGTACCAGCACTATTGTCTTTGAACTCCACTTTTTTTTAAAAAATCATTGTTCACTTGGTAGGTCCACAGAGGAAATTTTAGGCTGATAAAGTAGGTTCAGGTTTTGTATGTTGTGGTTGCCAATCCTTTAACAACAATTAATCTATTCATGAAAGGAACAAGTTTATGTTTAATGCACTCAAAGGAATAAGGGTAACCTGACATAAAGAGGAATACTTTTGTGTAAGTCAAACCTTTAATAACCAAATGGAAGATTTCAGCTTCTAATTAAAACAAATACTTGTTAAAAGTAATCCCATGTCACTCGTTGCCATAACTCGCAAGCTTCCTTTGTTGATGTTAAGTCTGCTAACTTTGGTAATTTAAAAATGAAACCTTATGCTGAAATGCTGTGTTAAACCAAAAACACTCATAAAGATGAGAAAAGATTAAAAGTTCTTTGAAACCAATTTCTAGACTTTTAATGACTTTTGGCAGTATTTCTGGGAGCACAATGGAAAATAGGACCCTGGTAGGGAAACAGATATGACCACATCACAACCTATGACACACAAAGAGGGAGAGGGATACATTTTTCTATGGAAAACTGGCTTTGAACATCTGGTAGGGCCAGACCTTTAGGTGGATTTGTGCAGGAAGCAACATTTCCTGCCATCCTTGAGCTAAACCCATAATTCCTCAGCATCAGCTGCAAAGCATATATCCAGAACAGATACTAAACTTTCTGCCGAACAGTATAAAACTATATCAGACCTATGCCGACAGTTGTTAAATGAAAGAAAACCTCATTGTAATAATCACTTAGATGGCATCTAGGTATTTACATATCTACCGTGCTAAGTGATCAAAAGAAATGTATATAATGAAGAGATGAAAGTCCTGTTCTGATAATTTGTTTCCTTAATTTTCTCATTCTTTCTTTCTGCTAAAATTCTTTTACCGAAAAAAAGAACTTTCACTAACAGTAAAAAATAGTTTGTTTAAAATTTAAGTTAAAAGTGGTCCCAGGAGCAGCCGTGCAAGTTAACCTCATCACTACAGGTACGTGGGGAAGAGGTAACCCACCATGCACTACAATTGGTTGTGGCAGCTTCATTGCTTCATCTTCTAGATAGCTTTCATATCATATCATGTCACAAGCATTTTTCCGCACGCACCAATGATAATAACTGATTAACTAGTGCAAAAATTTGAAAATGGGCATGAAAAACCTTGTGCTGCTCTGGAAAAGTTTAATATATTACACCACATGGTAAATTTATGACATTCATGTATGGTGAAAGGTATCAATAGAAATGCAGGTTGTACTATTGAGAGTAATTTAAGGAAAGAGGTGAAAGGGATACGGCATACCAGGGTGAAACTTATATAGGTCCTACATGATTGGCCATAATTTAAACATACTGGGAGGCATATAAACCTCGAAGCAGAGTCACTAGTTTATAAAGGCAAAATTTCTGTGTATTATGGTCATAAATACCATTGCTAGGTAGAATTACATTGCACATAGTCTAGATGTAAACAGAAGGAGATGCCTCATGGGATGCTCGCTAAAGCAGTAAGGGAGCCCATTTCCAGTTATGTACAGAGAGAGAGTGCTAAAACACAAACATTTTTTTATTTAAATTGAAATATGAATATTTTTAATTTAGTATATTGAAATCTTCACCGTATATTAAATTCTTCAATTTTGTTATGCATATTGGTATGTTAATCTTTGATGCAGTGGTTTGATTAACATCTTCCATGTAAAATAACTGTGAACGTTTTCGCGGCGGCAGCACTGTAGAAAACACTCTCGGGATTCTAGCCGCGTCAAATAAAAGTCGACTGGCAACGTTTCGAGAGCCGGCACTGCTCCCATTGTCAAGCCCTGCTTAACTAACTAAAACTGCCTAGCGGTAGTCTCTATATAGGGCTACCGGGCGGGAGAGGAGGGGAACTCGCGCGGAGGGCGGGTCTGCTTGGTGACGTCATGTTCCGGTTGTTGTTATGCCCAAATATGGTCCGTTCCCGTGTGTTTTGTAATTGTCTAATAACTGGCCTCCATGTTTGACTTATGTTAATAATTTTTGGGATAGTGTCGTGAAAGAGGCGATTGAAATCAGAGTTAATAACAATGTGATAAATCGGGATCAAGGACTTGACATAAGTCAAACATGGAGGCCAGTTATTAGACAATTACGAAACACACGGGAACGGACCATATTTGGGCATAACAACAACCGGAACATGACGTCACCAAGCAGACCCGCCCTCCGCGCGAGTTCCCCTCCTCTCCCGTCCGGTAGCCCTATATAGAGACTACCGCTAGGCAGTTTTAGTTAGTTAAGCAGGGCTTGACAATGGGAGTAGTGCCGGCTCTCGAAATGTCGCCAGTCGACTTTTATTTGACGCGGCTAGAATCCCGAGAGTGTTTTCTACATCTTCCATGTATTCTAACATACTATTTTTCAGAAAACTGAAAAAATGTATAATCAAGTTAATAGTGAAACAAAAAACAAAAAATTAACACAATCCAAAGAGTTTGGTTTTTATACATGTTTTAACATATTGTTTGGTGTGTATCTCATACATGAATTTTCACTTGAGATGCACCCATCTGAATGAATTATATTTTTTTGTCCGGTTTCCTGGTAATAACATATCCCCCAGATTTTAATCCACACCTTAAGCTTTAAAACCCCATCCAAATCACCTCAGCTATAAGAACAGAAACTTTCCTGGCATATCATTGCGATTGAGTCTTCACAGGTGTGCCGCCAGATTGTGTTGTGAATATTGATCTTTTATTACTGTTTGTCACATTTTAGTAAAAATGGTATTGCGCTCAGCTCAGTCAAGCGGGCCTTTGTGAAAAATGATTTGAACTGTTTTAGCGAAATTGATGGATTAGGTATTTTTTACTCTAAAAATTGATTTGGATATGCATGTTGAGGCATTTTCTGTAGTAAGCGAGCACTCTGGTGGCAATCTCCCTACACCCCCATCTTTCTCATTCCCACTCCCCACCTACTTTTGCCCTCTACTAATTTGAACTTTAAATTCTTTCAGTGTTTTTGGTAGATTATTCATCATTTCTCTTGGTAATTTATTCCAATCCCTTACACTCTTCCCCACAAAAGAAAATTTTTCCTCACCCTTACTCCTGAAATCAAGTGCCATGGTCATGGTCATCTTTACCCTTCCACAAACCTATCTTAATTCTCCCACCAATATCTTTCCATGCCTCATCGCCTTGTACACTCCCATGACTCTCATCACCCTCCTTCTACCATCAAACAAATCCCACTCCAGCTCCTTAATCATATTAATTAGCGGTTGTGTTCTGCAGTAATTTCCAAAGACAAATCTAGCAGCCCTTCTCTGCACCAACTCCAACTCCTGTATTTGATCCCAAAATATGCGTCCCATAGTACACCACCATATTCAAACATTGGTCAAACCAGTGTTTTGTAACTGAATTCCCTTACTTCTCTAGTACATCCTCTCTCATCTGCTAGACATTTAGATGTGATGGGAGCTTATTGAAGATTTGTATCCCTGAATATCAGAGTCCTTTTTGAATAAATGTCAATAACTTGTAACGTATTAGCGTATTGGGACCATTGCTATTCATTATTCTAATGAATAATTGTGTTGATTGTTTACTATCTGAAATTAGATTGTTTGCAGATGACATAATGCTGTATGAAAGAATCAAAACAATAGATTGTAAACAGTTGCAGGGTGATCTGGACAGGATACTTAGTTGGGTTTGTAAACATGGAATGAAGATAAATGCAAAGAAGAGTCGGCTTATTCAATACACAAATAAAAAACAAAAGGTTAATTATGAATATAAGGTAGGGAAAGAATTGCTTGCTGAAGACTTGAAATGTAAATATCTTTGCATTACTTTTGATAACAAGCTTAACTGGGCAGGACACATTGGACAGGTGGTAGGAAAAAGTTTCAAAGTTCTGCACTTGTTGGAGAGAGTGATGAGGGGATGTACGAGAGAAGTCAAGGAATTGGGTTACAAAACTTTGGTCAGCCATTGCTCGAATACGGTAGTGTAATATGGGACCCTCATTTTATGTATCAAATACAGGAGTTGGAGAGGGTGCAAAAAAGGGCTGCTAGATTTGTTTCTGGAAATTATCGCAGAATGCAATCAGTAACGGATATTATAAAGGAGTTGGAATGGGATTCATTGCAAGACAGGAGGAGGATGAGGAGGGTCATGGGAGTGTTCAGGGCAAATACTGGCGATGAGGCATGGAAAGATATTGCAATAAGTATGAAAAGTAGTGCATGGAAGGGAAAAGATGACCATGACCACAAGCTGGCACTCTATTTCAGGCACAAGGGTGTGGGAAGATTCTCTTTTTTAGGTAAGGGTGTCAGGGATTGGAATGAGTTACCAAGAGAAATGATGAATAATTTCCCGAAAACTTTGAAAGAATTTAAAGATAAAATTTGTAGAGGGCAAATGTAGGTGGGTGTAGGATAGGGGGAAGATGGGTGTGTAGGGAAATTTCCACCGGAGCCTGTGCTCCATTGCAATTAAATAATAATAATATTAATCCTCGTGAAGATCATTTTTACTTCTAGTACCATAATGGTGTATTTTAATATTTGTTTCAAATAATGTATGATTTGTCACTACAAAAGACATTAATGTATATATATACTCAGCTACCATCACTAAAATCCCTAACTTCTTGAATAGCTCTCTGCATGAAGTTACTACTAACCACACACATAACCTTTTATTACTCATTTTGGTCCTGAACAGTTTGTCTCTATGAGTAGAATTTCCACAGAATATTATTTCATATGACATTGAGAAGTGAAAATAAGCAAAACATACTTGGTTTTTTTTTCATTTTTTTTTTTTTTTCATATAGAGATCACCTAAAGGTGAAACTGTATGAATTGAACATGTGGCTGCACCTAGTCGCTTCAGTAATTCAGAGAGATGTACACTTCACTTTAAATTATGATCAACATGCAAACCTAGAAATTTCGCACACTCTACCTCTTGAATGGACTGGCCAACAAATTTTATGTCTGTCTGGTGTTAATCTGTGTGATGTACTGAACTGCACATATTGAGTTTCATGAAAGTTTTAAGACAAGGCATTAACTGTAAACCATTTATTAATAAGGTCAAAGACATAATCATAATTGTTTTATTCACCATTAGTCAATACGGTATTGAAATAGGATTTGTCATATAAACATTTTAATTGTACAGTATCATTATTACAATTAATAAGATTAATAATGTAAGAAAATTTCGTCTATATCAAATAATTCCTCAGTTTTATATGGACATATCACATTGATAAATTCCTTGGTGCTAATTTTAAATTTTTTAGGGGCATTATTCTCAGATTTTGAGTAGATAGTTGGAGAATCTGGTTCCCATTGACTTAAAACTATTTTTAGTTATGATAAGTGAGCAATATTCAATTCTTATATTGTGTTGTCTCAGGTATTATGATCATGTACATCAACATTTATTTTAAAGAGATGTGCATTTTTATTAACAAAAAGTAAACATTGAAATATATATAATAATAAGGATCAGCAGAAAAATTCTTTAAGGTGATTAAACTAAGGAAGGACAGGGAAATACGACCCAACACTTCCCACAGATTAATGTGGTATGTTTTGGGTCGTATTTCCCTATCATTCCTGAAGACAATGAGACAGTGATTATGGGCTTTTCCCCAAAGGATAGTTCCATAAAATAGGTAGGAGTGGGCATAACCATAATAAATAGAGTAGTACATCAGTTGTTACTGTACCTTTAAGTCTCCTAATCGTGAAGATTTCTTTAGTGACTTTATTTGAAATTAATTCAATATACCTTTGCCATTTTAAATTTGAGTATATAACAATTCCCTACAATTCCAAAGAATTATAGGTAAAGTTTGTTGTAAAGGTTATATCAAGGTGGTGTGTTTGAGATTCTGGAGATTGAAATTCCAGGAATTGGCATCATAATACTGCAGTAGTCAAACACAAGCCATTACTATAAATACTTTTTGGAGTACATTTAACAGTTTCATGCTAGTCCGTGATGTATTACAACCTAATTTATACTTGAATATAATGGTCCAGGCTCTATTGCAATGGAATTACTGCTTGAAAATAAAATGTAATAGTAGTCCAGTAGACTGATGTGTTTCTCTAAGTTAAGAGATAGCTTGTTGGCACTACACCAATATATAAGCAGATTTATCTTTGATGAGAATATATCATTATTCCAAGTTAGAGCAGAGCCTACTTTTACACATAGATCATTAGCATGCTTATAACTTCTGGAGTTCCCATTTCCTGTAATAGGTGATAGGTCACTGATAAATACAAAGAACAGCAGGGGGCCAAGAATATATCCCTGAGGTACACCATGTCCTACCTCCATAAGGTTATATATGTTATTGTTGAATGAGACCACTTGTGGTCTGTTACCAAAATATGATTTAATTAACTTGAGTGCCTTGTCATCAAATTCTAAGTGTTTAAGTTTCAGTAGTAAAATTTCATGGGACAAATTATTTCATACAGTGAGCCATAAAATAATGGTCAGTGAACTTGTATTGATTGGGATGAATCAGAAAGTGACTAGCTGGATGTAGGAATGCTTCAGAGGCAGAAAGTAAAGAGTTTGAGTAGCAAATGCTGTTTCAGAAGAGATGGCAGTGAGACAGGAACACCAAATGTTAGTGTGTTGGGACTATTGCTGATTCTTATTCCAATAAATGATGATGACGATGGTGGTATTCAGACAGGCGGAATGTAGGTTCTTTGCTGATGACAAAATGTAAATGAGCTAGTGAAAAAGGGGACAGGAGGGAATCTAGACAGGATAACTGTTTTGATAGGTCTACACAGCATGTGGATAATTGACATGAAAGGTAAGCTTACCAGATACACAGATATTTTTTAAAGTTTTGTATGGGTAATGGATGAAGGATGATTTGCTTTTTCAAATCCATCAGGTGTAATTTTTTTTTTTTAATGATTAGATCCAAAAGAGAGGGCACATTGGGCAGATGAGATTTCTAAATGCTGTGTGTACTGCAGAGGATGATGGGGTAGTACCAGTGTTGTACTAGAATTAGGATACTATGTCTTGGACAAACTATTGCTTAAGAATGGTTGGATAGTAAGGTAGCAGCAGCAAATGATTGCTTATGTTAGAAAGGTCTTGCAGCAGGGTATGTTCCAAGGCACGGATGCAGGTAACAATTCTATCAGATTTTTAGCATGTTTAAATGAGCCATTTCACTTTTTCTTTCACCCTTGTCTTAATTCAATTTAAATCTTATGAAATTCTGTTTTTTTTTTTCAAAATATTTTGTTCTTTTTAACATATTCTTATCTTCTGTGTCATCGTTTGTAAGCTTTCTGTGGATTTTGCCTTGTAATTTACTGTTATTAGGATAATTATTAGATACGCTGTATTGTTTATTTATTTATTAATCTTGTTCCAATATTGATCCCAAGGAAAAAGTAAATGGCTTTTAGACAATATAAACGACAAAGGATAGGGAAAATGACTCGTCACTCACCAAAGATGAAGACTGGGATGAGTGAAAAACATATACAATATTTCTGTGCAAAGGAAAGATAAAATATACCCAACTCTCACCAGAGTTTAAGGGAGGAGGGCAGCAGCAACACGAAATAATATATAAAAACAATATTGTTACTGATTTATAATATTTCAGTTGAGTCGTGTGGTAAACTTCAGCGTGTGCACATCTCCCGAACTATACGGTTTGTTCCCTATAACATGAATAGGGTGGAAACCAAAATATTTTGTGTGTTTTTGTTTGACACATGTTTTTCACTTGTCCCAACCTTCAACTTTGATGAGTGATGAGTCCTTAAACTATCCTTTCTTGTTCCAATATAGAATATTTCATGTAAGTGAAAAAAAAATCATCTGTCATTAGTGAAGCTGTGAGCCAGTGTTGGTTGCAGATGTTGTGTTCTTATATTTTCAAAAATGGTCACTTGAAGTTGATGTTGCAGAATTAATTTCAATATTTTATTGTAAACTTTCTTGCTGAAATTATTATATGAAGAAATAGGGTTCAAGTTAGTCAGCAATATTTTATACTACACAGCAGTATAAATTGGTTGATTAAGTAACATTTTATTTTTTACTGAACATTTTTATTTTATTTTATGGATAGAATATATTTGGTACCAGTGTATGAACTTTCAGGAAGCCCTTTTCTTTAATTGTTTTGCAATATGTGTTGGTAGTAGTAACAAGTCATTTCAATTATCAGATTCATGAAAGCACTTTTTTTTCAATAGTTTGTGTATGTTTTAGTTTTAAAAAACGTCATCTTGATCTAAAAATCAATTATTAATTTATAGAATTTTTACAGATTTGCATTGAAAGCTTAAAGTTTTGCCGACTTGCAACTCTGTAGGGAAGCATTGTGATCTTGCCAAGACTAATTTTATGACTGAGGCTACAGCACTTGGTCAGGCATAAGGGAGAGGAAAAATTTATTTTGTAGTCAATAGAAAGGGATGGGAATAAATTACTGAGGGTTATAATAGACAGTTAACTAGAAACATTATGGTTTAGGAAGTGTGACTGGAGACTGTGATGTTCTCAGAGTGAATCCTAGTCTCGGCTTTTATTTATGGAATGTGCTTGGTCTCATAGGTACAGAAAAGTGTATATAACCTTAGTTCTCTTTTATCATACTGGATTAATAATTTAGGTTAAGGTAGATTGGATGGCAGATGGAACATCTACAACTTAGGTGATCCAACATACCATTTGGGTTTTCCTGATCAATACTACCATACACATTTGATTTTAATCTGGTAACCTTGCCAGATAAAGGAGTCATATAGTTTAATGTGTAACCAAAACATCTGACCATTAAAGCATGCATTACATGAAAGCTTTGGTAATTCTGAAAGTATGTTAAGAGGCTCTTAAAAACAATGCTAAGAGAGGGATTTGAATTCTTAATCTCAGTCATTTGACTAATGAGCCACCAGAAAAGTTAATTGCTGGTTAATGTGATAAGTGAAGTTTATAATACCCAGTATTGTTTAATTTCCACCTGTTAAGAGAGCTTTGTAAAATTTATGGGGCTGTGGAATTCCCTGCAATATTCCATATGCAGCTTTATCTGTTACATTTGTAAATACGAATTGTATAAGTTCCTATTCCTGGTGCCTTCATAGCAGTAGGCACTTAAAATCAAAACAAACTAAGCAGTCAGAACCAAAAATCTATCTGATGTTTTGCAATATATTATCTTAGTTTTTACTATTCATTATCACTAAATCGTAACTTAAGTGATTAAGATTCCATCAAAATATTTTCTTAAGTTGTGATTTTTTAATGCTTCATGCTTTTTTATTGTTATTGTGAATGTTTATTAAAGATATATTTTTGTATTACTGTCTGCTATATGACTGTGTTTTAAAATTGTATCAGTCTCTGTGTCAATATTTTCTTTAGCCTAACTGTACTCACTTATGTTCTTATTCCATTTCTACAGCATTTCAAAAGGTCCAAAGGAGTTTGAAGAGGAACTCGCTGAATCTGAACAGCCTCTGTTTATCCGATTATTTCTGGCAGTTTGGTTTGCAATATTTTCACACTCGGAACTAGTTTGCTATTTTATGGTATTTCTGCACCAAGTGAAATCTGCAACTATTATATCTCTTCCTCTTCCTTTGATGGTGTTTCTGTGGGGAACTTTGACAGTCCCAAGGCCAAGTAAAACATTTTGGGTGACGCTGATAGCCTACACAGAGGTAATACATGTTTTAAAAATATAGTTTGTAAAGAAAAATATATGTTACTGGATATTTGTAATATTCTTTAGCATATTTTAATTTATGATTTATTTAATATACAATCTTAAGTATTTAGCATACTTACTTCATATCCTCTGAGAAATCAATCAAACATTAAAAATTTCGATAAGGTTTTTCAGTAGGGTTTTGTGGAAGCTGCTTAAATGTATCATGCTGTAACTACCATAACCATCTGTTTTTGTCTTTTCAGGTTCATTAGTAACATGGCTTAAAAACAAAAACCCCATTCCAACGTTTCTATTCATGTTTCTTTGATTTCTTCAAACATTTAATTTAAATGTGATGGAATGCATGCTCTGGTGCCAGTTTACCTACGTACCCTTTTTCCTTTCTAGTCCCCACCTATACATGCTTTCTACAAATTTTAATTTTAAATTCTTTCAGCATTTTTGGTAAATTACTCATCATTTCACCTGACCAGAGTGGCCGCAAACCGGAAAGCCAGAAGTTTCGGGACTTATCAGGGAATTTAACATATCATTGAAATATAATGGAAATATCAGGGATTCCAAGGAGTTTCCTAAAGTATCTGGGAATTTTAATTGTAACAACCCAAAATTTAGAAAATGTTTAATAATAGCTCAGAATTTATTTTAATAATGAAATTTTGCATTAAATAATTCAACTTATATATTTTTGACATAAAATAGCCAATGAATGCCGCATTTAGACTCGCATCTCGCCTCTCACCTATTTGAGAGATTCGATGATGAGATGTTTGTACACAAGTGCTGACACGAACTGCTGTTTCCACCCTCTCTAGAATTCAGCATTCAAAATTATATTTAAAAAAAGATGATAACTAAATCAGAATTCTAATACTACAGGTAAATTCAGATGTTATATTTTTTACTGAATAAAATAGCAATCGTAGAGTATTAAGTTAATGGAGGTGGTTTTATGTTTCACTAAACAGGTTTACTCTTTCAAGCTAAGTGTGAAACAGATGTTGTAAAAAATTATAATTGTGGAGAGTCTTCGAAATTCTGTAGAATGTCACAAACTGGTTTTAAACTTCTTTTGTGAAAAATTGATCATTTAATATCAAAACAAAGAAACTAGATTCAGGATAAATATACCAGCAAAAATGTGAATGGCAATAATTATATGGTTTTAACTCTTTTTGTATTAATAATATAAAGTGAATTAAATCAATGACAAAATAATACATAAGATCATGTAAATATTAACCAGAGGTCTAAATAGGTAGAATTTTGCATCATTTAGAGCTCTTTCAAATGTTGAATTGAGGCAATAGTATAAAAATTGCGCTTGCGCATTTGACTCGCGCCAAATAAACTGTTGCCGAGGCGAGTGGCACTCGCAGGCAACCACTCAAGATGAGCCTTCGCGAGCACACACTTGTGTTGATGCTATCTTGCATATACTCGCGGAAACTTGCGCCATAGTGTAAACACAGCATCAGAAGAAATTGAACATTGAACCAAAGAAACTGCAATAACTGAACCAGAAAATTTGAAAAGAAAAGTGTAGCAAATGGAAAAAAAAGCTAAGCTTTTAACTGAGATTCAACTTACTGATGATAAATTTAAAAATCTTCAATTATTTTATCTACCAAATATTAAAAGATTAGTTTTTTTTAGTTCATACTAGCCATTACCTTACTTTTGTCTTAGTTATTTTAAATTTCGTTTCATAAGATTATTAAATTAGTTATAAAAATTAGATAGCCCAACGGCAGTTTCTTTGTTTCTTTTAGTCATAAATTAGTTATAAAATATACAAATAAACATTGTTAAACGCGTTTCTTTTTATAATTTTTGTGAATTTTATAACGATTTAATTATTTACAACTAAAATATAATTAAAACTTAAAATATCTTAATCATGCGAATAAACTTTCTAAACCAGCGAAAAGTTTGGCATACTGTTCTGAAAAACAGGGAAATATCAGGGAATTTTTAAATCATTACCTTATGGCCACCCTGCTGACTTCTCTTATTTACAAAACAAAATTTTCCGTGCCCTTATTCTAAAAATTTGGTACCTGCTTGTGGTTGGGGTTACGTTTTCTCTTCTATGGAGCTCTCTTAATGCTTGCACCAATATCTTTCTACACCTGATCACCAATATATGCCCTGGACACTTCCACCACTCTTTTTAGTCTGCTCATATCTTTCAATGAATCCTTTATCATCTTAGTTACGAATTGTGTTCTATAATAATTTCCAGAGACAAATCTAGTAGCCCATTCTTGCACTCTCTTCCGCCTCCTATATTTGATAGCAAAAATTTGGATCTCGTGCAATATTCAAGCAATGGTTTGACCAAAGTTTTTGTATCCCAGTTCTCTCATTTTTCAGGTACATCCTCTCATCACTCTCTCCAGTAAGTGATGGGTTTTGACAACTTTTCCTACCATCTGCCCAGTGTGTCCTATCCAGTTGAATTTGTTATCAAATGTTATGCCAAGGCATTTACATTTTTCATTAACAAAAAAAATCCTTACCCACCTATATTCGTCATGTAAATGAATGTTTTTTTTTTTTTTTTTTTTTTATGGAGAGAAACTGTGTAAATGATATGTAATTTGATCAAGGACAATGTTATGTATGAAAAATTAGTGAAAAGTTTGTAATTGTAAGAGTTGATGCGTGCCATAATGTTTGCAGGACTCAACTGTTTGGACTAGTTTATGTTGAGAATTTTGTGTGTAACTGCATGTAAACACTGTTAACTTTCATTTTAAGCTGTTTACTAATAATTGTGATTGATTTTGTGCAATTTGTAATTACTTTTGGATGGATTTGATTTTTAACATATTGTCATTACTCGAAACCCACTTTATGATCTTCTGGATATTTCACTGTCACCTATTTAAATGCATGGAGATAGGAAGCAGAGTCAGTTGTTTTCCAAAGTTTAGGTATTTTTGAGTCGTCAAGTAATTTTACATCACTTGAATATTTGTGTATTTGTGGTTTAGTATATTTGGATGAGTATTGCTTTATCCACGTGTAATGTTACTATGGGATTTATGGAGAAATAAATATGAAGTGAATAGTGATTCGTCACTATTGTCATTTCATGGAACCATTTAATCCATTCAAAGCAGTAGTTACTTAACCTATGGGGAAAGGCAAAATCCCCTAGTGACCAACACCCTTAACCTCTGAATTACAAGATAAAGCAATTAAAGGTAATCATCATTAATTGATGACAGGATGAATTGTATAGTTACCGAAGAGCATAACATATTCCTTCAAATCAAAATCTGGGGTAGTTTTCCCTTGCAATCCCCAGGAATGAAAATGTCTAACTGTTGTGTGAATGATGGTAAAGTTTTTATGTTCAATGTTGTATGTTTGTATTTAGAATGAATGAAATATAAAGGAAGGGTAAGGGTGAATCATGGTGCCTACCCATTTGGGCCTAATCTTTCAAAAGACTCTGGAGGGACCACATAGCTTATTGTCCCCATCCAACAGGCAAATCACCATCAACTCCATATTCATTATGGAGAGGTTTATGATTTAATCTATGAGTCTGGTGCACAATCTGGTGATTAGGAAATATGCACCACCAAGCTTTGAAAATGAAATATTTTTCCACCAACAGGACTCAAACCAGTCAATCCTTTGAAAGGTTCCAAACAACACCATATTGTTGTGTCCACCTGAGCTAATGGGGCTGGCTCTAGAATGTTGACAGTTTACCACTTTGGAAGAATAAATTATGAATATGAGGCTCTTAAAGAGACATTAATTTCCTATTCATAGTTCAGAGGTGAGTGTGGAATGGACATTAATTTACTAGGTGTGGACTGGGAAGGAAATGAGATTAAAAACACAAGGGATCAGAGGTTTGCAAATACGTTAAAAAAGGAGGAGGATAACTCAAGTGGTTGAACAGATAACAAGTGGTCCTAGCATGTTGGATGTCTTTCTCATGAAGCCCGATGATAATTTAGCACATACAGAATGAATAACTGATTATGAAGCACCTCCTATTATTTTCTGGTAACTATATATATATTTCAGTACATGGAAAGAGAGCACCAGTACATTGGAGAAGAGGTGGAAACAGTTTAGGAATGAAATAAGAATTGGGGAAGAAACATTTATTGCAAAACAGAAAATAAAGAAAACAATCTACAAAGAAGCTGTAGAGAGGTCCTAACATTAACTAGGACAGTGGATTAAAGCTTCATGATGTGTTGTATGTCTTGCTGAGAAGAGAGAAACTCTCGCTGAGCTAGCCGACCACAGCACAACTGCCGTCTCCTGATTAGCTAGACCAATTGAATATCCCAGACGGTGAGTTTGTTGTGCTTAATAGAAACAATTCTCAGCACAGTTCTGCCCTAGAAGGCTGGAACGAGTCAGCTGAATAGTCAACGCTTAATACTATGATGTGGAACTACCCTGGTCACATGGAAACTATTTATTCCAGCAGCAGAACCCCTAGATTGTATTGGACTCACCTTTATGAAGAGGAAATGTTTTATTTTATTTGAATTTCTTAAACTGTGTGAGAGACAGAAGTGATAGCCATGTCAACTTCCTTTCTTATTGCAATGTAGCTACAAAGCATAAAAATGATCAGCATTGGTTTTGCTGATATTGAAAACCAGCTATATTGTCTCAATTTAATGTCAGCTAGCAAAGAAACTAGTTTACAAAATTGAATCATAGGCTTATGAAAGGGTATTCATTTGAATCTCAGCCAGTGGGCTATACACAAGATATTTTGGATGAAATGAACAAGGGAGGCCAAGTTGATGGTGTGGTCTACATCTGTAAAAGTCATTTGATGAAGTCGGGCATGAAATTGTGGTAAATAAGGTAATAAACCTTTTAGTGTATGAAGAAGTAACTTACTGGTTAGTAGAATTCTTAAAAGAAGAAAGCAAGGAGTTGGAAGTGAAATGAAAATGCCACTGTATTGGTACCATTGTTGTTAATTATTTTATTGATTGAGTTGAGGTATTTGTGGAAGAATATACATCAAAGGGAAAAGATGACCAAGGCCACAAATTTGCACTCAATTTCAGGAATAAGAGTATGAAAAGATTTTCTTTCATAGGGAAGGGGATCAGGGTTTGAAATAAATTATGAAGAAAAATTATGAATAAAAGAATTTAAAGTTGACATTAGTGTAGGGGGAAAATAGATCAGTAATGAAATTGCTACCATAGTTAAATTATTAAAGTGTTCATTACTTCCATTGGTAATTTATTCCAGTCTCTGATCCCCTCACCTACATAAGAGAATTTTTTGCATTACCTTTTATTTCAAATCAAGTACCGGCTTATTGTTATGATCATTTCTTCTCTTCTATGTTCTATTCCTTCTGCCAATGTATATCCATTTGTCATCGTGATCATAAGCCTTATATAATCCACTCTACTTCACCACATTGAAGTTGAAGTCTAAGCAAGGTTTTGTAACCCAATTCCTTAATATCCATGATAGATTCCCTCACCACTATCTCCATTGAATGAAGGATCTTGAAACACCTTCCTACCACCTGCCGAATGTGTCCTGCTCAGTTTAGAGTGAAGGCCTTCAACAATCAATTTCTTCTGTACCCTGTAATTACAGAAAAGCTTTACCTTTTTATTTGTGTACCTAGCAAGGTGACTCTTCTTGGTGTTTATTTTCATTCCATGTTTAACTGTCAAGCTAGATATCCTGTTTAAATCCTCATGTAGCTGTCAGTCATCTCCAGTTGATTACAAACAATCTGACTTCCGACTTTAAACCATCAACGCTATAATTCATTAGAATAATGTAAAATGGTGGTCATGATACACTACCCTGTGGCAATCCTCCATCTACTTCCACCTCTGTGTGTTATTGCTTTTCCTATCTTAACTCTTACTTCCAAGCAACAAGTCACTTTCCTATCCATTGCAGTGATTTCTAAATTATATACCTCCATCTTAAAGGTCATTCTGTCAAATATTTTAGACAGACCCAGTGCTAGACTATCAACTTGTCCTCGCATATCCATTTCATCTGCAACATCTTGCATATAGCCCACTGTAAATCTTTTTCTGGAACATGCAATTGCTTCTTTGTAGTGTTCAACTTTCCCCATATGCAGCTGCAGAGCACCTCCATAAGTGCTATGGAATGCTGCATTGAGAGAAGTGGCACAGTTTTAATGTAGCAGATAGTCTTGTATGCTCTATGGATAGTCGGTAATGATATTAAGGAAAATGAAATAGTTTTTAGGCAACATAAATAACAAAGGATAGGGAAAATGACTCATCACTCACCAAAGTTGAAGGCTGCGACAAGTGAAACACGCATTATTTAGGAGTGAAGTCTAATATATTTTTTTAAACAATAGAACGAAGTAAAAGTTATGAAACTTCTGTCATTAAACAATTTATGCAATCAAGTACTTCAACCTCTTGGTGGCCGGAAAACCTATAACAAAGGCATAGGATAATTCTTAAAGGCTAGATCTACCACAAAATGCCTTAATGGCATTAAAGAAACAAAAGCAAAACAAACAAACAAAAATCACACATACTGAATGGCAGTAAAAAGTATTACCTTTTCTCTTCAATAGATCCATTTCTGTATTTGTTGTTATTATAGTTACCAATAGACCTGTGTGGGGATTTTCTACATAACCTAGCCTCTAAAGTCATACTGAAATCATTACTCGATGGACTTTGAATCATGATGCACAGTTATTCACCATGAACATCTTAATAGGAACAAGAGTAATGCTTTTAATCTTCAGTGAGTAATAAATGATGAACCAGATAGTTGTTTTAGAAACTGCCTTAATATCATAAATTGGGAACGGTGCACAAGATATGAATGAAAATAAAACAGTTTTAGTAGCATTGTATTAAATTACTTAAAATGATGTTTCCCCATGAAAAGGTGTAGTGCTTCTCAAAAAGAACAGAAACCATTAGAACATATAGCATTACAAAACTGCAGTTATATATATTGCCTCTAAGAACCGTCCCAATGCTAATGTTGAAATACATTCCTAGTGGTACTGCAAAATACTGAAAAACCTTATTAAAGAACCTAAAAGTATCTACTACAAAATAAAATTCATGACTCTGAAACTAAACTTAAGACTGGGAAATTTAAAAAAAAAAAAAAAAAAAAGAAAGGAAAATCTATTTTTTTTTCAATTTCTGATACATTTAATAAACATTTCTTTATCTATTGCTGGTAAATTGCCTGCATTAGCTCAATGACACATAATATATATATATTGTCAATATGGGCTCCCAAGAAAAATTTGACACAATATCTGTAAATTTAGCTACTCCAGAAGAATTAAGGAAAGTTATTTTGTTTCTTATAAGCAAATACTTGAGTGGCTATGATGGGACTTCCAGTAGATTAACTTAACTGTGCTCAACAGAATTAAGTAATATTCGAAGTTATATATATCTTTACTGGAAGGTACCTTTGCAGAAAGGTGTAAGTGTGCTGTAGGTAAACCATTCCATATGGAGATTAAGTCAGTTATATCAAATTGCTGTCCTGTTTTATTAATAACAGCCTTCTCCAAAATCTTTGAGAATGCAATATATAACAGTTTTCCGACATCCAAAAAAATAAAAGTATTCTAACTAAATCACAATTTGGTTTTAAAAAGAACTAGCTATATTTGCATTTACTGACAATATTTTAGAAGGAATAAATGGTAAAGTAATGCCTGTAAGAATTTTCTGTTTCATTTCTGTTGGTCAGGAAATTCTGATACAAGAATTAAAGTATTATTGTGTAGATGGCATTGTTAATAAATGGCTTAGTTATTACCTTCTGAACAGAAAACAAAAAGTGTCAATGGAAAATTTTAATGCTGCGTTATGTTTTCTGAATGGGAATTAATCAGATGTCGAGTACCTCAGGGTTCTATATTGGTTCACTATTCTCTTTAATATAGTATATAAATCATATACCCTGTGTTAAATCTAAAAACTAAACAAACAAACAATCCAATTTGCATATGACACTTAAAAATACTCCAGATTTGTATACAGAACATATTTTAAATGATGTCTTTGCCCTTATTAATTAATGGCTTGTCTTTAAACTTTTGATAAAACTCAGTGTATGTAATTCAGTACATCACACAGATTAACACCATAATGAAACTAAGGGTAAAGGAAGCAGCTTCTAGCCGATACAAATAATAAAGTGAAGGGACATAAAATTTGCAGGCCACTATATTCAAGAGGTAGTGTGGGATATTGATCATAATTTAAATTGTAGGGTGCATGTCTCTGACTTACTGAAGGAGTTGAAGTCACATTTACATTTCGTACAATTTCAGCTATAGGTGGTCTTTATAGGAGTAAACTACTTTACTTTGCTTATTTTTACTGGTTAATGTCATGTGCAATTATATTCTGTGGCAGTTCTGTTCATTCATACAGTGTTTAGAGTCCAAAATTGAGTAATAAGAATTATGTGGGGTTAGCAGTAGAAGTCCATGAAGAGAGCTGTTCAAGAAGTTAGGGATTTTAACATTGGTGGCTGCGTATATATACACATTAATGTCTTGTACTCACAAATTATACTTTGTTTGAAATAGAAAGTAAAATACACAATTATCACTTTAGACATAAAAATCATCTTCACAGGGATTAGAAGTCATTGTCATATGTTCAAAACGGGGTTCAATATTAAGTGAAACATATCTTCAATAAGCTCCTGACATATCTTAAATTTCTAGTAGATAATAAAATTAAATTCAGGAAAAAATTAAATGAATTTTTAATTGACAACTCCTGCTCTATGAAGAATTTATTTCTAATGTTTATACAAAATCATTGCAGTAGTTTGTGTAACTGTGGTTGATGTAATTAATATCCTACGTATGCTGTGGCTGCACATCTCCCAGTGCATTTATCTATTTTGTTATGCAATTGTTTCTCTGTAAATTGACAACTTTCCACATCCCACAAAGCCAGTCTCTTATATTGGAATATATGGAAAATGAATGTATTGTATAGGTTAAATATTATGTAAAGATTTTGTATCTTCAGTGCTGTTAACAGTATTCAAATAGAGACTGATCAGAAGTAGTTTAATGAGTTTTAAATAAATAAATGCAAATAATTTAAAATTACAAATATCTTTTATTGACAAATACAAAATACTTGTTTTGTTACAGTCGTGGAATTGTTTCAGGTGATTGTTGTTGTAAAATGCTTGTTTCAATTTGAATTGTTGCCTTGGAATCAACAGGCAGTGCCAGAGAATGTGCCATTTTTTCCTCCCAGAATTCTTGGAATAGAACGTGAGAAACATTATGCTGTTTATGACTTATTAGTACTTCTCATATGTTTCTTGCACAGGTAAACATCATGTTTCAAATTAATGAAAAATAAGTTTTTATTTTAAGTATATTACAATGAATGTGATATGATTTTTTCAGGTACATGTTGAAATCTCTTGGTTTATGGACAAATCAGTATGATGAAGCAGAGTTTATAAGAGATGAAGAAGTCTATGAGATATTAGAAGACACTAGCTCACAGTCGCTAGTCCCAGAATCAGCTTCATTAAATGAGAGAGCAGCTGCTGAAAAAAGACAAAGTTCCCTTAGAAGACGGCATATAAAATGTGATATACTTACAGCTGGAGGTCGAAAACTTGTGTTTGCTAATGATGCAGATGAAGATACAGTAATGGATAACCTAGTAGTTGTAAAAACAGATGAAGCTGAACCATTAGAACATATACCAGCTATTTTTTGGAAAGTGTAAGTATTTTAATTATTCTGTTATTAATAGGTAATATCAATTTTATTTCATCTTTTTTTTTTTCCTCCATAATGTTGAGGGAGGGTGTTGATAGAAATTCAAAGATACTTAATTTGATTTTATCCTGTTTTTAATAATTTTAAACATTTTTTGATAATTGTTAGATTTGTAACTATGTATTTGATTTTGTGAAAATTACATCTCAACAACTATTGGAAATCAACATTGTTTACATTTAAAGGTATTAATTTTTCAAAGTATTTCTTGTGACATTTATCCAAGTTTCAGCTCTTTAAATTGTTCTTTATTCTTCATATAAGTTATGAGAGGTATTCACAATGGTGTGTTGGGGAGGATAACTAAAGCTTGCTTCATATTTTAAGAGGTTTTTTTTTTAAATTATTATTCCAAGTATTGAACCATTACTTCCTCGCTGTTTTTAGATTCAAAAAATACCTTGAATCAACACGTGATTTCTTCAGAGCGTTATTACACCCAAGTTTACGTGTTGCTGCAGACGTATATGCATATATGTTCTTGTGTGATTTCTTCAACTTTTTTGTTGTCATCATTGGATTTTCATCATTTGGGGTAAGATTTAACTATTATTTAACATTTAGTATTGGTTATTGTATAATATATATCTATTTCAGAAAAATCTTTTAACCAGTGACTAACTATAACTGATTTTTCTTTTATTGTTTTTTTGCTGGAAACCTACTATTTTCTTATTCCTTTCAATTTTTTAAAGTTTGGGCGACTGAACTGTGTTAAGAATCAGACATTCTTTATTATTTGTTATGATTGTTTTTAATCTTCTTAAACTGGCAGTACTTCAATTAATGTATTTTTTCTTAACTGACCATTATTTAGGTTGACTTATGGTTTGATTTTCAGTTACTCAGAAATTTTAATACTTGGTGAAGTGAGAAGAAAATTGTTGTCATCTTTGAAGACAACAGTTTTTCTGACCTAGAGCAAATATTTTTGACACAATTCTCTAAATAAATTTGAAATAGGGTATAACCTATGCTAAACATTGAAGAAAATGTAGTAAGCCTGTCTTTACTGTAGAGCACAGTAAGTATGTAAAATTACTCTAAAGAAGTTTGTGGGAAGATGGCTGAAAGTGTGGAACAAGTAAGATTTAAGCTGCATTATCGGGCAAATAGGATCGTTTATGAACTCTACCATGAATGCCTGTTCAAGAAATAGTCTGTTTGAATTTCATGTACCAGTGTACAAATCAGTCCACAAGTAGCACATGAAGCAGAGATCTAGAAAACTAAAATCAAAAGTTTTACAGTATTCAGATACAGTGATTATACGATTGGTTAACAGTCAAGAAACCTAAGAAAAAGATGTTATGTCTGTGTACATCCTAGTAGTTGTGATGCAAGTGTATTATGCCAATTGCTCTCTACTTAAAGAACTTCAGTGATGTTCTAGCAGAACACTTTTTAAAACATAGATGTAATCAGGATACATTAATTCTTAGTAGAAACAGATTGTTGATTATAACTGTGCACATAATAAAACATTAAGCTTTATATTTTTAAAATCCTTCATTCATTAGAAAGGGCGATGAGGGGATGTATCAGATAGGTGGGGGAGTTGTGTTACAAAAATGTGGCCATACTGTTGCTTGAATATGATGGTGTATGTGTGGGACCTATCTTTGGACATGGAGAGGATTCAAAGTAGGACAGCTAGATTTGTCTGGGAAAATTTCTCAGAACACAATCATTGACTGATATGATAAAAGAACTGAATTGGGATTCATAGGAAGAAAGAAGTTGATTAAATACATCATCAAAACAGATTTCAAATTCAGAGATGTCTGCCTCCGGATACTTAATGCTGTTATCATATATAGTAGGAACACGTGTGGGATCAAAAGGTTAATTGTATGTGCTCTTGAAGAATGATGCAAACAGATTACTAATCTCAATACCATTACTTACAGTGGCGCCATTCCAAACAATGGTCAAGAGAATATCAGCATCATTGCAACATTTATTTTAAATAAAACTTCAGAATTTGTTAGTATCAGATTTCAGATCCAACTTTGTCCAGACAACTCTTGTAGAGGGATTCAATCAGATGTTTACATTCAGATCTTAATTTACTAAAGGCTGTATAATTACTAGTTTTTCTCTTTTTATTATTATTTCTGCTATTTCTTCTGTTTAGTTTTATGTATCAGCTCCTTAAAAAACCAACACAGATAATTTGTATTTTTCTTATAGTGCAGTGGGAAAAACTGAGTAATTCTCCAGGACTGTCTCTTTAAACCAGTTTACTTCGTCATTGATGTTGTCTAGTTTGTATAACTCTATCCAATTGATATTCAGGAAGCATCATTCTGCTTCGGATTTCCTTGAAATTGGAATAGCGCAGGGTGATATCTGTCCTGACAATAAAAGCAGATGTCAATCAAGATATCCATGTCACTAAAGCACAAGTCCAGAGTCTGACTATGAACATTGAAAAAGTTATTAAGTTTGAGACATCCAGAAAAAATAATCTCCTGAATGAGCAATGTTTCATATTCTACTTGCATTAAGCTACTATGAATATTGTAATCACAAAATATCACAAGTCTACAGATAGTACACTTATTTTTGATGTAGGATATGGTTGCCATATGAGTAATTTATCAGAGTAAGACAGTGGCGGATTATATACACACCCAACAGTAATGTCATCACCATGACCATTGCGTCCAATAAAAACTTGTTCCAAATGGTCATAATTTATTGCAACTGGCTCTTCAGTGATACACTCACTTTACAGCAATAAAGACCTATAAATCATGAAGAAGTATACTATGTGGAAAAGGCTGAATGAAATGAAATAAAATAAAGATTTGCATCAGATATTGCATTTAATTGAATTAAATTTGGTGGCAGTCATATTGTAAGCTATCTATTAAATTTTGTAACTGCGTAGCAAAATTTTGCTCTCAGAACCATGAGTTAGATTGGATAGAATATTATTGCATTTCATTTTCAAAGTAATTTTTCTATGTTTATTCAAGTTAGAAAGCAGTTTTACAGTTTTCAAGATAGTATTTTCAATATTTTTAATTTCAACATTCTTCGGCATTCACTTGGAGTGGAAGTTTGTATCTAAATTATTTATTTTCAGCTAAACGATCAAAGTTAGGATATTTTTCATAATAACTAAAGTAAACGTTTATTTTGAGATCTAGCTATTTGCAAAGTTTCAGAAAGATCGAATTATTTTTAATTTCAAGGTCAGATTAGCCAATGTTAGGACTTCAGACGTGTGATTTCATATCTGATCAGCCACCCCTGGGAACGAGGAAGTAGGTACATTCTCACGGTTCGCGTGAGAAAGCAGTCGCTAGGAATCTTCGAGAAGCGCTACGTAATATAGATGCTTGCGTGCAGTTGTTTGGCCTCAGTCTGCCAGGAACCGCGAACGCGATAACACGTAGCTCAGTAGACAAGAAAGTTTTATATCAAGCACATCAGTTATAGTTTATTTTGGAATAATGCCACTTCTTTTATTCAAGTCAACTATTATGTCGTGTTAAAATAGTATTTCTCCAAGTGAGGCCTCGGGATTGTTTGATTTTACTAAGCTGTTGAACAATGGGAGCGTGTGATTCTCTTTTGTTAAATTACTACAACTAGAAGTTCGAACTATTGGGGTGTGGTCTGCCTCGACTGGTTAAGCGAACTTGTAAAACATTTCTTTGGAAAATTCGTATGATTGCCTGTACAGTTTTTGGCTTTGTGAACTTTTGGAAGAATATACTTATTTAAATGGCAATGAACTATTTATCATTATTGATCTTTACCTTTTCATAGTTTTCTGGTTAAAAACCTATGTGGCGATCGTATCATCTTAACTAAGTCAAAACTGTTACAACCAAGGCTACACACGGTTATAGTTAAGACAACGTGTTTATGCTCCACCCCAAGCATAAGCTTTTCGTCTTACAATATATGTTGTTGTTGTTGAGGTTTAAGGGCAAGTCGACAGCGGGGTCATTAGTGCCCGGAGTCATATAATTACACTTTTATTAGTATTTTATTATTATTATTATCTTATATACTTTCAGTGTTAAATTGATCCCTCGTCTACTTTTTCAATTTATGAATATTAAACTCCTTCAGCATGATGGGTAAATTATTCATCACTTCTCTTGGTAACTTATTCCAATCCCTGATACCTTTACCCACAAAAGAAAATTTTTCCATTCCCTTATGCATAAAATCGAGTACCAGCTTGTGTCCATGATCATCTTTTCCTTTCCATGCACTACTAATTTTTTGACCAATATTCTTCCAAGCCCCATCACCAACATAAGCCTTGTACACTCCCAGCACTCTCTTCGCCCGGCTCTCCGAGCGGGGCGGTGTAACGGTTAGCGTTCTCGCCTCGCATTCGGGAGGACGGCGGTTCGAATCCCCGTCCGGGCATCCAGATTTGGGTTTTCCATGGGTTCCCCAAATCACTCCAGGCAAATGCCAGGATGCATCCTTCAAAAAGGCCATGGCCGAATTCCTTCCCATTCCTTGCCCCCATCCTTTCCCGTCTCTAAAGACCTCGATGTTAAAAAGAGACGTAAATCAGTTAAAAAAAAAAAATCGCCCGGCTCCTGTCTTTCGATGACTCCAAAATCGGCTCCTTTATCATATCAGTTACTGAGTGGGTCCTGCAGTAATTTCCACAAAACATCTATCTGCTCTTCTGTGCACACCTTCCAATTCCTGTATTTGACACCTAAAATGTGGCTCCAGAACTACTACACTGTATTCAAGTAATGGTCTGACCAAAGTTTTGTAACCCAATATCTTAACTTCTCTAATACCTCTTAAGAAATGAAGGATTTTGTAACCTTTTCCTATCACCCACCCAGTGAGTTGTAAGCACCTTAGAATTTGGGTAAATTCTAGCTTTCTTAGCTATAAGCTAGGCATACACACACACATTTGTGTGCAAGCAATTCCGTGGTGATCCATATAGATGATAAAATGTGTGTGTTAATTATCTAACGACGAGCCGCATCACAAGCCAAAGAACAATCGTTACGTATTTGAACGTGGCGAGCAAGCGCGACGGTAACCATACACACAGATATCTCACTTAACAATTTACTCACGGCACATAAGACTTGGTTAGTGTCTAACAAGTTAAGTAAGATGAGCAGAGAATTTGTAGCTCATTTAATTGTGACATATCAGCAACATACTCCATTGTGAAAGGTGAAACTAAAAGAGTATGCGAACAGAAGTTTAAAAAAATTAGGATATAGTGCATTGATAGAGGTTTGTGAGAAATATTATATAAAAGTTGATAGTGAATTAATAAAAAAAGAAAATCCACTCTTTGCGGAGTACTATATAAAATATATAAGAAATATATAAAAAAAATTAAAATTCAACAAGAAGTGGAATAGGCGAAGACAAAATCTACAAAACTAATTTACGATATTACTACGACTTACTACTGTTTATGAGAAATCAACACGAACCATTGGACAGTATCAGCAAAATAGGAAGTCCAAATTTTGAAGGGGAAGATGTATCAGTGCATTTATGGAATACTGAAGAAATCGAAGAAAATGCTTTTCAAATAGTACAATTAGCAGCATATGATCGTGTTTATAATCTTCCTGCAACCACTTTTTTTTTCATACTGTCCGTTTCTTTTCCTTTTTTACAGTTCTAATGTAAACTGCTGCACGAATAAATATATTTTTTTGTTTAGAACTGAAAAACATGATTCTTTTCAATATTGTCACGTCGCTTGTAACATAACCTCACTACACTTGGCTCGCGATGTTTTGGAATTCCCAGTGAGCCGCGAGCCGGGAAATCATGACGGATAAACCCGTAGAACACTACCATAAACACAACAATTTGAGCGCGGCGAGCCAGCTGAACGACAAATGTGTGGAACTGATAATCCTATGTATGGGCTCTGACAAGTATAGAGAATATCCGCGTGTAAATGTTTGGTGAGCTTACTCGCGCGCAAATGTGTGTGTGTAAGGGAGGGAGTAAGCTTTACAGTAAACATAAAAAATTTCAGGATCGTAATTTTTCACGGCGTTGAATATTAATATATTTTTCTCGAGCTTCCAGCCGTGTTAATATGTCATATTTGCGGGACGTTTCGAAGGCGTCCATCTCTGCCTTCATTTTCAACCTGATGTCAATGTTTAACTGTTTGTTTATTCAGCCGCTGCTACGGAAACTGTGGAAGACAAAAACCAACACAAGGCGATTACGTCATCCGCTCTTCTGCTCGAGACCGACGCGAAACTGTTTCAGCATTTTAATCGCCGGGTTCCTGGCCGCACTGAGTTGATAACCAGTGTCCCTGTTGACTAATAAATCAGTTAATCTAATTTCCACAGCCTCTGTAATAACGCTGGCCCAAAAATCTTTGACCCGGGCTAAAATGGTTGTTTTTTTCAAATTCAAAAGTGTGACCCTCTTGCACACTATGTTCGGCCACCGCAGATTTTTCTTCTTGCCCAAGACGAACATTTCTGGCGTGCTCTACACATCGCTGAACAATGCATCGCTGTGTCTGTCCAATGTAGCCGCGGCCACATTCACATGGTATATAATATGCACCAGGGGTTCGTAAACCTAGGTCATCTTTAACGCTGCCGACCAAGTTACTAATTTTAGTGGGTGGTCTATAAATTGTCTTGACTCCGTGTTGTGATAGCAGTCTACCTATTTTGAAACTTAGGGCACCCACAAACGGCAGAAACGCAAGGCTATCACAACACGGAGTCAAGACAATTTATAGACCACCCACTAAAATTAGTAACTTGGTCGGCAGCGTTAAAGATGACCTAGGTTTACGAACCCCTGGTGTATATTATATACCATGTGAATGTGGCCGCGGCTACATTGGACAGACACAGCGATGCATTGTTCAGCGATGTGTAGAGCACGCCAGAAATGTTCGTCTTGGGCAAGAAGAAAAATCTGCGGTGGCCGAACATAGTGTGCAAGAGGGTCACACTTTTGAATTTGAAAAAACAACCATTTTAGCCCGGGTCAAAGATTTTTGGGCCAGCGTTATTACAGAGGCTGTGGAAATTAGATTAACTGATTTATTAGTCAACAGGGACACTGGTTATCAACTCAGTGCGGCCTGGAACCCGGCGATTAAAATGCTGAAACAGTTTCGCGTCGGTCTCGAGCAGAAGAGCGGATGACGTAATCGCCTTGTGTTGGTTTTTGTCTTCCACCGTTTCCGTAGCAGCGGCTGAATAAACAAACAGTTAAACATTGACATCAGGTTGAAAATGAAGGCAGAGATGGACGCCTTCGAAACGTCCCGCAAATATGACATATTAACACGGCTGGAAGCTCGAGAAAAATATATTAATAAAAAATTTCAGTTTGCAACTACAGGATATGAGAGAAACATTTCATGCAGAAGCCGATACTGCAATCTAACTCAATAAATAAGCTGATTTAAAAATAGTAAAGCCACTCAATATATAATACAAGCTCTAAATAAACAATTTATAATAGTAAATCAATTTTAAACTAACCTGGAATAGGGTTATCCAATATTATCCAATTTGTAAACAGTCGATTTTTGTTAAGTGATAATTTCACGAATTCTTAACACTTTTCGAAGCAGTAACAAATTTTATAATAATAATAATCAGAAAGAAAGTTAAATTCACTAAAATTCCATAGTTTCAAGCCGTGTAAATACATGTAAAAAAATTTTAAACACTTTGATAGGCCCACTTGCACTTTCAAAATTTTATAATATGTTTTCATTTATTTCCCGAACTAAAAAGTAAATCTCCTGAAAGAATGAAAAATCTAGTATAACGTATTAGAATTTCAAAACATTCCATGCAGTAGAACTAATATTAAATTAATTTTTAAAGTTATTTCGTTCATAAACAAGAACGTCGTCATTTCGAAATTAAATTGTGATTAAACTAAGCCTCTTCCGTAAATAAGACAACTGTTAAAACACGTAATAGAATTCAAAGAAAATTCATATGATATCACTTTTTCGATATCAACATCACTGGAATAATTATTAAAAAGAAACAGGTTTTTACTAAATGGCGTCTCGATAGTTTCAAACCCAATTTTTGGTAAACAGATAACTTTGCTAATACACCACCGATAATAATAGAATCTACACCTTTGAAATCAGGAGCAAACATAGAACATGTTGACACTAATTTTAACACGATAATTTGTAATCCAGCAGGGATGTATAAAAATTGCTCAAATTAACTTACATTTTGGGGATTCACCAACTGCTTTTAGAAACTTATTACCATTGCACACACACAATTAATTCATTTACAAGAAAGCAAGTTATTTTAGAATTATAGCCAAATACTTTCTATAAACCTTAAAAGGCAGGCTACACACGGTTAAATTTTGAACATAATTTGTAATCACATCTTTTTAGACTATTTTTTGCTAAGCGGTATATTGCACCTATTATGCGGCTGAGGGTATAAATTGTGATGCTCTGGCTGTCTGGTGGTCTTTCGATTTAGTCTTTATCCAGGAACCTTTTGCGTAGTAGACATGCATGCGTGTGTTTCATCGTGTCGATGTGTGTCTGTTGGTTAGACCAGGATGATTTCTGGTTATGTTGAACTTTGAGAGGCAGCATGGTCGACTCATGTTGAATTTTTCTAGCCAGTGACTAATGTTTGCATAGAGTATGGACCGATAAATTTTCTAAAGAGGTTTAGTCAGGAACTTCTTCCTATTCACGACTTGTAATGTTTGGAAATGTTTAGTTCGATTGCCTATTCAACTGTAAATGCTATTTTTCAAAATGTAACTGTACAATAAACTTCAAATTTTTTCATCAAGGTGGATTTCGACATGCTTTAGTAGTGAACAGTAACCTTTCCTCAGCTTTTGGTTCAAATAAGCTTTGTGGTGGCCGATTAGCTTTACAGTTGAATCATCCAGGTGGACACATGGTCATTTAAATCCATTAATGCAAATTTAGAAGAACTTTCAACAAATCAAGATTCAGTTAAGGTGACGAAACCTATACTTCACCTCGGTGTACTGGTTTCATCCCTTACAGTATCCTGTCCAGTTGGGTTTATTATCAAATATTATGCCAAGACATTTACACTTCAAGCCTTCGACAAGAAATTCCTCGCCCTATAATCATAAAAAAAAACCTTTAGGTTTTTTTTCTGTATGCCCAATAAGCCTACCCTTCTTGGCATTTACTTTCATTCCATGTTGACTTACCCAGTTAGATATTTTATCCAGCTCACCCTGCAGCTGTTCAGTCTTCTCCCGTTTTAAGCCTGTTATTTTTGTATACCAAATACACTACCCTGTGGCACTCCCATTTTCACTTTCACCTCTTTTGACATTGCATTTACAAATCTACTGCTTTACCACTTTTTCATTCACTTTTAATGGTCTTCAACTTATTTAAAACCATTTATTGGCTCATTCTGTGTTATGCCTTCTGTATGATAAGTGTAATTTTGTTTGTGAAGTGTGTAGTTTATGAGGCAGAGATTCGAGGAGTCCATCCCAGGATTTGCCTAGATGTTTCCACGAAGCTGGCAAAAAATCATAATCGTTAAGGTTGGTACTTTAGGGAGACCCATGCTCAGGCTTTATCACATCACATAGTTCAAAGCACAACTAGATAATTTGTAAAAGCAAATAAAAGTTCAACACACACTTCTACTCTTCAACTTAGGTGATAGCAATGCACCACATGGCGTAAAGTTCTGCTTCAAAACTGCATTGCAATGTTCTAACAAACTTGAAGACTGAGCGAGCCTACCTACATCTTTCCCAAATTAACACCGTAGCACAGTAGTGCTCTAAACGAAACTGGCTAGCCGACTGCGGGAGTGTGAGGAAAATTGTGGGCTAATATTTGTCGAATACGACCATGGGAACACCATACTTTCTGATCTCTCACGAGAATATGCTGGAAAACTGATCAGATTTGTATCTCACGCCTGTAAACTTTTCTCAAATATCTGACCTTAACAACTAAAAATAATCCTATTGTTCTGAAATTTTGGGAATAGTTAGATTTTATAAAAAGCATCCATATGAAAAATACTGTAACTTTAATAGTTTTGCCTTAAAAAAATTATATTAATGTGGTTCCTGAGACCTGTTAATAACTTTCACAATTTTGCTGTTACTAAACTGAAATAAATTTTATTTTACTCCCAAAGAGCTACTCTTTCACTTACTATCAAGTAAAACATGTTTAATGTTCCCAAAATGGTTAAATAAAATTTCCAAACCAATTTGCCCACCAGCAGCAGCAGTCTAGAATATGCTAGCTCAAAAACCTCTGCAAAGGTCTCGTTAAAAGCCTCTGTAAGCGTCTCATTGATGGTTTTTACTTTTTGATTGTAACAAACTGTGTTACGTATAGCCTATCTTTGTTATACTTAAATATCTACTGTAACTATAGACAAGAATCATTTGGCCCACAGGCTAACTTAGAATTGAAATTGTGGCCTGCAGACCAAGTTAGAATCAAAATTGTGGCACATCTCCAAAATTGATTGGGCAATCTGGGAGTAGATTTTTTTTTTTTCTAGTGGGTGTCATTGTGGTAGTCCACAGTAAACCTGCCCAAGAAATAGCTTTTTGGTTAATACTGAACAAACTACAGTCCTGTGAAAAAGTGCTAAAAGCAACTGATGACACAAAGTTGTAGATGTTCTGAAAGATGAAAATGTCAATCATTTAATTATCAGCTCATATTTTTTTATAGAAAAATGCCTAGCTATACTGAATAGCAATACCAGTATTGTGTCTTTTTCTTTAGTAAAAGTATAAGAAGCAGGTTGAAATTTTTCAATTTTCACTTAAAAATTGATAAAAGCCTGAATGACAAAGGAATGACCTATTATGATACAATATTCCATCAATGATTTTAGTTTGTGTGTTGTAAATACGTATTCAGAATTCTGTAATAAATCCTAAAGTAAAAACTGCATTTTCATTACGTGTGTTTCTGTATGAAAGTCGTCAAGAAATGATGTGTAAGAAGTAAAATATATTACTTGTCAGATCAGTACCTTCAATTTCCGTGAATGATCAACTTTAAGAGGTTTTACTGTAGGTATTGGATTATTGAATGTAAGTGAAATAGGTATTACCTATTGATACCAAAATTTTAAAATTGAATATGTATGATTTTTTTTCCAGACACAAATAGATGGAGGAGTTACAGCATATATTCAAGAAAATAAAGTACCAGTTCCATTTCTGGTGATGATGATTCTCCAATTCGTTCTCATAATCATTGACAGATCTTTATTCTTACGAAAGTTCATTCTTGGAAAGATTATTTTTCAATTTGTCATTGTCATTGGAGTTCACATCTGGATGTTTTTTGTGCTTCCAGCTGTCACTGAGAGGTAAATCAGATATTTTATATTTAATTAGTTAAGTGAAATTACCTAATGGCTTCGATTAATAGGTCAAATGCATATATTACCTTACAAACCTTTGTTAATAGAGAAAAACTTTCAGAACGGAAATCTGCTTTCTGATAGATAGTATTTGTATTTTATAAGATTTGAGTACAGTAAGAGGAGTTGTCATATATTCATATAACTGTAATCTCACCTAGAAGGGGCTTATTACATACAATTTATACAGTAAACAACGTTTATAAACATTTTCTTAATAATGAAGCACTTTTCAACCCAGAATATAACTATCTTCATAAGGAAACAAGTTTTAGAAAGTTGGAATTCTAATGTTGAGGCATTTTGCCACATTCCTTTCTACTAGTAAATCTTAAAATTAGGATTATTTTGAGGTGTAATTTGAAGGCTTAAAAATTTAATTTAAAGAGAGATTTCAAGTTGTACTTAGTCATGTGCATGGGATGAACAAAGGCAAAAGTCTTAAATCTAAAATCATGTATTAATGAAAAGAGAGAACTCTAATTTTACCATGGCGGCATATTGTCAACATGAAGATACCCACTATAATTAAAAATAGAAGCTGTAGATAAATTGTAAATATGTTTTTCATTAAACTTCAAAAATTAATAACTCTGAAACAAGAATAATAATTAGAAAATTTGTCATAACCTAAACAATTCTAAATAGATCAAACTATAATGTATGAGAGTTTTGGGAAAATCTGATTAAAAATAGTGTACCAGGAGAAAATGGGATTTTTGTAATTCACTAGAGAATAGTATTTCCTCTTGGGGGTACACTGATATTGCAGAGCAATCCAGCTCAATGTTAGCCAGAGAGTATATAAAGTGGCCATTTTCCTTCCCTTTTCCTTCAGTACCAATCCAACAGCCAAACAGTACATGTTGCAAGGGATTATAAAAATGTAACTATGAAAAGTTAAATTCTCTCACCCTGGAATAAGTTTATCGACACTAATATGCGTTTCAGAAAGCAAAACTTTATTTTAAATTGAGTGGTAGGTACTTTTCTTAGATTGTGTTAAGAAATCAACAATAGCAGTGCTTAAAATTATCATCAAGCTCACACTAAATTTTGCAGTGGAAATCTAGGTATGTTTGCAAGAGTGAATTCCTTTAACCAGTGTTGTGACTTGAAGTATACCCTGCAATTTCCATGTGTGATTTAGAATGTCCGATTCTCCCGTCAACGATATTTCTGACATCTGATCTGATACCAGTAGTAACTTCATCAAATTCTCAACAATATTACAAATTAGTGTACTGAGCGTGGTGGTGTAACGGCTAGCATTCTGGCCTCGCATTCGGGAGGACGGCGGTTTGAATCCCAGTCCGGGCATCCAGATTTGGGTTTTCCATGGTTTCCCAAATCACACCAGGCAAATGCCAGGATACTTCCTTCAAAAGGCCATGGCCAAATTCCTTCCCAGTCCTTACCTCCCCCCCCCCCCATCCTTTCCCGTCTCTAAAGACCTCGCTGTTAGAGAGACGTTAAGCAGGAAAAAAAATATTAGTAACAGCAGTGATCTTTTTATTTGTATATGTAACCTCTCCACCGTTATCTGTTGCGGTAATAATTATAAACAGATTGGTGACAGAAATATAGTATATGAATCACTCAGCATCTTCAGGAAACAGACATCTCAATCAAGTTAATGTGGGAATGTTGCATAATCCAAAGCAACGTTTCGGCATTACGGAGTATGTAAGTATAGCTAGTGTAAATACTATGTGTTTAGTTATAATTTATGTTTCACATGAAAAACCTTGCAACATCATGGAAATCATACAACATGGCTGAAAAATTGAGTAAACCATTCTCATTTAGGGATGTATTTGTAACTGCATACCTTATGCAAATTATTGCCACATTAATGCTAATTATTCATTATGATGATAATCAGAATGAAAATTCTTTATGCAATGATAACAAGGAAGGACAGGCGAAGTAAACCTATCCATTTCTACAGACCAAGACAGCAGGGCCTGTTCCATCTATGGGAAGTGAGGCTTTACTTTTCCTAGCCTTCCCTATAATGATTTGTTTATAAATATTACCATGATCTCATTGTTTTTAAATATATGACTGAGATATATAACTGCTCAACTATACAATGTTCCTTACACATGTCATAATAATTGTGAAAGAATTATGTTAGATGTCTTAATATGGCTAATTACATTTTTGCTCAAAAGTGATTAAACCGAAATCCTTTGACATATAACATTTTCTACAGCTAATAAATTGAGCTCCTTACACCAAAAGTTACATTTTATTTTTGGCTAGTAGCTTTCGTTATAACAAGTGTTCTGAAGCCCAAGGTTCTGGAAAGAAAACATTACAAGATATTGGAGGAACATTGCAGGTGTTCATTTGTTGTAGAATCTTTTCAATTTCTTGGTAAATTTATTACGAGATTCCCCCTATCCCAGCCCCAACACCATAATGTTACCAATTTTCAATGTGTTTCTTTGATATAATACCCAATTATACAATTTTCTACAGTATGAACTATAGTGGAAGATATGCTGTGAGTAATTCCACAAAAAAGAACAGTTATTCTGAAAAATAAAATAAAACTTCTTTAAATAGTGGGGCAAAATTAATATAGTATACAAAAAATTCTATTCCTTTAAATGTGTGCAGCTAGCATTTTCTTATCATTCAAGGAAAACCATTCATTTACAATTCTGCAACATTTACAGTATTTACTTATATGGGTTATCATAACAAGAATGCAGAATTTAATTTTTAAATAAATCAAAACATATTTGCAGAATGAACCACAATTGATACATTTACATTTTATGATGAAATAAGAAGACAAATCACAGTATCTGATAAATCCCTACTCATATACTTTTGCATTTTCACAATTTTATTACTTTTGTTTCTTTGAGTGCAAAATCTCAATTTTCCTATTTTCATCCTTCACAGAATTTTAATTTAGAATTCTTTCTGTGTTTCAGATAAATTGTTAAGCATTCAATGTGGTATTTTATTTCAGTTTCTTACAAACCTACAAAGAAAATTTTCCAGTTGCCTTAAACCTAATTTCAAAAGTCAATTCGTCTCTTCGCTTCCATGTTCTATGCCTTAGGCTGATAAGTTTGACATCAGTGGCGGGCAAAATGATGGAGAGAATAATATTCAATTACATCAGAAATTTCTGAGGGAAAACACTGTTTTGAAAATCGACAACATGGCTTTATGCAAGGATATTCATGTAAATCTCGATTGGCTGACTATGTACAAGATATTTCAGATGAATTAGACAAGGTGGGCCAAGTCAATAGTGTAGCACTGGTTATTTCTAAGCCATTTGACAGCATGAGCCATAAAATGGTATTACAAAAGTTGAAAACTTTATACGGAAAGGACAGATAAAATACACCCAACACTCACCAAAGTTAAAGCGAGGAGGACAGCAGCAACACAAAACAACACACAAACACAGAAAATACAATATTTTGGGTTAAACCCCTTTGTCAAGTTAACAAAAGGAAGTGGCTCATCTCGCGCAAGCCTTGCGTTTGACGCAGCCACTCATTCTCCCCGTGTATGTCTCCAGGGGTGATGCCAGTTAATATCTCCATTTTTCCCACAGGCGATGATCTGAGGCAACCTGTGTTGAGCCGGCGCATTCTGTGTCTTAGCATGACTTGATTTTTGCCACATGGGACATGCATACTCTGCTGCGGAGTAGAATAGTGCTAAGGCAGAGGTGTGGATGATGCTTGGCTTAGGTCCCCAGCTAGATCCGGTCTACTTGCTTAAGAAGATATTGTGTGATGCTACTTTCATCTTGATGTTGTGACAATGGCTTTTAAAAGTGAGACCTCTGTCAAGAGTTAGCCAAGGTATTTTGGGTTTACACTGTGCAGCAGAGTCGATCCATTCCAGGTCACATTCAACTTTGACTTGGCGCATTTAGTGAACAAATGAAACACGCAGACTTCATTTTTACTTTTTAAAGTGAAACTTTTATTCTATCGCCTCAAATTTTTCTGTTCATGTATCACATGTCGCATTACAGCCAGCCAGACGCATGTGCGCAGATATGACGTGACCTAGTGCAGAGGCCTCATGTTGTTAACACTCTCAAGGGGAGGTTTTCAGCATGGAAATCGCAATCGTAGAACGAACAACTCTGGGAAATAGTACGTCACCTATGGTTTCTCACCCTAAAGCAGTTCTGCCTGGTGGACCTCCGTTTAAGAGAAATAGGGGATTAAAAAGTGCTTAAATTGTATACTTGTACAGAAGACCGTTAGTTTATAATGTTGTTTATTAGTTGCTAAGATAGCATGTTCAGTTGAAGTATATGATACCACCCTTTTAAAGTCATCTTTATAGTCAATTTTGATAATATTTCCCAGGAATATGTCCAATATAAGCATTTATTCAAGTATGAACTGTAAATTCAATAAATTCATTTAAACAGCTGTTAAGAAACTTAACCTTAGATTAGGTAGTATTTGACTTTCATTTAATTTCACTAAATCAATATATTTCTTTATTTCAAAAGATGTTTAAGTAAATAGATAGCCAGAAGATGATTAATTTTGTTGTTAAAAGATCTTACTTAGAGTCTGAATAGGTTTAATAGTGATTTGCCAGTTTAGAATTATATCACGTAATTTTCCATTCTAAAATTGAAGTATTCGGTTATTAGAAAACGGTTAAGAAATCAAATGATAGATAGAAAGTAGCGTAATTTCGGTTTAAATAACATATTAAAATTTTAGAAAGCTTCATGCATTCTAAAGATCATTGTTTAAATATAATCTGGTATACCCAGACATGTGATTAATGAAAAAATTAGATATTTCAATCTTTTTCGGAAATTCATGAAAAGAAATTATAGTCAGTGCAAAGTTTATTTAAATGTAAATATTTCTGGAAAAGTTCTATTTCAAAATATTAAAACATTTAATAGTATTAAAATAAAATGGGTTTTGGCGCGAGAAAATGCTTGGACGAGATGATGCGATCGTTCAGCGTTCGTGCGGAGTGACATTTAGAAAATTCGTAATAAATCAGGGAATGGGCTTAGAGATTCCAAATTTTTGCAGTAATAGTTTTTCAATAGGGAAATTGGTTTAGAGTTATTTTCAAGTCGATATTCGGAATATTCCAAGACATTAAATTTTGTTTTCGAATTTTAGACCACCTTCAAAATTAGGTAAAGTTCTTTGTTTGATATCAGATAGTAGATGAGCAATAGGAGAGTAGAATTAAATTTGTTTCAGCTTGATAGGAGCGATATTTCGAGAGTTATTGCAATCACATCTTTATGACTCTTTTCTGGCGAAACTATTAAAGTTGCAAAAAATTTTAGAATAACTTAATTTGGCGTTTGTAATAATATCTTGCTACTACCAAAATTTCAGAGAGCTAGGATGATTTTTATTGTCATGATCAAATTAGATTTCGTAACATTTGTCTGAAACTGATCAGCTATCGGATAAAGTCCCTGGGAAAATCGAGATAAGGAAGTTCACACGGTCCAATCCTATATATACCCCCTCCAGAACCTACCCTTGCCCATTCAAGAAGCAGCAGTCAGGCAGTATAGAAGCATTATGTAGGAAGGTGGTTAGCTCTGGTCTTGTGGCGCGGCAAACTGCTAAGTTGTTTAGTATCGGTTGAAATTTTATCATCATCGGTGGAGGTTTATTGTGAAGAACTCGTGTAGTAAAGAAGTAGTGGTAGCGTGAGGTTCGGTCGTGCTCGAATGGTCAGTCGAATCTGTGAAATAGTTTAGGAAAGTTTGTCTGATTGCCTGTGCAGTATTCTGACTTTGTAACATTTTTTAAAGAATATATTCATCATACTAGAACTGAACAATCATCATTGAACTTTCACCTTTCCTTAGTTTCTTGGTTAAAACTACGGTGGCAACTGTGCTAAAAGCTAAGTCAGAACTGTAACACCTTAGGTATGCACGATCACAGTTGAGATTCAAGTTTATGCTTCACCCCACTGCAAGCTTGTGTCTTAAAATGTCTAGTTAGCCGTGCTCTTTGAGGCAGTGTGATCAGATGCGATGGGTCCGAGGTTCGATCCCCCCCACCCACGAAATTTTTTTTCTATTTGTATTTTTTTTTATTGCTAATGTTGTAGCATTAAAAATTGTTTTGAAACAGATTCTACAATTTTTTTATTTTCCTTTGACAAATACACAAATATTAGAATGGTACCACTGAAATGTATGCATTTATGGCAGCCATGTGATGTGTGTTCCTATCATCAGGTAAAAATACTAATAAAAAAGCTTCAAAATACACCAGAACTTTTGCAAGATAACCGTGCAATATCTTCTCTTGAAGATGCTGTTAAAATGTATTCTTATTTACCACATTTTGCAATCACCGGTATTTTATGACATATAAAATATTCCTGGTATGGTTCAAAATTAATGAATAAAAGGCCGAAATTTACAAATGTTAACGAAACCTGCTTTCCTAATTCAATAATAAATACTGTATGTGACTGTCGAAACATATCCTTCATAAAATGTTCCTCGTGTGCACGTAATTTTTGTTTCAAATGTTTTTATGATTTAAACCATCCTAATATTTGCGTATTTGTCAAAGGAAAATAAAAATTTTGTAGATTTTGTTTCAAAATAAATTTTTAATGATACAAGATAGAATGGCAGTAAAAAAAATAGAAAAAAATTTCGCGGTTGGTTGGATCGAACTTCGAATCTATTGCATCTGATCACTCTGCCTTAACGGCCATGGCTAAATAGACATTATAAACTAACGGTCTTCTGTAAAAGTATAGCTCATTTACATACAATTTAAGAACATTTTTAATTCCCGATTTCTCTTAAACGGAGGCCCACCAGGCAGAACTGCTTTAGGGCGAGAAACCAGAGGTGACGTGCTATTTACCAGACTTGTTCATTCTACGATTGCGATTTCCACACTGAAAACCTCTCCTAGTCAGTTGAGACCTTTCTGTTGTCAAATACTGTTGAACTGAAGCATGGTAATTGGCAATGACAAGTGCTTTTTAATCTTCTCTTCCGAAAACAGGAAGTGTTATTTCTTTGTCCATCTATCACATGTCGCATTACAGCCGGCCACGGAGTGGGGATAAAGTGAAAGCCGCTCGCCAGAGCAGTCAATATGGCGGCGCCCATTGCTCACATCAGTTGACTGTTTAGCTTTTACATTCTCACTTATTCGTGCGATTGTATTTATTATGTATTCCGTACTCTAATATATGGATTGAAATTAAAATTTATAGTTGGATATCTTGTTCACTATTGATTTTTCATTATCATTCCCATTTTACAATTATTAAGTTAAGATTAAGAACGCAATTTTAATAACCTGAATTGAATAATTTTCCGAAAATTTTCAGTTAAATGCTTAAAAAAGTTGCTTGGTGGTTTCATAAAACCACACAGTTGTTTTTCTACCTTTTTTGTGGTTTAACTTCATTTCATTCTGTTTGTGGTAAGTTCCAAGGTATTCAAGAGCTAATATCAAATTTCACACTTTTTGCAGGTGTCATTATTGAGTAATTGAACTTACTTGTCTCTTTTCGGGTTTGCGCTGCATTTTTTTAGCTGACGTTGCCGACAACAGCTAAAAAAAACACAGCGCAAACCCGAAAAGAGACAAGTAAGTCCAATTATTCAAGAGCTGTTTTATGTCTACCCTCAACAACTACAAAAGTCACACATTGAGCAGCTAGGGCAAGGTCATCAGCGTAGATAAAGGACTTGAAATGGCTGTCCAGGGGTTGATCATTGGTGTAGATGTTAAATAAAGCTGGGGCAAGAACACTGCCTTGTGGAAGTCCATTTTTTTCAGTTTGCGTGCTTGGCTTTTTGAATTCTTAAAGCTGACAAAGAATTGCCTATTACTTAGAAGTTTGTATACTATTTTTGTGAAACCAAAATCCCGCGTCATATTTTGTACTTTAGGAAGGAGTTTTTTTTATGCAGATTGTGTTATAGGCTTCTGTTAGGTCAACTCCAGTAACTAAACCCTTTTCAAAGCCATTTTCAATATATTGTATTAGATGTAGGACTTAGTCTGAGCTGAAGCAGGCTTGTTCTGAATCTGGCTTGTTGAAGTATCAGTTTGCCTTCAGTAACATGTGAGATTAAAGAAATATTTATTCCAAAAGAGAAAATAAAGAGAAGTACAGAACCTACATTCCATATAATAGAGAGGTGAGGTGATTAAAGTGGTTGGTGAGAAGGAACCTAACAGAGTAAAGAAACAGCAAGGTGTTAGGGAATACTTGAAACGTCTAAACAAGGAATTAATAATAACAAAAGATTGGTTTATGAAGAATATTATTGGTACAGGGAAACCACTGCATGATGCATCTATAAACTTCTGTGGCTGTGTTCGAGAACTGAAGGGAGGAGAGGAGAAGGTGTTTAGACAATTATAGCTGAGGATTTTAAATAGCGTGAGATCTAAAGTTCATTAGGGACTGTGACATTTTGAATACAAATACAGGAGTTGGAGGGAGTAAAAGAAGGGCTGCTTGATTTGTCTATGGAAATTAACACAGAGCACAATCAGTAATTGATGCGATAAAGGAACTGGAATGGGATTCATTGCAAGGTAGGAGTAGTTTGAAGAGTCATGAGAGTATACAAGACATATATTGGTGATGAGTCATGGAAAGATATTAGTAGACCAATTAAGAGAGATTCATTGAAGAGAAAAGATGTCCATGACCACAAGGCAGCACTCTATTCCAGGCATAAGATTGTGGGAAGATTTTGTTTTGAAGGTAAGGGGGTCAGGAATTGAAATAAATGATGAATAATTTTCCAAACACATTGAAAGAATTTAAAGCTGAAAGGGAAAAAGTAGGGGGATACGTGGAAGGGAAGACGAGTGTGTAGGGAAATTGTGCACTCTATCAATTAAATTAAAGATTTCTTTCACTTCATATACTGCCCTTTTTTTTTCAAATATTTTTCTAGCCATTTCTAGCTTTTCTTACTAAGAAGTGTCTTTTCTCTGGAACAAGAAGACACTGCTCAATTCATAACTATGAATTTTCATCCCCATATTTTAAATATCAAAAGTTTTAACGTTATATAAAAATATTAAATTTCTGTTGTATAGTTTTACAGACCTGATTTTAACTTCAGTCAACCCATACATCTGTGAATGCCTATCCTATTCAATCTCAACTATATTTGCCTTTGAACTAATTCAAAACCCAATTTAATCTAACTTCCTATTTATTCAGAACATTACAAATCGTAGCATCTATTCTCCATTCCCTAGTATTGAATTTAGCTTTGCATCATCCACACATCTAAAACAGTATGTCATGTTTAATGCTATGCCATGTTAGGAAATTTGTATTAAAAATATTAAACCTTTCTTTAACTTCAGGAAACTACTGAACATTGACAAATTAACTGAAACTAATCCCTGCATATTTTTGTCTAACAGTAAAGTTTGCATTATATAATTTTAACCACCTCATAAGAACTCGATATATTTTATGAACGTCCAAACTCAGAATTTAATATTTTAACAGATCCATGATATCATGCACTGGAAAAGCTCAAACTCGTCAAGGCAAAAGAAAGGGTGAATGAACAAATCAATATTCATAGCATTGATGATTGAACAATTTTGCATTTGTCAAAAAACACAAACTGATTAGTTACACGAGGTATAGCGGTTGATCAGATTTTCTAAAAACAATTTTTCTAAAAACAACCAGGAAATACTCAAAATGTTGAAGGATCCATCTTGGATCCTCTGCCAAAACAATACACCAATTCAGAATAAACATTCAAGGAGTTTTGTGTGTGTGTGAAACATGCAATCTGCATGTTCCCATGTTGAAGCATCCATTCTGCTCATCTCTTATTTCACGGGACTTTATTTTTGATTTACGAAGTGATGAGTGCATTACAAGAAACCAATTTTGAATCAACATCTGGTCAACTTTTTTACAACCAACCAGACATTTTAATGTGTTTGGTTTTACTGGCACTATTAAAGCCAAGATTTTAGTATTTTATTTTATTTTGGTATTTGTATGGTCAACCTCTGTACAGTAATCCATGCAGGCAGTAACTTCATTTATTTTGAGCCCTGTAGCTAAACCTGTTGTTGCTGGTGTGCTGATGACTTCATTGCGGAAGTATTAATAGATGTATGAAACACGGACTGAGACAATTGTGCTATCGTATAATTGTTTCAAATGCCGTGGTTTGGTAGACTCAGACTTGCTGAAATACAAGCTTGACCCTGTAAGTTCACTCTGCAAAATTTCAAGAATTTCAGTTAAAAAAGAGTGCGCAATTACTTCGAAAGCATCACTTTTTTTTAAGGCAAACATTGATAATGTAAGCTTTGTTCATAGTGTTTGTAATGGCCAAAGAACTTTATATAGATTCCAGATTATTAAATAGCTGAGAAACTCCAAAGAAATACTTGATTCGGTAACATATTTGCTCTTATATCCACTTTAAATAACCTAATAATTCATGTACAGCCAACATGAATAGAGACCATTTATAAAAGTGTTCAGTAAAATAAGTAAAAGCAAATAAGTGATAATGTACAAACATTGGTCAAGCAGCCACATTAGTAAAGGTTTTAATTAAATTGAAATTTAGCCTAGGTCGGAATGAAAAATTGGCATTCGTGATTACAGCAGAAATCATGAATAATTTGTTTTTTGTGTTGCTTTCATTAGGACTTGTTACTGAAAAGTACTTCCACATTTTTTCAGCACTAAAGTTTGTTAATGTTTTCTTAACTATAAAATGCTACAAAAAACAAACTTAATGAATTTATTATGGCAATTAATTATGTAGCAGTTGTTTAGCTATCAAATTGATGACATAACCTGGAATTTCTCCTAATGATATATCTGGTCGTGGTTAATTTGTGAGTGACAGCTGGCGCGCGACGTCACCTTTCTCCAGCCACTAGCTATTGAGGTGAGTGAGCGAGCTTAGGAAATTATATAGTAGATATTACTTCTTATGTCCCAGAAGTTTGGTGATTAGGGAGCGTGCATAAACTAAGTATCCTCACTTTCACCTCCTATGAATCCTCCCACTTCCCCTCCCTTCTTCTTCCCCCCCCATGTGTCATGTTAGCTTTTTTCCCCATTGATTTCAAAAGACATTTTTTCTTTTTTTTTTCTTTTGTCACACTATCATAAATTAAATACAGAGATAATCCCCTAGATTGAGCCACGTATTTTGTAGACACTCCTTTAGAAATTGTGTGCCACTATGTCTCCTACCCTGCCGGCCAAGTGCTGATGATATAAATTTGTTCCACCACCAGGACTAAAACTAGCTAACTCCATGATAGCACCAGACATCATCATAGTGCCGCAGCCAATTGAGTGAACTATTACAGATATGAATGAAAATGGTTTTAGGCAATATAAATAAAAGAGGGTAGGGAAATAAAACCATCACTTGTCATAGTTGAAGACAAGAGGACTGAGATCACACACACGCAAATGAAAGGAACAAAATTCCACAATAGTTTGCAGTAAAACCTTATTCATACAAAGGGAGATGGGCCATTTGGCAAGGAAGATGTGCATACACAAAGGCTTACCGCATTATGATTATTATTAGCAAAACTATACAATTTTGCTCATTATGCACTTATGTGGTAACATTGTGATACTTTGACGCTTATAGTTTACACTTTGAAGAAAGAAAAGCAGTCCCCAATGGATAAACTGAATGATGATGGAGATTTCATCTTAGAGATATCAATCTTTCATCTTGGTCCTTTTTTTTTACTTAATAATATAATGGAGCATTAAGGGAGTTTGTGAGCTGTTATGAAGAATTTGGTATGAGATGGGATGATCGAGGATAACGTGAACCTCATTAGTGAATTGGAATATGGGAAGTTGTCATCTTCTTGGTGGGGGGGGGGGGGGGGTAGTGGGAGTCAAGATATGGTATAGTCTGATTCACATGCTGATGAGGAGCAAGAAATTCTTATAGCCCTAATCCAGAGACTAATTCGAAATATAAAGATTATCATCACACTTATACATTAGACACATGTTTTGTGGTAAGTATTATTAAAAGCATTAACCCCTGCACATCTTTAAACTAATTCACAAGCAAATCCTTGGCCTCAACTTCAACTTTAGTGAAACCTTCCTCTTACAGATTCGTAAACCCTATTTCACTCTTCACTATGGTATTCTTATTCATCCACCTCACTGAAACGTGGCCCACTAGTCAATTATATTGGTTGTTTTCCTTGTCAAATACTCATATTAAGAACTAAATCTTGTGAGTTCAGTACCTCAAGCTGATGTTACCAAACCCTGTAGGTGATTGGTTAATGCTTGATACTGGTATTCATGGGACACAGTCTTTTATATTGCTCCATATTATCATCTCAGTCATTTATTCCTGTTTTAATTTTTGATAAAAATCGAGGCTACCACTAAGTTTATTTGTTCATAGTAATGACATTAAAATATGAGCTTCAGTAAACAAGGTTAAACAGGAGTTTCATTAGGGAGTTTCCGACACTGTTAGGCTTTATGATTTAATGTTTAATTGTTCATATGTTTCAGACGTTTCGCTGCTTCCCTCCCACCTCAAATTTGGTACATGGTGAAATGCTTCTATTTGCTGCTGTCAGCATATCAAATTCGAAGTGGTTATCCAACTAGAATTTTGGGTAATTTTGTATGTAAAGGATACAGTATTGTCAACCTTGTCCTTTTCAAAATGTGAGTACTTATTCCAAATGCAACATATTTATCATAACATTAGAATATTTGTGAAACAGAGTTCATTTAAATGTACAGTATAATATTTTAATGGGATATTTTTTCTCATTTGTAATCGGCCTGAATTATAGCAGTCAGCAGAAAACTGTGTATGAGGGATGTAATAGCTCTGGTCAGTCTTATCCATTCTAAAAATACGAAGGCATGGAAAGTTTGTGCTTTTGGAATTTGCTTTCTGATTCTTAGGGTCTGTTGATTTTTCATTCATGGCAAGAAAAGCATCTGCCTTATGGAATTTGCTAATAGCAGTTAAGATTTGTGCTCACCTCAAAAGATATAATCATGGGAGATGATTCAGGTGTGGGCATGTCACCTTGACAAGACATAATCTATGAGGCATGAGAGTGGTATGTCTGGTGGCAGATCCATTTTCCCCTCCCCCCCAAAGTTAAGTGCCCAGGCACCACCTTTACTGGGAGGGGCTCAAAAAAATCGTATATCCATTACTGGATGCAAGTGCTCCATATATGCAACTTCTCACATTCCATTGAAATGTATAAAGTTACAGTGTGTACATTTAGCAATAATATTTAGGGTTCATATCTAAAGAAATAATATGTATATTTTTATAAATGTTGTTTTGGGAAACAAAACACTAGTGCATCATAAAATATCACTTGCTAATTCATAATGATGAAACTAAGGAAAATGGAAGTGGCTTCTAGATATAAATAATGGACACGTAAATTAATCCACCACATGCCGAAGTGGACAGTGAGAGGGAACACTTATGATGACAAACAAATATACAATATTTCGGCATCTGCCTTCTTTAGTGGTAGATAAGCGGGCCATTAGGCTCCGTACGTATGTACAAAACGAACATCACCCAATGACTAACTTGGTAGTGGGGAAAGGCTGGGAGAACGGCTAAGGAGTAGACTATTGATATATCGGCAATTTCTGACATGATATATTGCAGGCAATGGTAAAATGGACATATGTAGCAAGTATACAGTATTGACGTGAAAATTTGTATATAGTAAAAAAAAAAAAGGAGTTGGTTAAGTGGTTGGATTTTTAATGGTGGTTATGGCCAGTTGGGTGTATGGTATCCAGGATATTCTGATACGCTAGTTCCCATCCCTGCAGTTCTGCTGCCGTGGTGCTGTCTGGGAAACTCTGACTGCTCGCACAGTAAAACAGTCGTTGAGATTGTTGGAATCATGGCTATTGGCATTGGAAGGTACAAGTTGCGGGTGTGGACTGATTGTCTGTAGCCATTCATTCTAACTGAGAGTTGCTGTGTAGTAAGGCTGAGGTGGGAACTAGTGCAGTGGCGGCAAGTTAGTTGGTATATAATGTGAGTTGTTGAACAGGTGTCATGTCCGATGATGGGGAAAGTTTTCCCTGTGGTGTGATTGGAATATGTAGTGGTGGGAGGAAGCATGTTGCAGATTTTACAGCAGGGTCTATTGCAAGGTTAAGATCCATATGGTGCTTTTTGATAGTGTGACGGACGATATTTGTGGAGTAAGATGTTCTTAAGATTGGGTGGTCTGCTAAAACATGCACTTGGTACACTGGGTAGAATTTTGGGTAGGAGAGTATGCATTTTTGGAATGGAGTGGAGCAAGTCATTCTCCTGTCGCAAGATATGGTTGATGTACTCGAGGCCAGGAGAGAACTGGGTGACAAAGGCAGGGCTATGGTTTGGTTTGTGTAGGAGACAAGTGAGAATGTACTAGATATGATGTTTGTGATTTAATGTCTATGGTCACAGAGCTGTTTGTTTAACACACTTTTCCATGCCTGTCTAGTCGCCAACTTTGTTATAGTTGTTTGGCTGTTTGAATTTCTTGATATTCTCCTTTATTTTTCTTTGTAGATAACCTTAAATTCTAGCTAGAACTCTTGTATTTTCCCACAGTATTTTATGTGGGGTGCACAGAGACTTATATACAAAAATTCAATGCTTTTTGTCATAAAAATTAACAACATTAAGTTATATAACCACAACTTCTTAATAAGTTCCGACGTAACATCATTGTTCACAAACGTCCTTCTAAATGACATGACACAGATAATAGACAAAGAATTCACCGAGGATTGGAGGTCTGTTTTTATACATTCTGTCCTCCACTTACTTTCAGTGGAACAATGAGTTCTATAAACGAGTGGCAATGGGCAGCCCTCTGTCTCCCTTCTTAGCAGATTTGTTTATACAAAAATTTGAAAGAATGCTACTGATTCTGCAATGAAGAAACTGTCCATATGTAGATGACTCCTTCATGATATGGTCCATGGGGAAGAAATTTGAACCAGTTCCTCGATCACATTAATGATATCCGTCCCAAAATTAACTTTATAGTGGAGTACAAGAGGAACAGTCAGTTGGCTTTCCTAGATGTTTTAGTGATAAAGTACCCAGAAGGCAGGCTTGGACACATGGTATTCAGAAAATCAACTGGTACATACAGCTACCATTCACACTTTATCACATCATCACCCAGCACAAAAAAGAGCCTTGATTAAAACGCTATTCTGCATAGCACTGAAACGAAATGTGTAAGGGTCTAATATGATAACAAAAGCAATGACCATCAGGCAGAAGAAAACTGTCCTAGTGAAGACCAAAAACAAAATGCCGTGCTGATATACATGAAAGGTGTCAGCGAATAAAGTTGGGAGAATATTAACGAATGTTAATGCCTTCTGAGGCTTTCCACGAAATCAGCTGTTGGTAAACACCAGCTGGAGGGGGAACATAAAATACTGTGGGAAAATACTAGAGTATTAGATAGAACTGAAAATTATCTACAAAGAAAATTAAGGGAGGCTACCGAGACATTCAAACAGGCAAAAAAAACCTTAACAAAGATGGCAGCTATGATCTTAGCCAGGCATGAAAATGTGTATTAAACAATAAATAACTCCATGACCATAGATATTAAATTGTATTTCTCTGAGTAATCGATGTTAGTTAGACAGTCGATACTCTCCACAGTATAAATGCTACTCTTGTAGTTCCCTTAAGATGACCTTAGGTTTGGATCAAACATTGGGAAGGAGGAGGAGAAATTATGATGCAGCATTAATCTCATCAAGATATTTATACCAGTTGTGCAAGTTGCTTGTGGCTATTCATTCAGATGGAAAGAGGGTTTGTGGTGAGATCTATACATGATTTTCTACAGGTAAATTGTCCAATGATGATAAAAGTATTCCCTGTAGTTGGATTGGAGTAGGTGGTGGTGGTGGTGGTAATTTCATTGCCTTAAAGCATTTTTCTGCTAATTATTATCATTCTCGCAGCCTCACAACCTCCTTCTGCAATGTCCTACTCATTCGTATCTTTTTGCTACCACCATCTACTCCAATCCCTTTCCCATCATAGGACATTTGTATCTCCTTTTTTTTTGCCATTACAATTCCTATCAAACCTTAGCCATGAGAGAACTATTCAAAAATGTTAATGTCATCATGCTTCAGGCTGACCAAGGGCTCAACCATTGTAGACATGGGCCACTGTGACAATGAGGCTAATATTTGCCTCATCCTGCAGATCTTGCTACTTCAATTTTCCAGGAAGAACACAATTTTCTTGACCTACAGGGCCCCTTACAAGGCTTCTCACCAAAATCCTTGACCATCTTTACTTAAAAGAATCCCCATATCTTCACCTTGTACCTTCTTCGCAAGAACCATAAGACTGGCATCCCTGGCCTACCTGTAGTTATGGAACATGGATTGCCTACTGAATCGATTTCAGCTCTTGTGGATCAGTACCACCAACCCATTGTACAGATTCTACTTTCCTTCATAAATGCTACCTCATATTTAACATTTAATAATAATAATTTAATAAACTTGTGTCAACACCAGTAAAAGGATTATTTCTTTCCAAAGCAAATTAACTACCTAGAAATTTTTTACTTAATATAAATGATCTTACTTAGTTGATGGGTATGACATCATTTGTGTCACACCTTCTCATATGTGGGTTGTGTACAACAGATAATTAATATCTCAACTGTGCAGCATTGCAACCTTCTAGATTTTACTAGATGTCAAAGTGAAAACTGATTCCTCAATCTCGCCAGAAGGTTAGCCAATTGCAATAGGGCATCTTGTCAATGTGGCACTCCCTCTCCAAAATGACCTCCTATATTCATGTGTGTTTAGCCACTTTGCATTTCTCACTGTCCATCAGAATATTGTATTTATTGGGTTAATTCTTCGTGTTCTCCCAATTGCGTGGTGATAGCTATGATCCCATTAGGTCTTCACAAAGGCTTTGACATGCTGTGCATGGATGACTGCTACTTCCCATGCCACTTGCCTTACTTTCCAAACAAAGAAGAGAAAATCATGGAGCATTACCATACATTCTGCCTAATGCTAATTAATTTATGAAAAAGATATTTTAAATTCAAATTCTGCTTCATTTAATTAGTTTTTTCATTGCTATTACAAGTGTTTACGATTCTTTTATTCTTCATATTATATCAAAATTCTATTTGTTGTATGTTTATTTAACACTTACATATATTATTATTTCATTCATGACATGAGCATGCCATTATGAACATAAAGTAATGTATAAAACTTTTTTAAAAAATCAGTTAATGTAAGGATTTAACTCTGGAGACTAATCAATAGTAGTTTGAATAACCTTAACAGACACTAACAAATTTCTTGTAAGCAGTTACAAACTAACTCAATATGGTCGAAAGCCGTATGAATAAATAATTTGAAATGTACTTTGATATCTGTAAAATGTGTATACGATAATTTCTAAAATGTGGATCTTTAAATTTTTTAGCTTCTTATTTCGAATTGCTGTCCAACTATTAATTTAACCACATAAAAAATTAAACAGTGAATGATATTTTGAACAAATTTGCAAATATCTTTCCACAAGAGATTTAATAATTTTAAAATTGTTATGAATGTTGGTGAAGGGTGATGCAGGCTGTGTGGAATGCAGGAAGAATTCCAGATGACTGGAGGAAAGGGGTAATAATACCCATATTTAAGAAAGGGGACAGGACTATCTGCTAGAACTACTGTGGTATTACACTGATGTGTCACTGTGCCAAGATATATGAGAAAGTTTTGGAAAGCCAAATAAGAAAAGCAGTTGAATGGCAGCTAAGGGAAGAGCAATATGGATTTAGACCAGGAAGGACAACTATTGATCTTATATTTGCAATAAGACAGCTACAAGAGCAGCACTACGAGATGGAAAATATCTGGTGATGGCTTTCCTGGACATTGAAAAGGTGTATGACAGCCCCAGCCGAAACAAAGTGTGGGAAGGACTGAGAAAAAAATCAATAAAGATGGAAATAATGTAAAGAGTGAAGGATATGTATGAGGGTAGTAAGAGCTGTGTCAAAGTGGGAAGGGATAAGACTGGATGGTTCCATTTGAAAAATGGACTAAAATGAAGAAGTGCTCTATCACCCCTGTTATTTATTGCAGCTATGGATGAAATAGTGAAGAAGGTAGTGCAGAGCGTTGGGGAATGAAAAATGAAATCAATGATATTTGCGGATGACTTATTAGTTTGGGGAGAGGATGAAAGAGAGGTGCAGGATCAGCTGGATGTGTGGGAGAGAGTAGTTGCAGCTTATGACATGAAGTTCTCTGTGAGAAAATATGAAGTGGTGATAACAACAAGAAAGAAGAACAGGATGGACATGGGCCTATCACTTGAAGGAGAGCAACTAAATAGAGTGGAATGTTTCAAGTATTTGGTAAGAAGAAAATTGAAGAAAATGGAGGAAACAGGATGGAGATAAATGAAAGAGGAAGATGTGCAGATGGATTTTTTTTAAGCGTATTAGAAGTCTGGTATGGAGTAGGGATGTCCCACAAAAGAGCAAGGAGGCAATCTATAAAACATACTTTGTGCCAATTTTAACATATGGGTTGGAAACCTGGATGATGAAGGAAAGAGAAAAAAGGAGAGTAAAATCTGTGGAAATGAAATTTCAGAGGAGTAGAGTAGGAGTAACAAGAAAAGACAGAATAAGGAAGAACCACTACAACAGAGAATTGAAAAATCCAGGTTACAGTGGTACGGGCATGTAAAGAGAATGGGAGAGGAGAAGTTACCAAGGAAGATGCGGAGCATGGAGCTGAAAGGGAAGAGGCCTAGAGGAAGACTGAGGGACAGATGGATTAAAGGGATTAAGAAATGTGTGGAGAAAAGAGGAGGAAATTGGGCGACAGTGGAAGAAGAGAGATAGTGGTTAGACAGGAAGTGCTGGTGAGGCTTTTGTTCCCAGCAGACTTGGCCAGTGGCTGGAAGCTGTCATAGATGATGATGAATGTTGGTACTGAGTGTTTTCCTAGGGGGATGAGGATTTGAGTTCTTGGGGAAGGGGTGGGGAGGTCAATTTGTAGTTTTAACAAACAATAAATATGAATATTCAGCATATATAGACCATACCTTGAATTAATGTCATAAAAGAGGTGAAAGCATATAGAGATGTGTTACAAGTGAGTAGCTACAAAAGAAAATATGGTTGTTCCAGTATATGAGAGTTGCCATTTAAGTTTTTACAAACGACCACTCGATGGCACTTTTGAGATGTGGCATTTATACTGTTGTAAATTTTTTATGGTTTTAGGAAAGGCCTAACTCAACAACATGCCTCAGATCACTTTGTTCAACTTTTGATAATCAAGCACCATCAGAAAAGTCTGTTTACAATTGGTTTGCAGAATTTCATTACGAATGTGCTTCCTCAGTGATGAATTTCTAATGTCATAAAAGAGGTGAAAGCATATAGAGATGTGTTACAAGTGAGTAGCTACAAAAGAAAATATGGTTGTTCCAGTATATCAGAGTTGCCATTTACGTTTTTACAAACGACCACTCGATGGCACTTTTGAGATGTGGCATTTATACTGTTGTAAATTTTTTATGGTTTTAGGAAAGGCCTAACTCAACAACATGCCTCAGATCACTTTGTTCAACTTTTGATAATCAAGCACCATCAGAAAAGACTGTTTACAATTGGTTTGCAGAATTTCATTACGAATGGGCTTCCTCAGTGATGAATTTCATGAAGGTCTACTAAAATCAGTTGTTGTTCCAAAAAACATCAATGCTGTGGGTACCACCATTAAAGAGGACTGGCATGTTACTTACTGTGAGATAGAGGCATCCTTAAGCATATTGAAGACTGCAGTACATTCAATTTTGCATCAACATTTAGCTACAAAAAAGATCTATTCCTGATGGATTCTGCACAATTTGACTATCTCAAAAACAGGATTGCATCAATTTGTGCCAGGAAATGCTCAAAACATTTGGTCAAGGAAATGCAATATCCATTTTACAACATCAGAAGAGGATATGAATTTTGGATATATTCGTATGCGTCAGAACAACAGTGTTCCAGTGTTCCAAGATTAACTGAATCTAACAAAAGTAGTGCACAAAGAACTTCCAAGAAATGGTTATACTTGACATACCACAATAATTGCATTAGGAGATTAAAGATCACTTAATGCTGAATGGTTCACAACAATTTGCTTGCCATAAATCATCAATGTAGTCGGGAAAAACAACTGAAAACATCACATCATTCTTCATCATGACAATACCAGCTCTCACATGGCATGTCAAACAGTTTATTATTTGATGGAGAAAAATTTCCCGTATTCACCTGATTTATTGCCTAACAACTTCTTTTTGTTTCCAAATGCCAAACAAAAAATGTGTGGACTGATTTTTATCACCTCAAGGAGCTATTGAAGCCTTCCAAAACCATGTTTTTGACTTACTGAAATCAGTGTGCAAAAATGTTTCAAGAACTGGTTCAAACACATGCAAAAGTGTGTAGATCTTAAAGATGAATATTTGGGGGGGGGGGGGGCAAAATGATTTGTACCACAAAAAAAAAAAATGTTTATTGTCTTTGTAAAAAATTAAAATGTGACCCGCGTATGTGGGATGATCTCGATGAATTTTTGTTTTTTGTGTTCAGTAAGAATTTATATGACGTAAATTGATGCTTCTATTCAATTAATGTCACGTAAAGTTATTATTGTTTTTATTTGTAAACAGACTTCAGTTCAAGTATTCATTAAAATTAACAAAACAGCATTTTTTCTAAATCTCACTTGAAAATCGAACCCATTTTTTAACCATACTGTTAGAAATGCATGCCTTTGAATTTTGAGATCTTAAGAATGATTAAAACTTCTAGATTCTGTTACTTTTGCATTATCCTATTTTTCCTACAACTAATTGTATATCACATGTTTTGTTTATAGATTTATGAATATACCATTTCTTTTTGAACTGAGATCAGTTATGGACTGGATTTGGACAGACACAACTATGGCTCTTTTTGACTGGCTAAAGATGGAAGATATCTTTAATATTATATATGAGCAAAAGTGCTATAGGAAAATGGAAGAAGATTTCCCCCAGGGAAGAGGGGAAAAGAAACCTGTACTTGCTAAATACTTGCAGGGAGGAGGTTTCCTTTTACTGATTATAGGACTCATTTGGTTTCCATTAGTTTTTTTTGCACTAGGAAGTGCTGTTGGTGTACCAAATCTTCCAGTAACAGTGTATGTTGATCTTTCAATTGAAAACTATCACCCTCTGTCGACACTGATTTCCCAAAACAGCACAATATACAGGTGAGCTATTAAGATAATTTTTCTTATCATGGCACCATTTTGAATATGTATTTAGAGAAATATTTTACAAGACACAAGCTTGAGTGTATTTTTTTCTTCCCAATCTCCTATTATTTGTTTTTCTCATATATTTTTTGCAATATATTTGTGTTTTTGGTCATTAAAATTAACAATTATTACACTAGAATTTACAATAATGTGAATGTTCATATACTACACACATCTTTCAGTTCTGTAGTTATAGGCTTCCCTTGATGACTTAAATAAGTTCTTCCAGAACTCAACTTAAATCTCTACCTTGCTTAAGTTACAACATTGTTTCAATATTGTTATAACAGAAACAATAACCATGACAATTTTTTATTAATTTCATAATTACAGTGGCCATTTATTTATTTATTTGACCTTAGGTCTTGAATGGACCATACAGTCAACCTGGTGGAGTTACAAGTTAATAACAAATGCTTTTAAGATTTTTAAAATATAAAAATGTATAAATTAAATATATATGTCGGTGTCCTTAATATAGTCCTTAATTATACAATATATTTGGTTGTATTAGAATAGCTTTGCTTTTCTGAATATATGAAAGAGTGCATTATCTAAAGAAAGGAGGAATAGTGCAGAAAGGCGATGTAAAGACGACGACGTTGGTTGGATAGGACGTTCATGTGACAAGGAGAAGTGTTGTGATTGGCCGAGAGAGACTAGGAAGAGGAATGGCTATGTTAGCTAAGGGTTCTGTATGGTAATTTCAGAGTGGCCAGTTGTGCAAGGATGATTTGTGCGAATGTTCACCACTTAGCAGTATATTAGTTTTCAGTTATGAGTCGGCTATGTTATAAACTGTACTAAACAAGAAAGTTAAGCACAAGTGCTGTAAGAACTGTTGTGTTCAATATACTAACCTGCAATCTTTAATTTAGTTAGGACTCTGATTAAACAATGATTGGGTTATATCATGTATGGTGCCAACATATTATGTTTAACAGTGGAACAAACTGTGAAATGAATGCAGTTCGGTATTTTACTTAGTAGTGTGGATGAACCTTCTTTCCTTATGTTGTTATTATGACGAGAAACTAAACATCTATACTATATGTGAAGACAATAGTCACAATAGTACAGGCAATAAAACGGTTGATCTTGTGGTGATATTCTTTCATGGAAATTCCCAACGGCAAACTAGTTTTAATTATTAAAGTTGCTATTTGTAGTGAGTAGTACTGTAACACTGGTCGAAAGTGACTGCTGTACTCGCACAAGAGAATTGATGAAAGTTGCCTGTTGAAAATTGAAGCAGTTGAAAAATAAATGATCGAGGTCCTGTAGTACCTGTCCGTTACATGTGCAGTAGGGTGTGTCTACCTCCTTGATGTTATAAAGGTGACTACGGAAGGTACCGTGGTTGAATCTCATATGGATGATAGATGTGATGATGTATTGTCGTTGAGAGTTCCATCTTGAATACCAAGGTCTTCATGGAGGATACATCTGTACTAGAGCGTACTTTTGCCTCTGCTGTTTTGATTCATTCCAGCTCCTCATCCATTGCTGGTATGCACTGCTGACCATTGTTGCCTGATGATCAATTGTGTTGCTGGGTGTGATTAAGCTTTGGCCCGAGCTACATGCCTCCTTAGCTAACATGTCGACGTGCTCGTTATGTCTAATTACAGAGTTTGTGGGTATCCAGATATAATTAACGGTCGAACCACATTGATTAAGTTGTTGGATTATACTGATGTGATATATATTAGGCCACTGGAGAATAACAGATATGGCTAAGGAGTGAAGGACACTGCATGAGTTGGTGAGTATTAGTATACTTTGCTATAAAAATCATCTTGCATATATAAGTGCCTGGTTGATGGCAATGGCTTCCACCGAGTAGATTGGTAGATATGCTGGAAGGCTGAACCTTTGAGCGTCTCGGGGCAGTAGAATGCACAGCCTACCCTACATGTTGAAGGTATCTTTGACCCATCGGTGTACGAGGGCCATCCAGAAAGTAACAGACGTTTTGATCTGGTGCAGCAGTGGGCGGGGCTAGCAATATCATCTTGACGACAGAGTGTCCCAGTAGTTTGTGCATCGTGCCTGTCGTGCTTTGTATACAGTGGAATTTTAAAATGAGCACTGCAATTGAAAATCCCGCCAGTTGTGAAGTGCAAGCTGTGATAAGGTTCTGGTTGCAAAAAATCACAAACCAGTTGAAATTTATCGCCAGTTTTGTGATGTGTAAGGCCAAGGAATAATGAGTGATAGCCGAGTGAGGCAGTGGTGCATTGATTTTAAAAATGGCCAAACCAATGTTCACGACGAGGATCGCAGTGGTAGGCCTAGTCTTGTGAATGATGAATTGGTGGCGAAAATCAACGAAAAAATCCGTGAAAATCGCTGTTTCACAACTACGGAACTCTCAGAACATTTCCCCCAAATTTCACGGAGTTTAGTTCATCAAATTGTGGTTGGTAAACTTGGTTACCACAAATTTTGTGCCTGGTGGGTTCCAAAAACGTCTAACGGAAGACCACAAAAAACAGACTAGCTGCAGCATTGACATTTCTGGAAGACTACGACAAAAGTGGAAATCAAGTTATCGAATGTATCGTAACTGGCGACAAGACTTAGGTAAAGCACGTCACGAGTGAAACAAAATGGCACTCGATGGAATGGGGACACACGCATTCGCCCAAGAAACCGAGGAAGTGTCTGCAAACGCTGTCAGGACGAAAAATCATTGCTACTGTGTTTTGGGATGCTCATGGAGTGATTCTCGTTGATTTCCTTGAACGTGGCCATACAATCAACTCGGAGAGGTATTGCGAAACACTCAGACAATTAAGACGCGCGATACAAAACAAGCGTCAGTGAAAACTCAGCTAGAAAGTTTTCTTTCTCCACAACAAAGCTCGTCCACACACAGCCATCCATACCCAAGAGCTGTTGGATGGTTTGGGAAGTTTTCAATCATCCACCATACAGCCCGGATTTGGCGCCGAGCGACTACCACCTGTTCCCAGTGATGAAGATGTGGCTCGCTATGCAACGCTTTGCCACTGACTCTGAACTGTATGCCGGTGTAAACCAGTGGTTGAGCTCACAGGTGGCAGATTTCTACAGAGAGGGTATTGAAATGCTTGTACCGCATAATGATAAATGCCTTAATTTAAATGGCGATTATGTAAAAAAATAACCTAAGAGTTTACCTCTAAAATATATAGTAAAAATTGTTTTTTCATTTTGCTTATTTTTTATTTCAAAACATCTGTTACTTCCTGGATAACCCTCATATATTGAAACTGAAGATGGCAATCTAACAGATAAATATTCCTGGCAAAGGTGTTGCACTGGTTGGCCGGGTTGTGGGTACACCGGTAGGCAGCTTACTGTCAGAGGGGTCACACATTGTTGATAATGTATTTAATATATAATCACTGTTTCCTGTTGCTGATGGTCAGGGAGAGTGTTGACAGGTACTCAAGACTTTGCAGCAGTGGATACTGTTGGATAAATAGATACCATCCTCTCTCTTCCACTAGCTGTTGGAGGTTGGTGAGATGTCAGAGAATTGGTGAATTTTTGGAATAAGCATGTCTCAATAAAAAATTATTTGAGAGGAGTTGGGAGCAAACACACAAGGGCGTTTCTGCTACTTCCAAAAGAAACGCATTTGTAGGTGCGGATGTCATAGCTCCTAGCCAAATACGAATGCTCCTGATACTGAATGTGATCCAGTTTATTTAGTAGACGTTTACTGCCACTGAAGTAGAATGCATTTCCATAGTCCAGTTTAGATGTGAGTAAGGTGTGATAGAGTATCAACAATGTAGATGGATGAGCTTCCCACGAACCTCAAATCAGCGTGCGTAGAATATTAAGACCTTGTTCCAATTTTGGGACAAGTTGATGTATGTGAGCTGACCAGGTGAGACAAGAATCATATTCCAGTCCAAGGTATGGACTTTGAAATTTCACGTGAGATTTAACAAGCATGTTAAGGGGACCCAAAATTAAGTTGTAGATTGGAGGGTGGATTCCCCTTCTTGTAAATATCACTTCTGAGGATTTACTTGCCGAGAAGTCTAGGCCGTTAGCGATGTCGCTGAGGTGAATATGCAGATGTCATCAGCGTACTGAATAATGCTCATGGCAAGAGGCAAAATGTTCTCTAGGTCCCACACATAAGTTGTGTACAGGAGGGGATTGAGCACTGTGCCTCGAGGAAGACATTGACATGTGCATCGCGGTCCAAGTAGGATGTGTTTATTGCAAAAATATAACTGTCTTGATGGCAGAAGTTGATAGATGCAAGACACAAGATATTGAGGAAGACCTGGTGTGACGAGTTTGTCCATCAAAATCGGTATTCGTGCATTATCATAAGCCACAGATATGTCCAAAAACAATGCAGTGAGATACTGATTTTCCAGATAGGATGCTTGAATCGCTGTGGTTGTCGTAGATACCTCGGCCCTTGCAGGATCTGCTTTGTTCACAACAATGGACTAGGAAGAAATAACATGAAACCATATTTATATGGAAAGGAAAGATAATTATTCCCCTCACTCCCCGAAGTTGCAAAAGGGCAGCAGTAACAATAAAATAATTCACAAACAAAAAAACACAAAAGGAAATACTAAATATAATGTGGAAACACTTTGCCAAAGTTAAAGATGAAGGAAGAAAACTGTTCAATAATGTGGCCCATAGCTGGTCAAATGGGAGTAAAACAGTAAGAAATTGTATTTTTCTAAAAATTGACAATATCTTGTAGGACTATGGTTAAAAATAAAAGATGCAAGCTACATATATGCATTGAAAAATTCTGTTCAGTTTACATTGTCACATGTAACAGTTATTATAAGGAGGGACAAGGAACAAAAGAAATAACACTAATGTGGTCAAAATGGAAACACAAGAACAGTGATCAGAATTTGCAAAGGTGAACAAAGAAAGGGGTTGAAACATCAAGATAGAAATGTTTAGAAGGAAAGCTGTGACACAACCATGATGAAAATAAAGGACTAGAAGATGTCTAAATGAAAATGGATACAAACAGAAATAATGAAAGAAAACACCAATATATGAAACCTACAATGTCAAGAGAAAACAAACAAAATGGTCCTCTTAAAATGGCATAAAAACAGTTGTAATATTCCAATTTTCTCCTTTCTTTTGTTGTTCCACCATTTTTGTAGTGTAACTGCACAATGTTTTGCTCCCTTCTGCTCTGCTCTGCTCTGCTCCACCACGTGTATAGTTTTCTATCCTCAGTGATGTGTTGGAGAAACATTTCTTTCCTGTGTTATTAATCCAGTTTTTTCCCTAACCATACAATATGTCAAGGTTAGCACCTGTTATGACCAGCATACTTCTTCCTCTGACCTTGTAAGATATACCACTAGCTTCTCAAATTTTAACACATCCTCCTACTTAGGGAAGCTGCAACAGATTTTTTACCAGGAGCATTAATTTCACTAGTGACTCATATTTATTATCTACAACTTCCAGCAAATTGTATAAATGAACTCTACCAAACATCCTTGGTTTTATATCACTCCTTTAACAAAGACTTGCTCACTTGTAACTATGCATTAGTTGTGAATGGTACCAACCTAGCCAAACTATAAAACTTCTCATCAGTTAATACTAAATTCCTTTGAAGTTTCTCAAAGAAACTTCCCAAGAGGCTTTTAAAGCTGTCCTTGGAAGAAATCAATCAGTTTCAACAGATCATCATATCAAAAAGCTGATATAGTACCAATTACTGTTACAATATTTTAAATAGGGCTATTGTTTCATAAATTGTTATTCTCTAAACAATATCTGATAAATTATTCATTCCCATAAGAGGAAAAAATTGTCAAATGTAACAATAACATCTGTTAAACACAATTAGCAACGTTCACTTGTGCAATAACTCCTGAATCAGCATAGTATTTATAACAATTTTATTTGAAAGCAATTAAATCTTGTTACTTTTGATTTGTTTTAGGCTGAATGAAAAACATTATTCACAGTTCATGAATCTATACAAGAAAGATCGTGCAGCTCAAACATTTTTGTCAGGCTACAATTATGATGACATTGCCGCAGTGGAGATGAACAGAAACTCGAGTAATGTGTGGTCTATTTCTCCTCCAGATCAACAGCGACTTATTGATGAAATCTTATCAGGTTAGTTGTCTTAATTATAGATTGGATAATGATGGCAGTGAAATTGCCATGACACACTAAAAATAAAATAGGATATAGCTTAGCTAATTCAATATTTTGCACAGTATCGTGATCAGTTACCAAATGGCAATTTAATAATGTGGAAATAAGTAAATGCAAGTATTTATTAATGAAAGATATTTTATTTTGAAGAGTATTAATAAATATCAGTTTTATTGTATTTGATTGTAACACATTTGAAAAGTAAATGTTTAAAAAATAGATATTGGCTTAGTCAGATGTGATTTTATCAAACTTCTTTACAAAAGTCATTTGAAAATAATGTTAGCAGTTATAATGTGATTGTCCCCCCCCCCCCCCAATTTTACCAACTTTTAAACGAAGGAAAACTAAATATTCCTCCAAAGGCAACAATACAGCTGGTCTCAACTTTATTATATAGTTGATGATGAAGTGTTTGCCCTCATCCACATGTTCTAAGACCATTTAGTAAAAGGGAGTTGAGTAACCGAAGGAGAATTTTTAAGTACCTATTATGGAAAGCTAGAAATGTAGATGAAGATGCATTTTGTCTTAAAGAAATGTTTAAGGTTCAAACATTACTCATTAACATTATGCTGATGCCTGTGTTACTGATACCTTCCTTGATGCAACTAAGGAAAATGGAAGCGGCTTCTAGGCGATATAAATAAGGAAAGAAACGGAAATTAACCCACCACATACCAAAGTGGGCGGATGCGATGAGAGGGAACACTTGCGCTGACAAACAACTACACAATATTTCAGCATCTGCCTTGTTCACAAGTAGAAAAACGGGCCATTAGGCTCAGAACGTGTGTACACAACGAACGTTACCTAATGACTCATCATTAGGTAACATTCGTTGTGTACACACGTTCCGAGCCTAATGGCCCGTTTTTCTACTTGTGAACAAGGCAGATGCCGAAATATTGTGTAGTTTGTCAGCATAAGTGTTCCCTCTCATCGCATCCGCCACTTTGGTATGTGGTGGGTTAATTTCCGTTTCTTTCCTTATTTATATCGCCTAGAAGCCGCTTCCATTTTCCTTAGTTGCATCAAGGAAGGTATCAGTAACACAGGCATCAGCATAATGTTAATGAGTAATGTTTGAACCTTAAACATTTCTTTAAGACAAAATGCATCTTCATCTACATTTCTAGCTTTCCATAATAGGTACTTAAAAATTCTCCTTCGGTTACTCAACTCCCTTTTACTAAATGGTCTTAGAACATGTGGATGAGGGCAAACACTTCATCATCAACTATAATAATAAAGTTGAGACCAGCTGTATTGTTGCCTTTGGAGGAATATTTAGTTTTCCTTCGTTTAAAAGTTGGTAAAATTGGGGGGGGGGGGACAATCACATTATAACTGCTAACATTATTTTCAAATGACTTTTGTAAAGAAGTTTGATAAAATCACATCTGACTAAGCCAATATCTATTTTTTAAACATTTACTTTTCAAATGTGTTACAATCAAATACAATAAAACTGATATTTTTAATACTCTTCAAAATAAAATATCTTTCATTAATAAATACTTGCATTTACTTATTTCCACATTATTAAATTGCCATTTGGTAACTGATCACGATACTGTGCAAAATATTGAATTAGCTAAGCTATATCCTATTTTATTTTTAGTGTGTCATGGCAATTTCACTGCCATCATTATCCAATCTATAATTAAGACAACTAACCTGATAAGATTTCATCAATAAGTCGCTGTTGATCTGGAGGAGAAATAGACCACACATTACTCGAGTTTCTGTTCATCTCCACTGCGGCAATGTCATCATAATTGTAGCCTGACAAAAATGTTTGAGCTGCACGATCTTTCTTGTATAGATTCATGAACTGTGAATAATGTTTTTCATTCAGCCTAAAACAAATCAAAAGTAACAAGATTTAATTGCTTTCAAATAAAATTGTTATAAATACTATGCTGATTCAGGAGTTATTGCACAAGTGAACGTTGCTAATTGTGTTTAACAGATGTTATTGTTACATTTGACAATTTTTTCCTCTTATGGGAATGAATAATTTATCAGATATTGTTTAGAGAATAACAATTTATGAAACAATAGCCCTATTTAAAATATTGTAACAGTAATTGGTACTATATCAGCTTTTTGATATGATGATCTGTTGAAACTGATTGATTTCTTCCAAGACAGCTTTAAAAGCTCTTGGGAAGTTCTTTGAGAAACTTCAAAGGAATTTAGTATTAACTGATGAGAAGTTTTATAGTTTGCTAGGTTGGTACACATTCACAACTAATGCATAGTTACAAGTGAGCAAGTCTTTGTTAAAGGAGTGATATAAACTCAAGATGTTTGGTAGAGTCATTTATACAATTTGCTGGAAGTTGTAGATAATAAATATGAGTCACTAGTGAAATTAATGCTCCTGGTAAAAAATCTGTTGCAGCTTCCCTAAGTAGGAGGATGTGTTAAAATTTGAGAAGCTAGTGGTATATTACAAGGTCAGAGGAAGAAGTATGCTGGTCATAACAGGTGCTAACCTTGACATATTGTATGGTTAGGGAAAAAACTGGATTAATAACACAGGAAAGAAATGTTTCTCCAACACATCACTGAGGATAGAAAACTATACACGTGGTGGAGCAGAGCAGAGCAGAGCAGAAGGGAGCAAAACATTGTGCAGTTACACTACAAAAATGGTGGAACAACAAAAGAAGGAGAAAATTGGAATATTACAACTGTTTTTATGCCCATTTTAAGAGGACCATTTTGTTTGTTTTCTCTTGACATTGTAGGTTTCATATTTGTTTTCTTTCATTATTTCTGTTTGTATCCATTTTCATTTAGACATCTTCTAGTCCTTTATTTTCATCATGGTTGTGTCACAGCTTTCCTTCTAAACATTTCTATCTTGATGTTTCAACCCCTTTCTTTGTTCACCTTTGCAAATTCTGATCACTGTTCTTGTGTTTCCATTTTGACCACATTAGTGTTATTTCTTTTGTTCCTTGTCCCTCCTTATAATAACTGTTACATGTGACAATGTAAACTGAACAGAATTTTTCAATGCATATATGTAGCTTGCATCTTTTATTTTTAACCATAGTCCTACAAGATATTGTCAATTTTTAGAAAAATACAATTTCTTACTGTTTTACTCCCATTTGACCAGCTATGGGCCACATTATTTGAACAGTTTTCTTCCTTCATCTTTAACTTTGGCAAAGTGTTTCCACATTATATTTAGTATTTCCTTTTGTGTTTTTTTGTTTGTGAATTATTTTATTGTTACTGCTGCCCTTTTGCAACTTCGGGGAGTGAGGGGAATAATTTATCTTTCCTTTCCATATAAATATGGTTTCATGTTATTTCTTCCTAGTCCATTGTTGTGAACAAAGCAGATCCTGCAAGGGCCGAGGTATCTACGACAACCACAGCGATTCAAGCATCCTATCTGGAAAATCAGTATCTCACTGCATTGTTTTTGGACATATCTGTGGCTTATGATAATGCACGAATACCGATTTTGATGGACAAACTCGTCACACCAGGTCTTCCTTTGTGTCTTGCATCTATCAACTTCTGCCATCAAGACAGTTATATTTTTGCAATAAACACATCCTACTTGGACCGCGATGCACATGTCAATGTCTTCCTCGAGGCACAGTGCTCAATCCCCTCCTGTACACAACTTATGTGTGGGACCTAGAGAACATTTTGCCTCTTGCCATGAGCATTATTCAGTACGCTGATGACATCTGCATATTCACCTCAGCGACATCGCTAACGGCCTAGACTTCTCGGCAAGTAAATCCTCAGAAGTGATATTTACAAGAAGGGGAATCCACCCTCCAATCTACAACTTAATTTTGGGTCCCCTTAACATGCTTGTTAAATTCCTTGGACTGGAATATGATTCTTGTCTCACCTGGTCAGCTCACATACATCAACTTGTCCCAAAATTGGAACAAGGTCTTAATATTCTACGCACGCTGATTTGAGGTTCGTGGGAAGCTCATCCATCTACATTGTTGATACTCTATCACACCTTACTCACATCTAAACTGGACTATGGAAATGCATTCTACTTCAGTGGCAGTAAACGTCTACTAAATAAACTGGATCACATTCAGTATCAGAGCATTCGTATTTGGCTAGGAGCTATGACATCCGCACCTACAAATGCGTTTCTTTTGGAAGTAGCAGAAACGCCCTTGTGTGTTTGCTCCCAACTCCTCTCAAATAATTTTTTATTGAGACATGCTTATTCCAAAAATTCACCAATTCTCTGACATCTCACCAACCTCCAACAGCTAGTGGAAGAGAGAGGATGGTATCTATTTATCCAACAGTATCCACTGCTGCAAAGTCTTGAGTACCTGTCAACACTCTCCCTGACCATCAGCAACAGGAAACAGTGATTATATATTAAATACATTATCAACAATGTGTGACCCCTCTGACAGTAAGCTGCCTACCGGTGTACCCACAACCCGGCCAACCAGTGCAACACCTTTGCCAGGAATATTTATCTGTTAGATTGCCATCTTCAGTTTCAATATATGAGGGTTATCCAGGAAGTAACAGATGTTTTGAAATAAAAAATAAGCAAAATGAAAAAAACAATTTTTACTATATTTTTAGAGGTAAACTCTTAGGCTATTTTTCAACATAATCGCCATTTAAATTAAGGCACTTATCATAACGTGGTACAAGCTTTTCGATACCCTCTCTGTAGAAATTGCCGCCTGAGACTTCAACCACTGGTTTACACCGGCATGCAGTTGAGTCAGTTTCAAACCGTTGTGCGAGCCACGTCTTCATCGCCGGGAACAGGTGGTAGTCGCTCGGCCAAATCCGGGCTGTACGGCGGTGATTGAAAACTTCCCAAAACCATCCAAGAGCTCTTGGGTACGATTGGCCGTGTGTGGACGAGCGTTGTCGTGGAGAAACAAAACTTTCTCACTGAGTTTTCCCCGACGCTTGTTTTGTATCGCGCGTCTTAATGTTCTGAGTGTTTCGCAATACCTTTCTGAAGTGATTGTTTGGCCACGTTCAAGAAATTCAACGAGAATCACACCAGCATCCCAAAACACAGTAGCCATAATTTTTCCTGACAGCGTTTGCAGACACTTCCTCGGTTTCTTGGGCGAATGCGTGTGTCCCCATTCCATAGACTGCCGTTTTGTTTCACAGGTGACGTGCTTTACCCAAGTCTCGTCGCCAGTTACGATACGATCGATAACTTGGTTTCCAGTTTTGGCGTAGTCTTCCAGAAACGTCAGTGCTGCAGCAAGTCTCTGTTTTTTGTGGTCTTCTGTTAAGATTTTCGGAATCCACCTGGCACAAAATTTGTGGTAACCAAGTTTACCAACCACAATCTCATGAACTAAACTCCGTGAAATTTGGGGAAATGTTCTGAAGCTCCGTAGTGAAACGACGATTTTCACGGATTTTTTCGTTGATTTTCACCACCAGTTCATCACTCACAACTAGGCCTACCCATGCGGTCCTCATCGTGAACATTGGTTCGACCATTTTTAAAATCAATGCACCATTGCCTCACTCGGCTTTCACTGATTATTCCTTGGCCGTACACATCACAAATCTGGCGATAAATTTCAATTGGTTTGTGATTTTTTGCCAACAAAAACCTTATCAGCTCGCACTTCACAACTGGCGGGATTTTCAATTGCAGTGCTCATTTTAAAATTCCACTGTATACAAAGCACGACAGGCACGATGCACAAACTACTGGGACACTCTGTCGTCAAGATGATATTGCTAGCCCCGCCCACTGCTGCACCAGATCAAAACGTCTGTTACTTTCTGGATGGCCCTCGTACACCGATGGGTCAAAGATACCTTCAACATGTAGGGTAGGCTGTGCATTCTACTGCCCCGAGACGCTCAAAGGTTCAGCCTTCCAGCATATCTACCAATCTACTCGGTGGAAGCCATTGCCATCAACCAGGCACTTATATATGCAAGATGATTTTTATAGCAAAGTATACTAATACTCACCAACTCATGCAGTGTCCTTCACTCCTTAGCCATATCTGTTATTCTCCAGTGGCCTAATATATATCACATCAGTATAATCCAACAACTTAATCAATGTGGTTCGACCGTTAATTATATCTGGATACCCACAAACTCTGTAATTAGACATAACGAGCACGTCGACATGTTAGCTAAGGAGGCATGTAGCTCGGGCCAAAGCTTAATCACACCCAGCAACACAATTGATCATCAGGCAACAATGGTCAGCAGTGCATACCAGCAATGGATGAGGAGCTGGAATGAATCAAAACAGCAGAGGCAAAAGTACGCTCTAGTACAGATGTATCCTCCATGAAGACCTTGGTATTCAAGATGGAACTCTCAACGACAATACATCATCACATCTATCATCCATATGAGATTCAACCACGGTACCTTCCGTAGTCACCTTTATAACATCAAGGAGGTAGACACACCCTACTGCACATGTAACGGACAGGTACTACAGGACCTCGATCATTTATTTTTCAACTGCTTCAATTTTCAACAGGCAACTTTCATCAATTCTCTTGTGCGAGTACAGCAGTCACTTTCGACCAGTGTTACAGTACTACTCACTACAAATAGCAACTTTAATAATTAAAACTAGTTTGCCGTTGGGAATTTCCATGAAAGAATATCACCACAAGATCAACCGTTTTATTGCCTGTACTATTGTGACTATTGTCTTCACATATAGTATAGATGTTTAGTTTCTCGTCATAATAACAACATAAGGAAAGAAGGTTCATCCACACTACTAAGTAAAATACCGAACTGCATTCATTTCACAGTTTGTTCCACTGTTAAACATAATATGTTGGCACCATACATGATATAACCCAATCATTGTTTAATCAGAGTCCTAACTAAATTAAAGATTGCAGGTTAGTATATTGAACACAACAGTTCTTACAGCACTTGTGCTTAACTTTCTTGTTTAGTACAGTTTATAACATAGCCGACTCATAACTGAAAACTAATATACTGCTAAGTGGTGAACATTCGCACAAATCATCCTTGCACAACTGGCCACTCTGAAATTACCATACAGAACCCTTAGCTAACATAGCCATTCCTCTTCCTAGTCTCTCTCGGCCAATCACAACACTTCTCCTTGTCACATGAACGTCCTATCCAACCAACGTCGTCGTCTTTACATCGCCTTTCTGCACTATTCCTCCTTTCTTTAGATAATGCACTCTTACTCATATATTCAGAAAAGCAAAGCTATTCTAATACAACCAAATATATTGTATAATTAAGGACTATATTAAGGACACCGACATATATATTTAATTTATACATTTTTATATTTTAAAAATCTTAAAAGCATTTGTTATTAACTTGTAACTCCACCAGGTTGACTGTATGGTCCATTCAAGACCTAAGGTCAAATAAATAAATAAATGGCCACTGTAATTATGAAATTAATAAAAAATTGTCATGGTTATTGTTTCTGTTATAACAATATTGAAACAATGTTGTAACTTAAGCAAGGTAGAGATTTAAGTTGAGTTCTGGAAGAACTTATTTAAGTCATCAAGGGAAGCCTATAACTACAGAACTGAAAGATGTGTGTAGTATATGAACATTCACATTATTGTAAATTCTAGTGTAATAATTGTTAATTTTAATGACCAAAAACACAAATATATTGCAAAAAATATATGAGAAAAACAAATAATAGGAGATTGGGAAGAAAAAAATACACTCAAGCTTGTGTCTTGTAAAATATTTCTCTAAATACATATTCAAAATGGTGCCATGATAAGAAAAATTATCTTAATAGCTCACCTGTATATTGTGCTGTTTTGGGAAATCAGTGTCGACAGAGGGTGATAGTTTTCAATTGAAAGATCAACATACACTGTTACTGGAAGATTTGGTACACCAACAGCACTTCCTAGTGCAAAAAAAACTAATGGAAACCAAATGAGTCCTATAATCAGTAAAAGGAAACCTCCTCCCTGCAAGTATTTAGCAAGTACAGGTTTCTTTTCCCCTCTTCCCTGGGGGAAATCTTCTTCCATTTTCCTATAGCACTTTTGCTCATATATAATATTAAAGATATCTTCCATCTTTAGCCAGTCAAAAAGAGCCATAGTTGTGTCTGTCCAAATCCAGTCCATAACTGATCTCAGTTCAAAAAGAAATGGTATATTCATAAATCTATAAACAAAACATGTGATATACAATTAGTTGTAGGAAAAATAGGATAATGCAAAAGTAACAGAATCTAGAAGTTTTAATCATTCTTAAGATCTCAAAATTCAAAGGCATGCATTTCTAACAGTATGGTTAAAAAATGGGTTCAGATTTTCAAGTGAGATTTAGAAAAATGCTGTTTTGTTAATTTTAATGAATACTTGAACTGAAGTCTGTTTACAAATAAAAACAATAATAACTTTACGTGACATTAATTGAATAGAAGCATCAATTTACGTCATATAAATTCTTACTGAACACAAAAAACAAAAATTCATCGAGATCATCCCACATACGCGGGTCACATTTTAATTTTTTACAAAGACAATAAACATTTTTTTTTTGGGTACAAATCATTTTGCCCCCCCCCCCCCAAATATTCATCTTTAAGATCTACACACTTTTGCATGTGTTTGAACCAGTTCTTGAAACATTTTTGCACACTGATTTCAGTAAGTCAAAAACATGGTTTTGGAAGGCTTCAATAGCTCCTTGAGGTGATAAAAATCAGTCCACACATTTTTTGTTTGGCATTTGGAAACAAAAGAAGTTGTTAGGCAATAAATCAGGTGAATACGGGAAATTTTTCTCCATCAAATAATAAACTGTTTGACATGCCATGTGAGAGCTGGTATTGTCATGATGAAGAATGATGTGATGTTTTCAGTTGTTTTTCCCGACTACATTGATGATTTATGGCAAGCAAATTGTTGTGAACCATTCAGCATTAAGTGATCTTTAATCTCCTAATGCAATTATTGTGGTATGTCAAGTATAACCATTTCTTGGAAGTTCTTTGTGCACTACTTTTGTTAGATTCAGTTAATCTTGGAACACTGGAACACTGTTGTTCTGACGCATACGAATATATCCAAAATTCATATCCTCTTCTGATGTTGTAAAATGGATATTGCATTTCCTTGACCAAATGTTTTGAGCATTTCCTGGCACAAATTGATGCAATCCTGTTTTTGAGATAGTCAAATTGTGCAGAATCCATCAGGAATAGATCTTTTTTGTAGCTAAATGTTGATGCAAAATTGAATGTACTGCAGTCTTCAATATGCTTAAGGATGCCTCTATCTCACAGTAAGTAACATGCCAGTCCTCTTTAATGGTGGTACCCACAGCATTGATGTTTTTTGGAACAACAACTGATTTTAGTAGACCTTCATGAAATTCATCACTGAGGAAGCCCATTCGTAATGAAATTCTGCAAACCAATTGTAAACAGTCTTTTCTGATGGTGCTTGATTATCAAAAGTTGAACAAAGTGATCTGAGGCATGTTGTTGAGTTAGGCCTTTCCTAAAACCATAAAAAATTTACAACAGTATAAATGCCACATCTCAAAAGTGCCATCGAGTGGTCGTTTGTAAAAACGTAAATGGCAACTCTGATATACTGGAACAACCATATTTTCTTTTGTAGCTACTCACTTGTAACACATCTCTATATGCTTTCACCTCTTTTATGACATTAGAAATTCATCACTGAGGAAGCACATTCGTAATGAAATTCTGCAAACCAATTGTAAACAGACTTTTCTGATGGTGCTTGATTATCAAAAGTTGAACAAAGTGATCTGAGGCATGTTGTTGAGTTAGGCCTTTCCTAAAACCATAAAAAATTTACAACAGTATAAATGCCACATCTCAAAAGTGCCATCGAGTGGTCGTTTGTAAAAACTTAAATGGCAACTCTCATATACTGGAACAACCATATTTTCTTTTGTAGCTACTCACTTGTAACACATCTCTATATGCTTTCACCTCTTTTATGACATTAATTCAAGGTATGGTCTATATATGCTGAATATTCATATTTATTGTTTGTTAAAACTACAAATTGACCTCCCCACCCCTTCCCCAAGAACTCAAATCCTCATCCCCCTAGGAAAACACTCAGTACCAACATTCATCATCATCTATGACAGCTTCCAGCCACTGGCCAAGTCTGCTGGGAACAAAAGCCTCACCAGCACTTCCTGTCTAACCACTATCTCTCTTCTTCCACTGTCGCCCAATTTCCTCCTCTTTTCTCCACACATTTCTTAATCCCTTTAATCCATCTGTCCCTCAGTCTTCCTCTAGGCCTCTTCCCTTTCAGCTCCATGCTCCGCATA